>CAEFZP010001677.1:0-12661 GCA_903064625.1 Mallotus villosus
GCTGGAAAGCCAGAATCTGTGTCTGGGAACCCCCAATAGTCTGTGCGAAGGGGGGGACGTAGGTTGTATGTGTGAGAGGTTTGTGTTGTCGTGAGGGTGTGTGTGTGTGTTTCTGAGTTGTGTTCGTCGTGTGCCTGTGGTGTGGAGTAGTGGTCCTCACAAGCCTGCCTCGTGACCAGATGTCGTATCACTCTATCGACCTTTCTGTAGTTCCCACAAGCGAACACCTGAACAAGTCTGATGGTAGGTCTAAAACATGTTCCCAAATTGGTCGTTTTATTTCTGGTTTTTACGATTCTCACACCTTTGATGGCCAGGCTTGGTGATATCTGGTACAGGTGAGTTTGGGGCGATTGTGTTTCCTAGCGAAGTGTTGAGTCATTACATGCTGCAGATCCCCCCCACTGGATTCCCCAACACAACAACATCACAACATCATCCTCCCCCATTTCCCCACACAATTCAACACACATCACACACACACACACCACGAAGGGGATGTGTAGATGTCCTTCGATGGATCAAATAAAAACATCTAAGGGATAGTAATCGAGAGGGGGTGGCAGGGGGGAAGGGGGGGCTGGGGGAGAAGGGGGCCGGGGGAAGGGGGGGTGGGGGAAGGGGGGGGCTGGGGTTCAGTGATCAAGTGGACGGGGATGAGGGATAGCAGGCAGACATGCATCATGCTGTGAAGAGTGGGCCTGGGAGGTGTGATCCACACCCACACTGCCCCACTCAGATTCTACCAAGCACCCACCTGACAGAGGAAATTGCCTCATGGCAGATTTACCCGTGCCCATAAAGTGGACTCACTTGGCAGGGCCCTCCTCCACCCCAGATGGTCGGCACCTCTCTCGAGGCACACACACTGGAGATATATCTAGCGGCCCACGCATTAAGAGTCGAAGCGCGCCGTGGGAACGACGGTAAAGCTGCGACTGAAGAAGCCAACAAGGCCGGAGGCACACAAGAACAATAGCGACCGAGAGAGCGCGAAGTCCGAGAGAGGTCGAGAGAGAGACGTAGAGGATGATCTCATATCGTCTCTATATATATATCAGTGAGAGAGATGGTCCGAATGGAGCGAGAGATGCTTTCGAATCTCTATAATGTATCGCTCTGTATATCTGAGATAACCTCTATGTTACAAGTATATAGACTATATCCTCACTATCTTCTCTCATGCTCATACTCTATGTGTCTCTATGAATCCTTGAGAGAGGAGAGGAGAGAGTATCCTATCGATTAGGGCAGCGGAGCGATGCCTATAGTCGGATGTCATCGCTCTCTTCTGCTTCTCTCCTATCTTCTTCCCCTTCTCTTCTGCTCCTCTCTCTCTCCTCTATCAGTCTCTCTCTGTCTCTCTGTCTTCTCTCTATCTCTCTCTATCTATCTCTCTTCTCTCTCTATCTCTCTCTCTCTCTCTCTTCTCTCTCTCTCTCTCTCAGTCTCTCTCTCTTCAGTCTCTTCAGTCTCTCATACGTCTCTCTCTCTCTCTCTCTCATAAAGTTGAGGTAGAAAGGACTAAAGTCATAATTGTGAGCGCTAGGCTTCTGAGGTAGTGTGTCTCCACAGTGTGTGAGTGCTAGTCTTTGAGGTAGTGTGTCTCCACAGTGTGAGTGCTAGTCTTCTGAGGTAGTGTGTCTCCACAGTGTGAGTGCTAGTCTTCTGAGGTAGTGTGTCTCCACAGTGTGAGTGCTAGTCTTCTGAGGTAGTGTGTCTCCACAGTGTGAGTGCTAGTCTTCTGAGGTAGTGTGTCTCCACAGTGTGAGTGGTAGTCTTCTGAGGTAGTGTGTCTCCACAGTGTGTGTGCTAGTCTTCTGAGGTAGTGTGTCCACAGTGTGAGTGCTAGTCTTCTGAGGTTAGTGTGTCTCCACAGTGTGAGTGCTAGTCTTCTGAGGTAGTGTGTTTCCACAGTGTGAGTGCTAGTCTTCTGAGGTAGTGTGTCCACAGTGTGAGTGCTAGTCTTCTGAGGTGTAGTGTGTTCCACAGTGTGAGTGCTAGTCTTCTGAGGTAGTGTGTCTCCACAGTGTGAGTGCTAGTCTTCTGAGGTAGTGTCTCCACAGTGTGAGTGCTAGTCTTCTGAGGTAGTGTGACTCCACAGTGTGAGTGCTAGTCTTCTGAGGTAGTGTGACTCCACAGTGTGAGTGCTAGGCTTCTGAGGTAGTGTGACTCCACAGTGTGTGTGCTAGTCTTCTGAGGTAGTGTGTCTCCACAGTGTGAGTGCTAGTCTTCTGAGGTAGTGTGACTCCACAGTGTGAGTGGTAGTCTTCTGAAGACATGGTAGAGAGGGACCAGGGATCAGGTTAGAACATTCCGGACAGAGCATCACAGTAATGATCTGTGATGCTGGGTTAGCAGTGATGGCTGTGTCCCTTTAGAGCTGCTCGCTTTCTGATGGGAAACACACTCACATAAACCCCTCCGCACAAATACTTAATCATGTGTTTGTGTGTGTGTGTGTGTGTGTATGATTGTGTGTGTGTGTTTGTGTAATCTGAAAGAGAGAAATATATTAATATATATTTATGTGTGTGTTCCAGTATATATCCACGTGCTTATGTATTTGACTGGCCGTTTGATAAAGAGAGAAATAGAGAAAGGGAGAGAGACATAGAGATAGGGAGAGAGAGAGAGAGGACAGAGAGTGAGAGAGACAGAGACGAGAGAGACGAGAGAGATGAGAGAGGAGAGAGAGAGAGGAGAGAGACATGAGAGAGAGAGACATAGAGAGACATAGAGATAGGGAGAGAGAGAGACAGAGAGAGAGAGAGTGAGGAGAGAGAGAGAGAGAGAGAGAGAGAGAGAGAGAGAGAGAGAGAGGGAGAGAGGGAGAAGAGGGAGAGAGGGAGAGAGGGAGGAGGGAGGGAGGGAGGGAGGGAGGGAGGGAGGGAGGGAGGGAGGGAGGGAGGGAGGGAGGGAAAGAGGAAACACGCGTCTCTTTAATTCCCTCGTGAAACCCTCCACACCAATTTCCAGCCTTGGGCAATCACTCACTCTGCATGCACATCTCCATACAGGCTGATGAGAACCTGGGGTGGTCCTGCTGCCTCCCTGGTCTCCCATCTCTCTCTGCGCTGTGGCGATCTCCATACACTTACAGAGCATAGGTAATCTCAGAGGGGGGAAGCGAGGATGGCTTGCCTGTGTTTCTGGTCAGATGAGAGAGGAATCCGTCATGTTTGCACGACTATTACCACGGGGGGTGATACATCTTACCTTGGTGGACGTCCTTGCACCTAGGGTGGGGGGTGGGGGGTTGGCAAGGGGATTGGAGGGGTGGTAGGAGACGGTGGTCTCTGGGTATGAGGGGGGAGGTGGGAGGGGGGGATGGTGGGAGGGGGGAGGTGGGAGGGGGGAGGTTGGAGGTTGGGGGAGGTTGGAGGTTGGGGGAGGTTGGAGGTTGGGGGAGGTTGGATATGGAGGTGGGGAGGTTGGCTGGATCTCCGGGTTAAAGCAGAGTGGGAACTGATGACCCCAGATCACCTGGACATTCCTACTCACCCCACTAACACACCTGGACATTCCTACTCACCCCACTAACACACCTGGACATTCCTACTCACCCCACTAACACACCTGGACATTCCTACTCACCCCACAAACACACCTGGACATTCCTACTCCCCCACTAACACACCTGGACATTCCTACTCACCCCACTATCACACCTGGACATTCCTACTCACCCCACTATCACACCTGGACATTCCTACTCACCCCACTAACACACCTGGACATTCCTACTCACCCCACTAACACACCTGGACATTCCTACTCACCCCACTATCACACCTGGACATTCCTACTCACCCCACTAACACACCTGGACATTCCTACTCACCCCACTTTCACACCTGGACATTCCTACTCACCCCACTATCACCCCTGGACATTCCTACTCACCCCACTAACACACCTGGACATTCCTACTCACCCCACTAACACACCTGGACATTCCTACTCACCCCACTAACACACCTGGACATTCCTACTCACCCCCACTAACACACCTGGACATTCCTACTCACCCCACTTTCACACCTGGACATTCCTACTCACCCCACTAACACACCTGGACATTCCTACACCCCCCCCTTCTCTCTCTCTCTCTTTCTGTCTCTCTCACACACACAGATACTGTTCAAAGATCTGTTTAACACATCTAGACCTGTTCTCGCAGGAGAGGATGAGAGGAGGAGGAGGAGAGGAGGAGAGGAGGAGGAGAGGATGAGAGGATGAGAGGAGGATGAGAGGATGAGAGGAGGAGGATAGGAGGAGGAGAGGATGAGAGGAGGAGGAGTAGGAGGAGGAGAGGATGAGAGGAGAAGGAGATGATGAGAGGAGGATAGGAGGAGGAGAGGATGAGAGGAGGAGGAGAGGAGGAGGAGGAGGAGGAGGAGGAGAGGAGGAGGAGAGGATGAGACGAGGATGAGAGGATGAGAGGAGGATGAGAGGAGGATGAGAGGAGGAGGGGGAGGATAGAGAGATGGAGAAGTCTCTGTTTAACTCATAAGGGAGTAGAGGGGTGTTGTATTCTCAGCTAGCTAGCTCGGACTGTGATACAAGCTATCATTTTAGCATTAGTCATCTTCCAGTAACACTAATAAAGAAACAAGAGATAAATAACAGTCTTTGCATGCTGTTGTTTCTGTATTAAAATGTGATTCACAGATTAGAGGAATGTGTCTCAACACCACATCAACAACAAATCATTGATCCTTTCACCTCAATAGGATTGAGGATATTGATTTGACATTAGCTAGACAAGCACTTATCAATTAGCATGATTTTCTGTCCAGTGACCATGCGGGGTGAGAGAGTCATTCTGCAGGCAGGACGCCACACTCACATCCATACAGGCTGGGCAGGGTGAAGGCTGGGTGAAGGGTGGACAGTCCTTTAGCCGTGCTAAGCTTAACTTTCAACTGGCTGTCTGCCAGTTGTGCAGAGAACTAGTCCAGGTAGCATTAGCATTAGCTTTAGCATATTCTGCTAACAGCCATGTTTGTCTGCGGATCCGTCCAGCTTCCCTGTAGGAACCTGTTTTCAGGGTTAGTCTCTCATGACTGCACTGTTGTTGTTGGTTCTGTATAGAGAACCTCTCCTTCTCTTCCTCCATATCTCCCTCCATCTCTCCATATCTCCCTCCAACCCTCCATCCAGCTCCTCCATCTCTCAATCCATCTCCATCCCTCCTCCATCTCCCTCCATCTCTCCTCCATCTCTCCTCCATCTCTCCTCCATCTCTCTATCCCTTACAGAACCAGGACTATAGTGCAGCAGAAGACAGTGACCCAGTGTCTTCACTCTGTAAACACACATCAATCCCAGCTCTGTTTTCACAGGGCATTAGCATGTTAGCATAGCATCCTATTTTGCAGGATCTCTATGGGATTCAGTGCTCAGGTTAGCGCTTAGCAGTGATGGATCCGCTGGTTAATTATCCTCGTGGGTTGCAGCGGTGGGTGTGGGTGGAGCGGAGAGGTGTTTAGCTGAGTTCATGAGACAGTGGGACGGGAACGCCAGCTTGTTGAGGCGCGTGAGACTGCAGAAACGTTTTCACTTTGTTGCTGAGTTGTTAGCAAGTAAAACAACCTCATTATAAGTGGTTAGATACTGGAGCATGTATAGCACGTGCTTGTTTACATCATGCTTGCCTTCTACCGAAGCCCGCTTAGCTGTAAACTGAATCCCGTGTTTAAACACAACCGCACTGTAAACACCTCAGGACTTCTCCTCCTCATTTGTTTTTTAACCATAGCCCCGCTTGTTTATGTATGTGTGTGTGTGTGCGCGTCTTCGAACACCACAAACACACACAGCAGGTAGGAGGTGGTGTGTGGTGGGGGGGAAGGTGGTGGTGCTGGAGGTAGACTGGGTGAGGGAGGGGGAGGGGGGAGGGGGGGGGCGGTGACAGAAATTGAGGGGGACTCGGTGGCAGCTGGGGGCTGCTAGGAGCTGTGTCAGAGCAGAATGATTAATGAATGGCGGAGCGGGCTGAGGCTAACCTTTGGAGAACTGCACAGGACATCTGCGGAACTGTCAGCGTTCTGACAAGGACGAAGCTGAACAACCAATTATTTCGCCATCACTAAGGTGGCCTGTCAGCCTAATCCTGGCCATTCGCTTAGGCAAGGACAGGCAAATTCCTCCTTTACATACACATAGACTGGGCAGCGCGCACACACACACACACACACACACAGACACGTACACACGTACACACACAGATTTAGTCAGACAGAAACACACACGTGTATTGACACTGCACATGGTTATACAACACCACACACACCTACACACACACACCCATGCAGACACACACATACATATAAGAGGCTGGACATAACAGAGTTAACCCCTGCACTGCCAGGCTTTACATGCAGGTAACATGCAACACAAGAGAGGAGAGCTGCTTTAATGATGACAAAACAGAGAGGGTCCTGGCTGTGTGTGTGTTTACGTGTGCATGTGTGTGTGTGTGTGTGTGTGTGTTTATGGGTGCGTGTGTGTGTTTACGTGTGCATGTGTGTGGTGTGTGTTTACGTGTGCATGTGTGTGTGTGTGTGTGTTTACGTGTGTGTGTTTACGTGTGCGTGTGTGTGTGTGTGTTTACGTGTGCATGTGTGCGTGTGTGTGTTTATGGGTGCATGTGTGTGTGTGTGTTTATGGGTGCATGTTTATGTGTCTGTTTACGTGTGCATGTGTGTGTGTGTTTATGGGTGTGTGTGTGTTTATGGGTGCATGTTTATGTGTGTGTATGTATTTGGGTGTGTGGGTGTGTAAGTGTGTGTGTGTGAATGCTCAGGGGACAGACCGATGACTCTTGAAGCACACATTTAGGTGTGAAACACGACACACACACATACACACACACACACCCAAATACATACACACACACACACTACTGTCCTCTGGGTGCAGGTGGGCGTGTCTCTCTGGGAGCAGGGGTAGGGACCTATTCAACACTCTGCTCTACTATTGGCTATCAGCATCTACGATCAGCTCTCCTATTGGCTATCATCATCTACGATCAGCTCCCCTATTGGCTATCATCATCTACGATCAGCTCTCCTATTGGCTATCATCATCTAACAATCAGCTCTCCTATTGGCTATCATCATCTACGATCAGCTTTCCTATTGGCTATCATCAGCTACAATCAGCTCTCCTATTGGCTGCACCCCTCTATACCTTCATCCTTGTGAGATTTGGAACAAAAAGTTTCAAATTAACGTAACATTAAGGTCAACATTAACATAACCTTAACGTAACCTTAAGGTCAACATTAACGTATCCTTAACGAACCTTAACGTAAACTTATTACATGACAGGAGCCATCGGTTTCATTTTGGTTAAGAAGCAGATTTGAAGGGAAATAAATGTTAGTACAGCAACTTGTTCTCCATCTATAAGACGAAGTACAGGCTGTTCCTGAGGTTGTGTTAGAGCACAGCCCTCCTCACCCAGACTAACTAGCACAGCTGAACACTGACTGAGGTCCTGTTAGAGCACAGCCCTCCTCACCCAGACTAACTAGCACAGCTGAGGTCCTGTTAGAGCACAGCCCTCCTCACCCAGACTAACTAGCACAGCTGAGGTCCTGTTAGAGCACAGCCCTCCTCACCCAGACTAACTAGCACAGCTGAGGTCCTGTTAGAGCACAGCCCTCCTCACCTAGACTAACTAGCACAGCTGAACACTGACTGAGGTCCTGTTAGAGCACAGCCCTCCTCACCCAGACTAACTAGTACAGCTGAGGTCCTGTTAGAGCACAGCCCTCCTCACCCAGACTAACTAGCACAGCTGAGGTCCTGTTAGAGCACAGCCCTCCTCACCCAGACTAACTAGCACAGCTGAATACTGACTGAGGTCCTGTTAGAGCACAGATCCTCCTCACCCAGACTAACTAGTACAGCTGAGGTCCTGTTAGAGCACAGCCCTCCTCACCCAGACTAACTAGCACAGCTGAACACTGACTGAGGTCCTGTTAGAGCACAGCCCTCCTCACCCAGACTAACTAGCACAGCTGAGGTCCTGTTAGAGCACAGCCCTCCTCACCCTAGACTAACTAGCACAGCTGAGGTCCTGTTAGAGCACAGCCCTCCTCACCCAGACTAACTAGCACAGCTGAATACTGACTGAGGTCCTGTTAGAGCACAGCCCTCCTCACCCAGACTAACTAGCACAGCTGAACACTGACTGAGGTCCTGTTAGAGCACAGCCCTCCTCACCCAGACAACACTGAGAAGGAATACTATGGGAAGGATGAAGGTGGTATGGCTGTATGTGTGTGTCTGTGTGTGTGTGGTGTGTGTCTGTGTATGTGTGTCTGTGTGTGTATGTGTGTCTGTGTATGTGTGTCTGTGTGTGTATGTGTGTGTCTGTGTGTGTGTGTGTGTGTGTGTGTGTGTATGTGTGTGTGTGTAGGTATGTGTGTGTAGGTATGTGTGTGAGTGTGTCAGTGTGTGTGCTGGAGCCTGTCCAGAGAGAGTGGTGATGTGTGGTTTGACTGACTGATTGAGATCTGATTGAGGCGTTTCCGCGGTGATAAGGGATCGAGCCAGTGAGCCTATTGACAGACTGCTGATGAATCCCTGGAGAGGGAGAGAGAGGGAGAGAGAGAGAGAGTGAGAGAGGGACGAGGATGAGAGAGAGAGAGAGAGAGAGGAGAGAGAGAGCGAGAGAGAGACGAGAGTAGCGAGAGGGAGGGAGGGGAGAGAAGAAGTCAAGGGGAGAGGAGGGGAGCGGAGGGGAGGGAGTATCTCTTGTACTAGGTGGAAGAGAAGGGGGGAGGTTAAAGTGGGTTAGTGGACCAGGGAGAGAGAGGATATGGGAGGAAGAGGAGGAAGAGGAGGAGGAAGAAAAGGCGGAAGAGAAGGAGGAAGGGGAGGAGGAGGGATCAGAGAGACACATCTGAGCCAAACCTTGAAACTGGGACGGAGAGAAGAGAGTGTGGAGCACATCAAGTGTGGAGCACACTGAGGAGTGTGTGACTGTGTGTGCTTGTGTGTGTGTTAGAACATGTGTGCATTTCAAGGAAAACTGTAATTGTAATCATTTTCTGATTGTGATTTCACAGTGTCATCCTGTATGTGTGTAATTGTGTTGCTGTGTAATGAATCAGACGTGTCAGGATTAACCATGCAGCGCTGATTTAAGAGCTGACAGAGAACAGCTACAACAGCTTCCCACTGTGATGCCCTCCCTCTCCCCTCTCTCTCCCTCTCTCTCTCTCTCTCTCCCTCCCTCCCCCTCCCCTTTCTCCCTCTCTCTCTCCCTTCCTCTCTCACCATCTCTCCCCCCTCTGTCTCTCTCCGCTCCCTCTCTCCCCCCTCTCTCCCTCTTTCTCTCACCCCCTCTCTCCTTTCCTCTCTCTCCCCTCTCTCCCCCCCTCTCTCCTTTCCTCTGTGGAGAGGAGAGGTGAAGAGGTCCAAGTGAATCTTGTCCCCAGCGTCACCAGCGTAGTGGCCCTGGTACACTCACACACCCCTGGAGAACATGATGGACACAGACACCCATAGAGGCTGGAGTGTGCCTGGGATTGGGTGTCGGTGTGCATCTGCATGTGTGTGTGTGTAAAAATGTGTGTGTGTTTTGGTGTCCATCTGTGTGTATGTGTGTTCTGTGTGTAGGTGCTTTTTGATGTGTGTGTGTCTGTGTCAACATGGAGGATGATGACATCCTTGCTGCACGTCAGAGGGGCCACAGCAACATTCTCATGAGAACAGGAACACAGCTGTGTCAGCAGTTTAACAGTCTGGGTGTTAATTGGCTGTGTTTTTATTAACGAGTAGCAACAGTTAATAGGTTATGGCCATGTGTTGGTGTGATTGTTTAGAAACATTCCTTGTGTGTGTTCAGTGTAATTGCAGGTCTTTCCTATCCTGCTGGTCTCTCCTGATGGTCTCTGCTGGTCTCTCCTGATGGTCTCTGCTGGTCTTTCCTGATGTTCTCTGCTGGACTCTCCTGGTCTTCCCCGAGGGTCTCTGCTGGTCTCTCCTGATGGTCTCTGCTGATCTCTCCTCCCCTGATGGTCTCTGCTGGTCTCTCTTTCTCACCCGTCTTTCTGCAGCCTTAAGTTTGGTCTCTTTCTCTCCTCTTCTCTAACGGAGGTGAGACATACAGTATACGTTCACACTCCTCACAGACACTTCTTGATCATCAGCATTCAGCCTGTCCTGACCCTCACACAGGGGAGTGCTCCTGCCCAGATATATATAAACACTAGATGTCTTACGGCGGAGTCTAGAACGTCCGCACATGGCGGCCATCTTGGAACAGGCAAATCGCTCACCCATAACATTGTGTTGGTGATACATGTACTTTTTAAATAACCATTACTTGCTCAATTTTCAACCGATTTTTAAACGGTTTGGTTTGTTATAAACGTCAGAGATGTAGTTATGCCACTGCATACGTATATTCTATTTGTACATAACTTAATCTAAGTAGGCAGTGGCATAACTACATTTCTGACGTTTATAACAACCAAACCGTTTAAAAATCGGTTGAAAATTGAGCAAGTTATGGTTATTTAAAATGTACATGTAGCACCAACACATTGTTATGGGTGAGCGAGTTGCCTGTGGTAAGATGGCTCCATGTGCGGACGATCGACTCCGTTGGCCAGCAACGCGAACGAGACATCTAGTGTTTATATATATCTATGCTCCTGCCCCTCACACAGGAGGAGGTGGTGATCAACAGCATGAGTCTGTCCTGAGACAAGATCAGAGATTAAGAACACACAGGTGTCATGTCTCAGAGCAGCATCACGACAGCAGCTATCTTCCTGTTCCTCTTCCTGTTCCTCTTCCTCTTCCTGTTACATTACATTACATGTATTCATTTAGCAGACGCTTTATCCAAAGCAACTTCCAAGAGAGAGCTTTACAAGTGCATAATCAATGGTCATAAACAACAAGATAACCCCAAACATTGTCAGTAGCCGAAACATGAAGCATACATTGTGAAAAGCAAATGAGTAGAAACATAAGAGCATGTAGTTAAACAAGTTACAATTAAACAACATGAACCTCATGAGTGTACCTGTAGGAAAGCAAGCAGCAATAATATCATTAACAGCGAGTACAAGAAGTTAAATCAGTTACAGCTAACCAACAAGAGCAAGTCCCTCAATAAGTGGCATTGTGTTCCTGGAGGAATAAACAAAACTAACATCAGATCCAGCAAATCATTTCTAAGTACCGTTGTACTCTCGGAACAAGTGCGTCTTTGAGCCTTTTCTTGAAGGTGGGGAGACAGTCAGTGTCTCTGATGGAGGTAGGGAGGTGATTCCACCATTCGGGGGCCAGACAGGAGAAGAGCTTGGGTTGGGAGCGGGCGATCTTGAGCGGTGGGATGACGTGTTGTCAGAAGAAGGCCGTAGGTGGCGGGTGGGGGTGTAAGACTGGAGGAGAGACTTGATGTAGTTGGGTCCAGTCCCGTTCACCGCTCAGAAGGTCAGTACCTGGGTCTTGAGGACCCCTCCTCCCCTGTCTCCTCCAGGGTTTAAGCCCCCTCCTCCCCTGTCTCCTCCAGGGTTTAGCCCCCTCCTCCCCTGTCTCCTCCAGGGTTTAAGCCCCCTCCTCCCCAGTCTCCTCCAGGGTGATAGCCCCCTCCTCCCCAGTCTCCTCCAGGGTGATAGCCCCCTCCTCCCCAGTCCTCCTCCAGGGTTTAAGCCCCCTCCTCCCCAGCCTTGCCCTCTAGACAGCGTTTGGTTTTAAACCTGATTTGGTGCAAAAGTGAAACTAAGTCTGTTTTCTGCTCTCTCTCTTTCTCTCTTTCAGGAACAAAGTTTTCATGTGTTTTAGACAGGGGAGCTTGAGAGGGAGATAAGGAAGGGAGAAGGGGGAGGAAGGGGGAGGAAGGGGGGAGGATCACTTCTGGGTTTGGTGAACCAGGAACAAGACATTCAAATGATGGGGTCACCAGGAGAAAGGGAGAGAGAGAGGGAGAGAGAGAGATAGAGTGTAAAGATGGGTGGATGGAAACAGGGAGGACAGAGGAGGGAGGGGAAGGGGAGGAAGGGGGAGACTGGGGACAGAGGAGGGAGGGGAGGAGGGCCGGTGACCCCCTGGAGAGTCTGCAGAGCTTCAAAGGCCTGACTCATGTGATGGCCACGCCCCAATCCCAGGATGCCCTGCGACCCCAACCGCCCAGGGGTCACATGGCGACAGCGTATACCCCAGGAACCAGGGTCCAATCACAGAGCTTGGTTTCTGACTGCATGTCACCCTTGAACCCACAGCGTGAAGGACGAATCACAGCCTTCTACCGATGGAGACAGAAAGGAGAAGGAGGGGGAGTGGGAGGGAGCAGGAACTCACAAGAGAGAGAGGGGGGAGACAGGAGAGAGGGAAAAGAGATAGGGTGGAAGGTCTGGGTGGAAGGTCTGGGTGGACGGTCTGGTCTGGGTGGAGGGTCTGGTCTGGGTGGAGGGTCTGGTCTGGGTGGAGGGTCTGGGTGGAGGGTCTGGTCTGGGTGGAGGGTCTGGGTGGAGGGTCTGGGTGGAGGGTGTGGTCTGGGTGGAGGGTCTGGGTGGAGGGTCTGGGTGGAGGGTCTGGTCTGGGTGGAGGGTCTGGGTGGAGGGTCTGGTCTGGGGTGGAGGGTCTGGGTGGAGGGTCTGGGTGGAGGGTCTAGGTGGAGGGTCTGG
>CAEFZP010001678.1:0-5000 GCA_903064625.1 Mallotus villosus
GACCTCTGACATGTACCGTAACGAGGTTGGAATTCAAAAAGGAATCCGCAAAATGTTTTTTCCCTCACTGTGTAATATTTGCATTCAGAAACCGCCTCCTTTATCGGAATGGAAGACATCAAAAAGGCCCAGCATACGATAGTAGGGGGACTTGTTCAGAGCGTGGGAGTCCAAGGTCGCTCTCTCTGGTACCCTGGCTCCAGTTCAAAGAGGAGATGTCGGAATCACACTAAGCAGTTCACAAATTGGGGATGGTGCCAAAACAAGTGTGAGACTCCTCCCGTGGAGGGGAGGGGGGGTGGGGATGGAGGGGGGAGGGTGAGGGGTAGGGCAAGGGGTACTATGTAGCTATCCTGAGCATTGATGGCGGGCTTTGACGTGGGAGGGGGGTTTAGATTTTAGAAACGAAACCGGACACCGAAAGCCCCCGGCTTGACAGAGAGAGGGGAGGAGAGAGTATGTAGGAGGAGACGGAACAGCGCCCACACGCACGCGGCCATGAGCGTCCATCTGAGCACGTGAACACGCACACGCGCCCCAGTGGACAGGAACGAGCATGGCAGAGATGGCGCAATATGCAATACAACATCCGGCACACGTGTCGCACACATGTAGACACACAGACACACAGGTGACAACCACATACACATGTAAGAAACAAAAAAAAACAACACAACACACACATGTAGATACACACAACACATGTCGACACACACATGTAACGCACACACACACACATGTAGGACCACACCACACATAAGTGGATAGATAGTAGATACTTTATTAATCCCGTGGGGAAATTCATGTAGACCACAAACATTCATTCTCATTGTGTAGACACACCCACCACCACACATGTAGACACACACAACATGTAGGACACAAACACACACAACACAGACTGGTGTGCTCCCCACCTGAGGAGGCCTACGGCCGAGGAGTGATTGAACCTGCACATTCATGTAGCTGTGGATAAAGATTGTGTGATGAGAGGGGCGGCTGTAATTTCTTCACGTTTTGTAAGAAAGCAGGGACAAAGAAAAAAAAAGGGGCCGGAGTCTCGTCGGAGGGCCGACCACGTGTTGGCTTCGTGCGCCGCACGGGATCGCGCAGGCGGGGGGGCTCGCGGGGTCGGTGGGGGGGGAGCCGGGCGGGGCGTTAAAGAGAAAAGAGAGGAAAAGAGAGAGCTCCTGAGCATGAAGCCGTGGAAGGGAAGGGAGAAGGGGAGGAGGAGAGGATTAGAAAACCTTGAAAGTGTTAATAAAACGTTGCTTGCGTGGGCTTGGACGGGATGGCAGCAAGTCTGTGTATGCCGGGGGGGTGGGGGGGGGGGGGGGGGTGGCAGAGGGCTGAACGGCTGCACAGCCCCATTAAACTCCGCTTCCAAATAGCGTTAATCCTCCTCCGGGCCCTCCCGGCAGGGCCACATTGCCGCGGGGCGGCGAGACCGACCAGGAGAAAGACGGGCTGAAAGGAACAGCAGGTGGCCGCTCGCCCCCTCTGGGACCACGCCGAAGTGGATGGAGGATGGAAACCATTGTCTGCTTCATCCTTCCCACGAACAAAAAGAATATTTTCAGCCAACCATCCCTTTCCAAACCATTCCTGGACCTGGTTCTCGAAGACAAAATGCAATTGATGTTCAGGAAAACACCATAGAGGGTGTGGGGTGGTAGAGGAGGCGCGAGCTAGGTTAGAGTGACATGGGGTTTTTGCGACCTACGGCTACACGTCGCTACGCACACCAATGGTGATGAGGCTCGTTGGGAGGGGTGGACCCTGGAAATCACTGCCAACACATATGGCCCCTGAGGGGAGACCCCATGGAGGGTGAACTCACCTGCACACCAGATCTGTCATGGACCCAGCAGTTGAACTGATTCTGCTTGAAACACCATGGTACTACAAACATGTGGTTTTTGCCACTCCACAAGCAACCCCGGTGCTTACATTGAAATGAAATGGGGAGATACTTACATTGTAACATTCAATTTACATCTAAATGTAGTCATTAGATTTACAGTAGTACAGGGACATTCTCCCGAGGCAAAGTATGGTGGTTGAAGTGACTTGCCCAAGGACGCAACCTCAGTTTGCCCCCCTCACCACGGCCGGGGGGGGAGGGAATCGAACTAGCAACCTTCGGATTACTAAAACCACATTCATTAAACCAGCTCAGCAAACTGACTACCAATACCCACCGCAACGACTCTATTGACTACACAGTCCGATACACCGCGAGCATGTGTAGTATGTAGTCTGTATAAAATAGAAGAAAGCTCAGATCCTAAATCTGCTTTTCCGTGTGGGAGTCCCAACAGTGAGATCTTTTCTACTTTCTTCTTCTCAGTCTTACGTCTTCTTTTTTGTCTGTCTACTCGATTTCTTTCAGGCGCATTTCGTATTTTTGCGGGTATCCACGGCGGTTCTTTGCCCTCTCGGGGGGAGCACGACCGCGGTTGGGTGTGTTTGTGACTTCCGGGATACTGAAGACTTGAACCCTGCCCGCCCAGCGGACGCATCCAGAACAAAAGATGATGGGCTGGTTGTCGTTTTGTCTTGGGTGGCCTTTCTTTCGTCGGTTGGATAGGATTTTTAAATTCTTGAAACCAGTTACACCAAAGGGGGGCGGTTTCCTAGTGCTTATTGCGCCACGTTTTTACCCAGCCCTGCGAGCGATACCATGGGTGCGATTATTACACGCCGAAACTGAGCCTTTCGGGTAACAAAAAGAAGACTGTGGCGAGTTAGGTCCGGCTCCAGGCTGTGGGAAGCCACGGGGGGGGGTGGCACGACACCCCCTTACTGGATGAAAACGAGGCCGCCCCTCGCCGATGAGTAGAACGCCCCCCGGGGGGTCATCCGCCCGATGTTTTAGAACTTTCCAAAACAAAATAATCCCAACCAAGGTTTCACAGCATTTTAAAAAAATTATAGAACCATGGCCGGCTGAAGATAAGAGAGATTGGGCATCTATATTGAAAATGTAGCGAAATGAGCTGACTAATCAAAGATTTCTCTCTTTATATGATATGCTCAAATTAGGTCGGTCCAGCATTCCGTAGGGCTAGTTCCGCTTCCTTCATCTTAGCAGGCTTTACCTCCCCCCTTTTTCCCGTTATGTTTCTTTCTGTTTTGTGAGGGAGTCCTGGCGGTGTTCAACAGCCTCATTTACATAACAGCTGTAGAGTCATGAGGTGAAATGGATGACGGCTGGTGCTGGTCCATCGCCTCCCTTCCGCGGTTGAGTGTATGCACGCCAGAGATCAGCCTCCCGCTATCATGTTCCTATACAGCCTTTAATAAGTTATAAGAGAAACGAATATACCCTCAACCCGCGCGGTCGCAGCCACCTCCTTATTTGAATTTCCACGCTGGTTTAGGGCGGGATTTCCTCACGCCCCTCCCCCCTCTTTACCCGTTACGGTAAGGGGAGATAGGGACGAAATGCGGAAAAAGGTATTTCATCATAACCGGAAAAGCGCTCTCAGACGTCCCCTTGGGCGGAATCACACACAGGCACTCGCACAGATAAACAACTTAGATAACCCTGGCTTAGCCTTGTTCCACCCAAATATCTCTTAAGACGCACCACAGCATTACAGAAACCAAAGGCCAGAAACAAAAGCCCAACAGAGAGGAGGAAAAAGACGTCACCCGGGTTTGTTACCAGGAAGTAGAAAACTTGTCATTAGTCATCTGAGGCCCTTTTGTCAGCGTATTGACTAGCTCAGCTAGCAGGGAGGGCCGGGAAGACGGAGATCAAGCACACAAGGGGGCGAAGCGAAGGAACGAAAAACCACGCCGCCCCGGCCACAACTATCTACCGCACCTGGACACACCACCCCCACCCTACCACACACTACAAATCACACCAACATAACCAACACTACCCTAGGTTGGAGGGTATACTGATGTGCTGATTGCCAACGCCATATTCCCACGGAGGGGTCTTAAGTTGGATAGTCCCCACATGGTAAAGCATGGCGGTTTTACGGCGCTGGCTAGCTGCATCCCTGACGTCTCACGATTCTTTCGGGTGGCGGGGGTGTTGGGGAACATATGAAAAAGACGTGGGGGCTAAAAAAAAAACTTTTTTCTATATGATCTGAGTCAGTCGACTGTAGGAGGGAACTCTCTATCTATCGCTCTCTCTCAGATCGGAGCGATGTCTATAGCGATCTAGATACGCTTTATATCAGGTTATCGGTTTATTCGATCTCTACGCTCGTCTATGTGCTATATATCTAGTATCTATATCTCTCCCCTCTCTATCTCTCTCTTCTATCTCCAAGGGAAGTGCGGGAGTTTGCAAAAGGTTCTGAATGTCGGAGGTGAACAGCCAGTGTAGAAAGGCACTGAGGGGACCCACCAGACCTGCCTGGGGCCCGGTAAGCCACCCTCCCTCCCCGGGCATCAGCCCCCACACTCACCAGCCCTGCTGGGGGGCTCTGGCCCACCAGCATGGCCTCCCTTCTGAACGTCACGTCTTACACAGTGCCTTGACAAGAACAGTGCTATATGTCTGGAGATGATCTCCCAGCCGTGACAACTCACTTTAGAAGAGGTTGTTTTGTAGGTTATACAGTTAGAGCAGATGCACTGTGTTTGTGTGTGTGTGTTTGTGTGTGTGTGTGTGTGTGTGGTGTGGTGTGGTGTGTGTGTTGTGTGTGTGTGTGTTGTGTGTGTGTGTGTGTGTGTGTGTGTGTGTGTGTGTGTGTGTGTGTGAGAAAGAGAGCGAGAGAGTGCGTGTTATACTTCTCACTGCCCTTTCAGAGAGGCCCCCCCTCCCCCCAGAACTCATCCCCCCATCTCACCTGGCCTCTTGAAATGCTAGAATCTCCCTTTAAAATGCCACCACATTTCCTGTACAGTTTCTGTACTAACACTCCAAGTTGAGCTAAATCACTCTGCCATGAGATGAAGCGAGGAGGGCCTTTAACCCTGCGTTATATACGCTCTGCTGACAGCCGTATATATCTGGAGACGTAGCGTTAGCC
>CAEFZP010001678.1:10000-20000 GCA_903064625.1 Mallotus villosus
AGCCAGTCTTTGTGGGTGAGTGCAGGTTGAAATTGAAGTGGTTAGATGGAGGGGACGATAAGGTGTGCTATGAGTGCCGAGATGGGGGGCGGAGATAGTAAGAGAGCTGTGTGTGCGTGTGTACGTGTGTGTACGTGTGTACGTGTGTGTGTGTTTGTGTAGTAGAATAATGGTCTCACTGCCTACATAGGATGGCAGGTTGATAAGAACAGCACTTTGCCTCTGTCGGATCATGTATCTCAGCCTGACATGAGTCTTGTCAGAGAACTATTGGTCAGCTGCACACACACACACACACACACATGCACACACACAAAAGCATGGGACTATTCCAAAATCCAATTAGTTCGGATGACAAGGAGTTGAGGCTATGAATTTAAACAACTTCTTATGTTGATTCTGTGCCTTTCTGTGTGTGTGTGTGTGTGTGTGCGTGTGTGCGGTCCCTGCAGGACCCCTCTGATTGCAGCCGGTGTGATCGGCGGTCTCTTCATCATGGTCATCGTGGCGCTGAGCGTGGCGGTGTACGTACGCAGGAACAGCATCAAGAAGAAGAGAGCTCTGCGGCGCTTCCTGGAGACAGAGGTGAGAGGTCACACGGCCAATCCAACCAATCAGGGAGCCAATTTGGCCCAATTTACCGGTGAAAGAACCAATCCCTGAGGAGATGCACGAGCGTCATCCGGGGGCCAAGGCTGTCGTTTCACCGAGTCGTTTTTTAGGCTCTTGCTGTGTTGTCAGCGTGCTGCTGTTTGAGGATGCATGGAGGCAGACTGGCCGGGAGCCTCACCTTGGTGTTGTAAACCCCCCCCCGTCCCCCCGTCCCTCCTCCTACACACACACACCCCTCACCCCTAACCCCCCCCCCTCCCCACAGACACACACACACACATTGATCTGGCCTTGAGCAAGTCACTGTTCCAAGTGAGAGAATGAACTTGGTATTCAAGGGAGCTACGACTGGAATAGAGAGATGTGGAGGTGTGAAAGTGTGTGAGAGTGTGTCTTTAGCTCAGTGTGTGTGTGTGTGTGTGTGTGTCTACAGTACCTGGGTGGGTGAGTTACATGCGTAGGAGCTTACTTGCGGTATCTGCGTGCAGGCGCGTGTGTTCATGTTCGGGTGGGAGCGGGGGCTGTGCGAGCGGGGGGGCTGTGCGTGCGGCTGTGTTTACATATGCGCGCCGCGTACCTGCGGGGGGACTGGAGCTGACCCTGCAGTCCGTCGGCGGAGACGGGACAGTGGCTGTCAGCCTGGGTTTGGATAATGCACAGGTGGAGCCCGAGCGTTATAGACAGCTGTCAGGGCCCAGACGCCAGCGGGCCCCCCGCCAGCGAGACCCACCCGCCGCCCAGGCCACCACGGAGCCCCGCGGGCCCCCTCACATCCATCTTCATCAGCCGCCCAGCGCCACTGACAGGACGGGGGGGGAGTGTTTAGTCTGAAGGGACTCGCTAATGTACCGGCTCCCCATCAGCAAACTGCATGGGGAGGGGCATTGTGTGTGTGTGTGTGTGTGTGTTCGAGGGGGTAGGGGGGGATTTTTAGATAAGGGTGGTCATGGGTGACGAGGCGGGACAAACGGCCCGGTCTGATTATCCTGCGTAGTCGCACACACAGCATACACACACTCACACACACACAGTACACACAGTACACACACACACACACACATTTTCCCTTTCAACCCATAATATGGACTCATACATACAGTACGTTCAATACACAGCCCTTCCTGCGTACCTGGGCAGCATACAAAGCGAGGCGCGGAGGGGAGCTGCCGGGTTTCAGGAGGAGGTCTGGGGAGAGAGAGGAGCTGGGAGCTGAGAGGGTCTTCATGTGCTTCACAGCGTCTCCTCTGGTGGGGTTCTCAGAGTGTGGAGCAGGACGAGCTGATTATACTGTTCTCGCTAACGATGGAGTCGAACACAGCCCATGAATGGAGATCAAACCAGGAAATCTGGGTGTGAAGCCCTTTAAAGGCCATCGGATTAGGATGGTGTGTGTGTGCGTGTGCGTGTGCGTGTGCGTGTGCGTGTGCGTGTGCGTGTGCGTGTGTGTGTGTGTGTGTGTGTGTGTGTGAGAGAGAGAGAGAGAGAGAGAGAGAGGACTTCAGGAGAGATCTCCTCTCATGTGGACAGGAACCTGCCCCGTGTCTCAGCTGTGTACCTGTAATGAGAACACTGTTTTCGCAGGAGCAGAATGTGGTACCACGTTGCACCGTGCCGTGTGAGTGAGCTGCATGGCCAATTGAGCAACACACCTCTCTCCCACACACCTCGTCTCCCACCCCGCTCCCACCCCTCTCTCCCACACCTGCGTACCCCACCCCTCTCGCACACACCCACACCTCTCTCCCACCCCTCTCTCTCACCCCTGCTCTCCACCCACCCCTCTCTCCCACACCTCTCTCCCACCCCTCTCTCTCACCCCTCTCTCCCACCCCTCGCTCCCACCACACCTCTCTCCCACCCCCTCTCTCTCACCCTCTCTCCCACCCCCTCTCTCCCACCCCTCTCTCCCACACCCCCTCTCCCACCCCTCTCCATCTGTGATCTGCTTCTCTTCTTTATTTATCTCTCGCTTCTCTCTTCATTTTATTTTATATCCCTCTGTTTCCCTTTTAAGACACAGAACAGGGGCAATGAAAAATGCATGCAGCGGGTCTTTTGAAGAAGCCAGGAAACAAATTGCTTGTCTGCGAGACAGTGCAACTACCCCAGGCGCGCACAGTTCAAGTCTGACCCCCAGCCCCTCGACCTTTCACCCTGTCTGCTGGAGCGGGACTAATACGTTCTTGTGTTACGCCATCCCCGCCCCCCTCCCTCCAACCCCTGTGGAATTCCCCTGCCGTCTCTCTTAGTGGTAAACGCAGTTTCAGCACCACGTGTGGTGGACAGCTCCCCTGCAGGCCTCGAGCCAGCAGACATTCAGCACCAGTGTTGTGAACAGCTCCCTTAGATGGCAGTGTGTTAACACTCAGACTGCCGCACTGGTCTCCCAGACACTTATGTGTTATTATAAGCAAATAACTAAACACATTTTGTGATCTGTTAGCCGTCAGCCTCGCCTGCCTCTGGCGGCCCCACCTGCACTGCATTGACTCGTTACTTCATCATCATTTACTAGCTCGCAATGATTTAATTATTTAATGATTAAAACACACAGTAAGCACACATCAGAATGATATGTAGGTTGCTTTTGATTGATGATTGAGCGGGGGTGATTGATTCCTGGCGGTCCCTGTGTCACAGCACACAGACTCAGGGCTCTGGGCACGGTGTCACAGCACACAGACTCAGGGCTGTGGGCCTCGTGTGTCACAGCACACAGACTCAGGGCTGTGGGCCCAGTGTCACAGGTCACAGACTCAGGGCTGTGGGCCCGGTGTCACAGCACACAGACTCAGGGCTGTGGGCCCAGTGTCACAGGTCACAGACTCAGGGCTGTGGGCCCGGTGTCACAGCACACAGACTCAGGGCTGTGGGCCCAGTGTCACAGGTCACAGACTCAGGGCTGTGGGCCCGGTGTCACAGCACACAGACTCAGGACTGTGGGCCCAGTGTCACAGCACACAGACTCAGGGCTGTGGGCCCGGTGTCACAGCACACAGACTCAGGGCTGTGGGCCCAGGAGGAGCTGAAGTTGAGAGCATCTGTCTTCATGGCCTGGGAGATTTCTTCCCTGCCTCTCTCTCTATCTCTACTTCTATTGCTTCCTGAGGACCTATTTTTTGATAAAGCCAGTCTCGACAATGTGGTTTGTGTGTGTGTGTGTGTGTGTGTGTGTGTTGCTGGTAAGTACCCTGAGCCTTGGGATAGGCTAGAGAGTGCTTCTTATTTACTCCCCCTGTTATCCTGCTCTTCAGTCCAGCCTGGCCCTAATGAAACAACCACAGCCTCAGCCCTGCACCATCTGCTGCTCCACCAACCCCCCCCCCTCTCTTTCTCTCTCTCTCTCTCTCTCTCTCTCTTTATCTTTCTCTCTCTCTCTCTCTCTCTCTTTTTCCTTGTCCGTCTCTCTCTCCTTGTCCATCTCTTTCTCTCTCTCGCTTTTTCCTTGTCCATCTCTCTCTCCTTGTCCATCTCTTTCTCTCTCTCGCTTTTTCCTTGTCCATCTCTCTCTCCTTGTCCATCTCTTTCTCTCTCTCTTTCTCCTTGTCCGTCTCTCTCTCTCTCCTCTCCTCTTCACTCTGTCTCGCTTTCATTCTGCGTCTGGCCTTTTTTCTCCCTCCATCTTTTCTCTCTCTCGCCCCTTCCTATCTCTTCTCGACTTCCATCTCCCCAGTCTATCACTTTCTCCCCGTGATTTCTCATTCACTCTCTTTCCATCCCTTTCTTCCTCGCTCTCACTCCATCTCCCTCGTCTCTCGCCCCCTCCCCTTCCCTCTCTCTCTCTCGCTCACTCATCTCTTTCCCCAGAAACCCCTCAGCACTCACACAGAATAACTAGCTCCTCTCCCTCCCCTCAGCCCTGCCTGCAGCTAGCTCGTCTCCACCGGCTCAGGAAGAACACCCCAAGTCCCAGCAGCCCCTGATAACAAGGACCCACTAATGTGTGTCACTGTGCAGCTCCGGACACCCAATGTCACCCATAGCGACCCTGTCAGTGTGTGTATGTGTGTGACAGCGGGTGAAGGGGGGACGGTTTTCACTCATATTGAGTAAGTGTCCGTGCGCTTGACTGACTGATGTATGGTCTCATTAACGTGTTGGATGACCGGTGCTGAGGTGGATTATAATGTGAGTGATAAACCACACACACAGAGACCCTCATAGGCTTATGGCCTCATTAAGGCCTGTATTGATCACTGGCGGTATTGACCATGGATGTGTGTGTGTGTGTGTTCCAGCTGGTGGAGCCTCTCACCCCCAGTGGCACGGCTCCTAATCAGGCCCAGCTTCGGATCCTGAAGGAGACTGAGCTGAAGAGAGTGAAGATCCTGGGCTCTGGGGCCTTCGGCATTGTCTACAAGGTCTGTGTGTGTGTGTCTGTGTGTGTCTGTTTGTATGTGTGTGTGTGTGTGTGTGTGTGTGTGTGTGTGTGTGTGTGTGTGTGTGTGTGTGTGTGTATAGGCAAAAGTGCATGTGGGTGTATGTTTGTCCGGAGGTGTGTGTAGGCAGAGAGTGAACGTGTGTGTGTGTGTGTGTGTGTGTTGTGTGTGTGTGTGTGTGTGTGTAAAACCTTTGTGACTGGGGTTCCTGTCCATCTCAGGGGATCTGGGTTCCAGAGGGAGAGACGGTGAAGATCCCGGTCGCCATCAAGATTCTCAATGAGACCACCGGCCCCAAGGCTAATGTCGAGTTCATGGATGTAAGTATCTACACACACACACGTGTTTCTGTGCATGGGTTCATTTTATGTGGACTTTAACGTGTCAATAAAACACAGTAACTTGTTTGTTCGGGAGCCCTTATGAATGCACATTCCCACTGGAACAATGAGGAGGTAACTCCAGCTGTTTCAGAGTACAGAGAGGACTGGGTCTGTCTGTGACGTTGGTCACGCTGAATAATGTTCCATTTGAATGTGGAAAGTACCGTAGGGAGGGGGCGAAATGACAGGGGGCGATGGGGGAAAGGGAGCGAGACAGAAAGAGTGTGTGGAGAGAGAAAGAGAGAGAGAGAAGCCCTTGACTTGCCTTTGAGCAAGATCTGGACGGGGATGGGGGTATGGTGGGGGTGGAGGGGATGGTGGGATAGGGGCAATTAAGCCAGGCCTGGTGGGGGTGGTAAGAGTGGGGCTTACGGTCCAAACCTAATTGAAAAACAACCTCCCTTCAAACCCCCCTTGCCCCCACCCCCTTGCCCCCACCCCCTTCCCCAGTGGAGGAGCTGGGCCTGTCCAGTGGCGTCCATGGCGTCTCTTAAACAGCAATCTAAAGGCAGGCTCACGGGCTGCCACTGGGACAGTGGAGAGGAGAGGAGAGGTTGACCAGATGCACACGACAAGCTGTTCCCTCCATCCTCTATCACCCCTCTCCCTCCCTCTCTATCTCTCTCTGTCTGGCTCGCTCTCTCTCTCTCCCTCTTTCCACGTTTAGATAGGCTTGTGTACAGCCAGACAAGAGAGGGCCATATCAAAATGAAAACGCTCCATTTGTTTTGATCCACAGTTCTTCAATACACTGCTTGGAGTACATACACACAGACTTCAGGCATACACACACATACACACACACACACACAAACATGTCTAGGTCTTTCTCAGGGGCTTCACCAGTCCCTCGCCCGTTGCAATGCTGATGTGTTGAACAGAAAGGGGCGAGAGAGAGAGAGAGAGAGAGAGATAGAGAGAGAGAGAGAGAGAGAGAGAGAGAGTAAGAGTAGAGAGAGAGAGAGAGAGAGAGAGTGTGGTGGAGTGGGAGGCAGAGAGAGGGGTCAGGTAGCGATAATGGAGGTCAGCGCTCAGGGAGATGAGAGACGCCCAAACACACCGAACACACACTTCTCACACACTCCTCGTTCCCCGCCTCTTACTGTTTGCCCTGGAAACAGGAATCCCAGGCACATTCGAGCCCCGGCGATGACCGCAGCTCCAAACCACAGCCTCGGCCCTGCCGGAACAGAGAAAGAGAGAGAGAGAGAGAGAGAGAGAGGAGAGAGAGAGAGAGAGAGAGAGGGACAAAGGAGAGGGAGGTGGGAAGAAGAAAAAAGAGAGGCATGACAAAAGAGAAAAATAGAACGGGAGGAAAGAGGGAGAAGAATGGAGTCCAGCAGTTTTTCTCTCTGAGAGTATTGATTGGGTGCCAGGCCTGGGTGTTGGGCTGGTTATAATGGCCGGTGGTTTTATGAAGTGGAGATCTACTGCACTACTTGGGGTCCTGGGTGTTAAATCAGGGGTCTGTCAGTGCCAAAGGGCCCCTCTGCCCGTCCACCGTCCAGATTAATCTACTCTATAGAGCAGAGCTACTCTCAGCTCCTTTAGAATCTAAATTTAAAGGCACTTCATCCATCAGCCCGGGGCTGCCTGAAAATACCCCTGTCTCGGTGTGTGTGTATGTGTTTATGGGTGTGTGTGTGTGTGCATGCGTGTGTGCCTGTATGTGCCTGTGTGTGGCACGCGCTACTACTGACCCACTCTCAGCTCGAGTGTATTTGCACGAGAGAGTGGGGCTCGTTGACACGCTCGCTCACACCTGCGCACGCTCCCTCTCACCCACATTACAATGCCTCCACGTGGCCTTCCACTTTAACTCTCTCCTCAGCCCACTTCCGCTCTGCCACCTGGGGGAACGGCGACACACTTCCAGCTGTATGGTTCCCAGGCTCTGCTGTGCTCACCTGCACACCCGTGTATGGTTCTCCCAGGCCTGAATCCCTCTCTCCCTCCCCCCACAGGAAGCCCTGATCATGGCCAGCATGGAGCACCCTCACCTGGTGCGCCTGCTGGGGGTGTGCCTGAGCCCCACCATCCAGCTGGTGACCCAGCTCATGCCCCACGGCTGCCTGCTCGACTACGTCCACGAGCACAAGGACAACATCGGCTCCCAGCTGCTGCTCAACTGGTGTGTCCAGATCGCCAAGGTAAGGCTGTCTGAGGAACGCGTTTTCGTGATTGTCAGCGATGTTGCGGTGATTGATGTTCGGTGCTGGGAGATTCTCCCGCACATCCACAGCCTTGTCCTGGATTCCCCTGGGGTGGGGTTTGGGTGCTAGAGTTGGAGTAAGACAATTAAGAAGTGAAGTTCTTTCTTCTTCTTTTTTTTACCACATTCCACATTTAGTGTTTTTGACAAACAGCTTTGCTCCGGTGTTCACGACCTTGTTAATTGCTCCTATCTCACGATAAGTGCACCGGCACACTCGACACATATGTCCACAGTGGGACCCACTCTTCAGCACACGTCCACAGACCTGTCAGAACACATTCACACATTTAACCAGATCAATCCACGAACGAGAAAAAAAAATGGAAACAAATGTGACGCTGTTTAGTCCCTCCGGAGAATCCCACCGCTCCCAAACCAGACGGCTTCTGCTCGTCCATCTGACGTCGCATCAGTCTCGGGGTATTAGCTCGCTCTGGGAGCCGACCGGAAGCCGTGGCAGATAGGCGTGGGGCTAACGCACGCAGCCCTCGTCCCCCAGTTCAGCCTGATGGATGATATCAATGTGCGCCAGGAACAGATTGCTTAAGCAGGTACTTATGGCAGTAATTGGATTCGATTTAACTTGCGACCGCGCAGGATATTCCCACTAGTGCTCTGTATGGGGATGATGGGGAGAGGGGGGGGGGAGACAGAGGGAGAGGGAGATAGGGGCAGAGCGGTCGGAAGAGAGAGAGGGATGGAGAAAAAGAGAGAGTTCCTTTGGGGGAGATCGAATCTCAATATTCTGGCTTCACTGATGAACAGTCACACTCTATACAGTACGGGACAGTGACACGAATCACGCAGTGAGGAATCCACTAGTTATGGTCAATTACTTGTGCCCTTCTTAAAGGGTTTAATTTGTCTTTTAACCACTGGAGTGTCTGGCCCCTCAGATGCTGTTTGTGTCTCTCTGAGGAGGTCTCGGTGGCTGGTGAACTCCTAGCTGGCTGAGCAGAGTCTCGACTGAGCTCTTTATACGTTCCCACAGTACTTACTGACCACACACAGCAGGGGTCAATGAAGCAATCCAGTGCGATCGATAAACCTCTATGACCACAGAACGCTGTCGTAATTAGCCAAAGACAAATGAAGCCTTCCCAGTTTGTAATGTGATTCAACAAGCTGAGGAAACCTGTGTGCGAACCCTAACCCAGAGGAACAGCCTGACGTGTCAAGGGTCGGAAGCAGTTTCACTAAGGAGAACATCGGCCAAGCTAGCGTACCCCCTCACTGGTCCTCTCATTGGGTCAGTCCACCTCCACAGCCTGGTATTGTAGCTCTTTCTTTGTCGCTATTGTAACACTGTGATGTATACATCCATGGTAGAAGGTATGGTATAGCATAGCAGGTCGAGCTAGAGTTTGTGAGTGGAATAGGCTGGTGCGTGGGGTCATGTGTGCGTGTGTTTTATGCATGTGGGCGTGCACCTCTGTCTTTCTCCTTTCTCCTTCTGTCTGTGCGTGCGTGCTTGTGTGTGTGAGAAAGAGAGAGAGAGAGAGAGACTCCTAGACATGGCAGAGTAGATAGAATGCTAGTCCCTCCGGGTATTGCCCAGGAGCCTGTCTCTGGTGATGGAGCCGGGAGAAGACATTCTAATCCAGAGAGGACTTTGGAAATGAACCCCAGCTCTTTTGTCATTCAGCCCTGAGAGCAGAGAGGGGGCTGATTATGGAGAGAAAGAGGGACAGAGAGTACTTCAGAGTGTCCAATCACCCTCTACCCCTCAGCCTCTTCCCTGCCACACCTGGCCCCGCCTCCTACGGCCTCTCGGATAACCTCTGACTTGACCAGCTGACCGGAGTGCTGTGAATTGATTGTAGGAGCCCGCTGGTCGGGCAGTAACTCTTTATCAGAGGGTGTTTTGGGCATTGGGCTAATGGAGCTCATTAATCTAGAGCAGGACTCCCAGGGCCTGCCTAGCCCCAGTCCCATCCACACCCCCCTCCCCCCTCCCTCCATCTTAACAGGACCGCCCCTGCGGCCGTGTTGTGGGGTCAGAGTTCAAAGGTTGCCCCAGTTCTGGTGTCAGTGTCAGGACAGACATATCCTCATGTGACCCAGAGGCTGTGTGAGCGTGTGTGTGTGTGTGTGTGTAGGTGTGTGTGTGTCTGTGAGATCAGATTGGAGAACAGATTGCATTAGCTGAGCAGAAGAGAGAAGGAAGATGGATATAAACCAACCAAAGCACCCAGGGAGGTTTGCTATGCATAAAGTAAGCCCCTCTTGGAGGTTTGACTGTCTGGGTGTTGGTGAGAGGAGGAGCAGGGCTTCCCTATCTTCCTCCCTGATCAGTCGATTCTGCTCCAGAGTGGATTATTAATGGAATAATTAGGTTTGGGATGTACTTTAATGAGCAACCAATCATTGAATTAAACATGGCGGGAGAGGTGGGGTGTTGGAGAGTGAAG
>CAEFZP010001678.1:22500-27500 GCA_903064625.1 Mallotus villosus
CTTGTGTCTCAGTGAACACCATGTTCCTTTCTCCGGAATATTCCAGCGTGAAGTGGTAGGGGAGGAGGTCTGCGATTAGAACAAAGAAGACATGTCACCATACTCCAAATTACACCTATTACAGGATATGGAACGGAGTAGAATAGAGCTCGTCTTTGTGCTAATTGCTATGTGCTTTCGATTCATCCCGTCCCTCGCAACCTCTTTCGACTGAGGTTGTGAAGACTTGAGGGTGTTCGGAGCACGGGGCAGCTTCAGGAACACCCTGACCAGCTGTCAATCAGCTCACCTAAAAGCTGCTAATGGAGGTTCCAGTATCCTAACCGGCCCTCAGGCTAGCTGAGTGGGTGTTTAGCTTCCTCGGCTATCTAGCTGTCAGCTGTGCCAGGTTGCGTCTCCGTACGTCGCCGTGGTTGTTTTGACGATTCGTCGCGGTTACAAAGGACTCCGCTGCCGTTTAGAGGGGGGTTTTGACGGCCCCTCCATTCTGCCTCCACTAAAGTGTAATCATCCAATTGAGATGCCAACTGTTTGATTTGCGATTAGGTATTGATTTAATTTCTGTCAAAGCCACACTTTCTATTCACCCCCTCCCCACCCACCCCTCCCGCCCTCCTCTCCCTAGCATGATAATCTCCTCCCGGGACGCAACAGAGTTATTGACATTTGCTCGTCTCGAGTCTCTGCTGAGGTAACATTTTATTGCCCGCGCTCGCGCGCCGTGACATTTGCGAGGATCCCTGTTCCTCGGAGGAGCCCGCGCATTAAGGCATCCTCACACGCCTCACTCGGGTCACAACCAGAGGATCTGTCATCAGGAAGAGAGGCAGACCAAGCCTCACTCGGGTCACAACCAGAGGATCTGTCATCAGGAAGAGAGGCAGACCAATGTCAGTTTCAGGCCTCCCCCGTATCATGCTCCCAACCCTTTTTCTCTTTCTCTTTTTTCCCTTTCGCGAATTCGAGCCAGCGGTGCGAGGAGAGAGAGAGCGGTGTCTGGAGAGAGAGAGCGGTGTCTGGAGAGATGGATGAGAGCGCTCTCCTCTCTCGGTGGATGTGGAGGGGCTGGATGGGCGCTCAATGGGGCCCTCACCAGATGTGGCTGGGCTATGTGTCACCGTTGGCCCGGGCAACGTTCTGCAGCTCCAGAAGCCCTTGCGATGGCTTTTTGAATGAGTGCGCACATGCAGATGGGTGATGAATTAACCAAGTGCATGAGACACACAACTCTCTGCAGTATCACACACACACACGCGCACACACACACACACAAAGGTTTGGTTATGCATAGGGGTCTGCCAGCTCGGTCCCTGGCTGCACACACAGACACACAAACACAGCACACACACACACACAGGCACATGACAAACAGCAGGCTGTGCCACCTGAACAGGCCCATTGTGGCAGGGCCTTATCAGAGCCCACACAGCCCCCAGCGCGCACCCCGCCCCACACAGCTCACATTGTGGTGTGTTCACCACACGAAGGGGATGTGTGTGTGTGTGTGTGTGCTGCACTCTTATCTGTCCCTATGGAAACAGACACTCGGTTGGCCTGCACACAGATGGTTCCCACAAGGACTCAACAGCGGCAGCTGCTTGCCTCTGTCACGCCAGAGGAATTCCTTCGCCCTCCTCCTCTCCCCCCCCCCGCGCCCGTGGCCAGCGAGCTCCAACTCCGGCAGTTCCTCCCCTTCGCCCCCAAACCCTTCCTGTCTGAGCCTTCGCACTTCCTAACCCGAGCCCCTCTGAGACGTTCCTCGCCTGCCGCTCTCCGCTCTCCGCCGCCGCTCCCCCCCCCGCTCTCTTTTATCTCCTTTCCTCCCAGCATGCCTCCCACCTTACCGCTGAGCCCCTCCCATCCTCTCCCGCTGTTCTACAGGACCTCCTCCCGTGCGCTGATTGGCTGTCTTTCGTTCATTAGCGCCGTGCGGCCGAGTCGTGCGTTTGTGTGATCTCTCTAGCTGGTCCCCCAGACGAGGTGGGAGACAGCTCGGCCCTGATCGGTCAAAGGGGAAGGCAGGAGGTCGTGGGAGTGGAGGGGTGCGGAGAGGGCCACTCTGCAGCCAGCCTCGGGTTCCTTTGTAGCTTACGTCTGCGTAAATGCTGGGCACAGAAGAGTTCCATGCATGCTATTCCACATACAATGCAGGATTCTGACCTGCCTGTTTATGTTCTGCTTCTCAAGGCCGGTACTCTATCCTGAACATACATTCAGATGTTCAAGTGCACTTTCTGGGTCTCTTGTCCTTTTTCAATCTTTTCTTTCCTTCTTATTTTTGTTCTTTCATATTTCACATTTGCAAGCTCACATGGAGCTGCCGCGAGTAAGGATTATTACCATGGTTATTACAAGGAGAGCATCCAGGGTTAAGTGAGTTTCGCTCCTGTTTGGTTTTCATGATGGACTAAAAACCATCATGGAATCCAACAAATCATGCACAGCTTATAGAAGCAGAGCTACTTGTTTACTTGGATTCTAAAGGCATGCATACACATGTACAAAAAACACAAAAAAACATGTATATACATCACACACACATACACATGCACTAAAGCACAGCTCACAGACACAGACAACTCTTACACACTGTTCACAAAAATGTGCATTCACACACACACACACACACACATGAACAGTCAAAGTAGCCAAGATACGTACACACATACACAGCACTCTTCAAGGTCAGTGTTTGGGGGGTGGTTGTGATCAAGTGCTCCCCGATGGATGATAATCTGGTTGTTTGAGAGCGCGGGGTGGGGGGTTGTGGGATTGGTGGAGGGGGGGGGGTGTTAGTACACTCCCTTCGCAGAATGTCAGGCCCACACACACACACCAGAATACTGATAGTGACACACACCACCCGGAGGTTGCGGAGAGCAGCGACAAGGTGGATGCTTTGCATAATCACAATTGGATTACTTTATTACCTGGAATATTAAGTGGGAACGTGAGTGGATATTGAAAAGAGCTCGGATAGACCCGTGGTGTTCCTGTACTGCAGAGAGAGCAGAGAGGGGAGGAGACAGAGCCACAGAGAGGGGAGGAGACAGAGCCACAGAGAGGAGACAGAGCCGCAGAGAGGGGAGGAGACAGAGCCACAGAGAGGGGAGGAGACAGAGCCACAGAGAGGGGAGGAGACAGAGCCACAGAGAGGGGAGGAGACAGAGCCACAGAGAGCCACAGAGAGGGGAGGAGACAGAGCCACAGAGAGGGGAGGAGAGCACAGAGCCACAGAGAGGGGAGGAGACAGAGCCACAGAGAGGGGAGGAGACAGAGCCACAGAGAGCCACAGAGAGGGGAGGAGACAGAGCCACAGAGAGCCACAGAGAGGCGACGTCGGGATGCACAATGTAGATCTGACAAACCGATGTGCCTTCTAACCTTAGACATGCCTACATGCTACATGCTACAGCATGGCCTCGATGCAATTCTGCCAACCTATGAAAGCGTTGAGGCTTTACCACATAGCCACGCCGTTGAAACATCGTCACTCATCACTCTTCCCAACAGCCATGTCCCCAGTGTTTATCGCCCCACAGGGGGTGAAAATTAATTGGCTCCTCAACTTCATTGTGCATTTGCGGCTGCGTCCTTTTCTCTTAGCCTCATCACCGGGACGACGGAGTGTATTAATGGGCCATATATGCACCATCGATTCCCGGTGCCTCCCAACATAGACACAGAGGATAAATATTGCGCTGGCCGGCCGCCGCCGCTGCCGCCGCCGCCATCTCAAGGCTTATTGTAATCAGCATCTCTATTGATCGGCTGCCGGGGCCCCAGGAGTAATCTATTTTAAATACACTTTCAGAGGGGGCCCGCCAGCCCCCCTGTCCCGGACCATTGTAATTGTATTGGCATGGCTCCACTACATGCCTGCCCAGTTGGGGAGGAGCCACTTAGCATGCGCTGACCTGCGAGGAGGAGAGAGGGGAGAGGGGAGAGGGGGAGAGGGGGGAGAGGGGGAGAGGGGGAGAGGGAGGAGAGGGGTGACGAGAGGGGGAGAGGGGAGAGAGGGGAGAGGAGGGAGGAGAGAGGGGGAGAGGGGGAGAGGGGAGGAGGGGGGAGAGGGGGAGAGGGGGATGAGGGGGAGAGGGGGAGAGGGGGAGAGGAGGGAGAGGAGGAGAGAGGGGAGAGGGGGAGAGGGGGAGAGGGGGGGAGAGGGGGAGAGAGGGGGAGAGGGGGAGAGGGGGAGGGAGAGGGGGAGAGGGGGAGAGGGGAGAGGGGAGGAGGGAGGAGGGAGGAGGGGAGGAGGAGAGGGGGAGAGGGGGAGAGGGGGGAGGGGAGGAGGAGGGGGGAGGAGGGGGAGAGGGGGGAGAGGGGGGAGGGGAGGAGGGGAGGAGGGGAGGAGAGGGGAGGAGGGAGGAGGAGAGGAGGAGGGGAGGAGGAGGGGAGGAGGAGAGGAGGAGAGGAGGAGAGGAGGGAGAGGAGGGGAGGAGAGGGAGGAGAGGAGGGAGAGGGGGAGAGGGGGAGAGGGAGGGAGAGGAGGGAGGAGGGGGAGAGAGGGGAGAGGGGGAGAGGAGGGAGAGGAGGAGAGGAGGAGAGGAGGAGAGGAGGAGAGGGAGGCAGGGAGGGGGAGATGTAGAGGAAGGGGAGGAGGGAGGAGAGATGTAGAGGAGGAGAGATGTAGAGATGTAGAGGGGGGAGAGGGGGAGAGGAGGAGAGTGCCTCTGTATTCACGAGTCAAGGCAAATACTGCATGTCCGTCTGTTTGTGTACTGAAGGGGTGTCAACATGTGCCGTTCTCTTCGTGTGTGTGTGTGTGTGGTTATGCCTGTGTGTGCTCCCCATGTGTCCTGTGTGGGTGTCTGTGTTTTCCATGTGGATATTGCGGGGGGGCTGGTGGGGCGGGGCCAGCGGCCCGTCCGAAGGATGATGGATGAGGCGTCGGGCCTCACCGTGCCAGACGTGTCCTCCGTCCATTCATCCTCCCGCTCCTCTGGGTCTCCTCCAAACCGCTAAGCACAATCTCCCTGACTCAGCTCTTTGTGCCAGAC
>CAEFZP010001678.1:32500-217317 GCA_903064625.1 Mallotus villosus
CCACATGATCACACCACATGACCACACCACATGACCACACCACATGACCACACCACCACATGACCACACCACATGACCACACCACCACATGACCACACCACATGACCACACCACCACATGACCACACCACATGACCACACCACCACATGACCACACCACATGACCACACCACCACATGACCACACCACATGACCACACCACATGACACACCACATGACCACACCACATGATCACACCACATGACCACACCACATGACCACACCACATGACCACACCACCACATGACCACACCACATGACCACACCACATGACCACACCACATGATCACACCACATGACCACACCACATGACCACACCACATGACCACACCACCACATGACCACACCACATGACCACACCACATGACCACACCACCAATGACCACACCACATGACATACCACCACATGACCACACCACATGACCACACCACCACATGACCACACCACATGACCACACCACATGACCACACCACATGACCACACCACATGACCACACCACAGCTTTCTTAACACACACTGGCTCATCACACAAAAATCGGATGTTGTAATTGTATGGTTAGCAAAAAAAATAGCATGTATGTTTCTGGAGTTGAGCAAACAAAGCTATTCAATGTCGGAGACTCTCTTTTGAGTGACCACAGTGTTTCACCTGTGGGCGGAGTGAGAATGGTCCATCATGTGGTGTGTGTGTGTGTGTGTGTGTGTGTGTGTGTGTGTGTGTGTCTTGCAGGGGGATGACCGCATGAAGCTTCCCAGCCCCAACGACAGTAAGTTCTTCCAGAGCCTTCTGGAGGAGGAGGATCTGGAGGACTTCATGGATGCTGAGGAGTACCTCGTCCCCCGCGCCTTCAACATGCCCCCCCCCCTCCTACTCCACCCGGCCCCGCGTCGACTCCAACAGGGTAAGACACACACACACATCCTCGCACACGTACTCACTCACGTATGCGCAAGCACACATGCACACACGCAGGCCAGCGCAGATCAATAAGAATATCAAGCCACACACACGTACACACAGTTATAAATAAAAAAAGTACCAAGACACACACACACATACATGCAAAGACACACATGCACACGATGCAACTCATTTAATTACCGTCTAATTATCACTGTCCATAGACTCACCAAAATGCTAATATAATATACCCAGAGCACGTACATAGGAGCATACATGTTCATATTGTACTAGCGGCACAGTGGGTGTGAAGGAATGGATCTGTAATAATGTAACACAGTTATTACCCACGCATAATTTACACCCAGAATATCAACAGTTCTTTGATCTCTGTGCTTATTAGAGTACAACTATGTGTAGGTGTAGAAATATTTATATGTGCTACTATTTACTCAGCAGCGACTACATTGTACTTGATTGCCTCTCTGATTCTGTTTCGTAAGAGTGGCTCATCATTCTAAGCCACCTTACGTCTGATTTCCATTCGTCCTGTCGTCCAATCGGCAATAGTCCTTGCTAATGGGCCCACCTCCGTATTGTATGTCTCCCAGCATGTCTCATTGAGACCTGGGCTCTTTATCCACCCGCTCCCCAGGCCCCAGGTTTCATTACCTGGGCCTCACCGTGCAAATAGCAGCGGCTCCACTAAAGCGCCGCTGCCGTTTGCTCAAAGACAATGAGTCTGAGACTCGCTATTTACTCTGCTCGCCGTCTGCCCATGCCTCCGCATCTCTTATTCACCCCTGCCTTGGAGGTGCCCCCTGTGCCAGCCTCCTCATCCCTCCCCACAGTCCTGGGAGAAGTCAACGTTGCAACCCTCTCTCTCTTACTCTCCTACACGATGCCGTCAAACAAGGACACGGCCCCTCGGAGAGAACGGGAAAGACCCAAACTGCCCCCAAAAAACCCGCAGAGCGAGCTGTTGGCTTGATGTGGCTGATTGTCAGCTAGCTAGCGCCGGCTCTCTCCCCGTCTAATTTGGAGTGACTCGCTCTCCTGATTGTACCTCAGAGGTTGAGAGGATAATGGGAGCCTTTGAAGAGGCGATGAATCGAAAGGTTGGGTTGGAGAAGGGGAGCAGTTGATTGCAGGGCCAATGGAGGGAGTGGGCAGATAGAGAGAGACAAAGAGAAGAGAGAGACAGACAGAGAGGGAGAGGGAGAGGGAGAGGGAGAGGGAGAGGGAGAGGGAGAGGGAGAGGGAGAGGGAGAGGGAGAGGAGAGGGAGAGGGAGAGGGAGGGAGAGGAGAGGAGAGGGAGAGGGAGAGGGAGAGGGAGAGGGGACGGGAGGGAGAGGGGAGGGAGAGGGGAGGGGACGGAGAGGGAGAGGGAGAGGAGAGGAGAGGGGGGAGGGAGAGGGAGAGGGAGAGGGGAGACAGATGAAGAGAAGATTTTCCCGTAGGCAGTTTTCCTGTTGTGGTTTAGAGCTGCTGATCTTGTTTGCTTGTAGCTCCACTATTAGAGGCTAATATTAGCAGTAGCACAATGCAGACTAGGGAATCACCTGCGTTGCAGTGCTCTGCAGTCCAGGCTCAGATAGCCAGGGGCTAGCCGTGAGAGGGAGCAGTGTTCTCTCCTCAAAGTTCCACCCTCGCTTACGATGTCATGTTTTGTATTTGTTGTTGTTTTGCCAAGGTTGAAGTGTTGGATTTCAAACTTTGTTGCACTGCCCTCCAAACCATCAGGTCTGATGACTACCTTCCGCCCAAACTCTCTGGATGAACTCCTACCTTGGCTTTTGAGTCATATTCAATCAATTTTATTCTTCTTTTTTTGTCTCCCATCCAGTCAACAAACCTTAGGCAGAGTTGTTGTATATACCGAATGGATAATACAATTCCATTTTGGTCCGTGTTTAAAGTATTCTCTTCTTTTCCTGTTTTAATGACTTCCTCCCTCTCAGAACCAGTTTGGCTACCGGGACGGGGGTCCAGCCCCTGACGAGGGCTCGGCAGCGGGGGCCCCCCCTGGCTGCATGTCCCAAGAGGCCCTCCCTGGCTCTCAGGGGCCGGCCCCAGAGGACCAGCGTTGCAACGGGACCCTCCACAAGAGCAAGAGCCTGGGCCGCCCTGGAGACGACCCCAGCGGGCAGCGCTACAGCGCCGACCCCACCGGCTTCCTGGGCGAGCGGGGCTCCAGAGGGGACACGGACGAGGACGGCTACATGACCCCCATGAAGGACAAGGCTTCCTCAGGTACCGAGGGCCTCCACACCGCCGGCCTCTACGGGCTTATCGGCCTCAACCTCATCCACAGACGATGATGATCTGAAGGACACATACACAACATTCTTATTATCTTATCTTTAAAGATCTATTAACGATACCACTGAGTTCAATTATATCCCACGGATCCAGATTGGCCTTTCACAGTTAGTTTTACCAATGATCTCCCAATCCCAAATCTTTGAGTTGTGAATATCTCCTTTCTGGAGTGCTTTACACACCAACTCTGAGCATTGACACACACACACACACATGCACTACCCTATGCCTGTTATTGCTACAGAAATGCTCTCTATCTTTGATCATATTTCGCACTATCCGTCTCATGCTATATTGTCTACTTTGATTCCTTGCGATGGAAATAAAACAAAGCCCAGAGCAAGAAACATCTGATACGATGTCAAGGTCTGGAGGAGCTGAGGAATCGATCAGTTTCGTAGCCCTGCTATTAAAGCACTTGGCAGCGTGGTGGATGGCTGCTGCTAGCTCGTGGTTCCTCTCCAGCTTTCAGAGTGCTTTGACCGCCAGAAAAGCTGGCAAGGTTCCCTCTCGGGATTCTGAACACTTATTATTTCAATACTTACTATTCTTTAGTGAATTGTGTTGTTTTTTTCTGTGTGTTTATGTGTCTCCTCAACGTTTTTTTCTGGCCTTCTATTTCTTTCTCTCTTTTTCCTTCTTTCTCTCCCTGCCCTCTCTTTGTTCTCTCTCTCTCTCTCTCTCTTTCCTTCTCTCCATCACAGAGTACCTGAATCCGATAGAGGAAAATCCCTTTGTGTCGCGGCGCAAAAATGGCGAGGTCCACGCCCTGGACAACCCGGGCTACCACAGCACCCCCAACAGCCAGCCCAAGGGGGAGGACGAGTACATCAACGAGCCCCTGTACCTCAACACCTTCCACAGCCCTGCAGACCTGGGTCTGGACGTCCTGAGGAAGAACGGCCTGCCCCTCCCTTCGCACTCCTCGGCTCCCGCCAACGTCACTGCCACCCACCTCCCCCTCACCATCCAAACCAGCCTCCCTCACTACCCCCTGCCCTCCGCCCTGCCCTCCCCCTCAGGCCTGTCCTGCCACCACCCCCCTTCTCACATACTCCATGCGCACCACAGTGTCAAACTTGGCAATCCGACTCAGCCTGGAACAGCCAGCCAGAGTGCCCCACACCAGGGGAACCAGGGCCACCAGGCCCAGCCCGGCTCCACCTCCCAGGCCTGCCACCCTGCTTCATCGGCCCCCGCGGGCCACAACAGCATCCCAGCCTACCAGGGGCTCACCACCCACCAAGGCGGCATGCTCAAGCACGGCGCCGCCCAAACGAGCGGCAAAGCGGCCGGCAAGAAGCTGAAGGTGACCTTTGACAATCCCGAGTACTGGCAGCACAGCTTGCCCCCCAAGCCGTCCAGCCAGCAGAGCGCGGAGCCTGTCGGCGCTCAGGCGGCCAACGCCAAGCTCTTCTACAAACAAAACGGCCGCATCCGCCCGGCGGTGGCCGAGAACCCCGAGTACCTGTCCGAGTTCTCCCTCAAACCCGGCACAGTTTTACCCCCTCCGCCATACCGCCAGCGGAACACTGTGGTATAGAACCCAACGTTCCCCCTCGACATTTCCCAGACCAGACAGGCTCCTCACCGACCCCTCCCCCCCGCCCTCTCCGGACCGTCTCAGCCCCTCCGAGAGAGCATCGTCCATTCCTCTAACAGCCAAGTGAGCCCCCCCTCCTTCCCCCCTACCCACATCCCATCTCCCACCTGGGACGTCAGCCTCACCTGAGGGGGGGGGAGGATCTTGGTGTCCCGGCCCAGCCCCCTTACGCTCTGCTCCGTAGCCCCAGTCTCTGTCCTGGACCTGGTACAGTACAGACTGCAGATAGAGACCAGTGCTAGCGACGTTAGCGGCTAAGAGTGTATAGACGGTGAAGTCACTGTGGTGGGATGTGCAGCAGCTATACGAGGAGCCAGACAATGTGGAGGTCTGTAGGAGCAGGCTGTACACGTGTCAGCCTGCACAGATGTGGTCTCCGGACAATACGATGGAACCACACTGGAAGAGAACACGGGTGAAATGGAGGTTCAAGACTGTATCTACAAACAAACACTCAAACACACAAACGCAGTTTAGGCTGTGGGTAATCACATGACTGATGGAACCAATGAGGTACGGAGGTATGAACGTCAATCACATTTAAATGTTCAACACTTACGTGAATTGTTGTAGAAATCATGACTTCACTATCACTCATTTCATGTTTAAAAGCAACTTACATGGCGGTGACCAAGCCTCAAAAAAAAGCTTCTTTAATTCCCACAAGTAGTGAAGTGAATGTTCACAAGCCACTACATGTCATTCTTAACCTGTGCCAACCAAGCAGGGCGACTACTCTTGTATTATATCCTTCTTTACTTAGCTCACTTAATTTATGCTCTTACTGAAAGAGAAATGTCTCTATTCATGTATAGAGGCTATCACACTGGAACAAAAGCACTGGCGCTTCAGTCAGAAGAGTTTATACCCGTAGCACGGATCCAGCAGCGCATTGACATGAAGTAATGCACATTGTGACCTTACGTGGAAACTTGCATTAGCGAGGACAGTTTGCCAGGCAAAAGGGAGGATAATTAGGAGTTCTGCAGCAGGATGGAGTCTGTGACTGCTCCACATGATGGCCTGGATTAGGACCAGACCATGCGCAGGGGGGGGGGAGAGGGAGGATAAAGAGAGAAGGAGCGGGGGGAAAGGAGGAGGAGGGAGGGCAGACGAGCGGGAGGTGCGGTGGAGGTGAAGTGTCCTAATGAAGACCTGGAGGAATGCACCAGACAGCACCAGCGGACCCCAGGCAGAGAGGGAGCGAGAGACAGAGAGAGAGAGAGCGGGAGAGAGGGAGAGAGGGACAGAGAAGGAGAGGGCAGCAGCTCCACAGGGGCAGCCAGAGAGCGGCAGAGGTGGAAGCTGGAGTAAGTGCAGAGCGCCAGGCGAGGCCAGTCAGCCGTGGAGGCGTTCCTGAACTCCATGAGGCCGTGCTGTCAAGTCAGGTGAGCTCCTTATACCTCTCTGTCCCAACTCACCTCTGCAGCTAGAGGATGAACCACTTCTCTAGAGGACGAACCACTCCTTACGATCGCCGTCTGTTAGAGGGGAGTTCTTTTCTCCAAAACGGACGCAGGCGACAACTGTTGATAGCGGTCTCAAAACAATGATAGGTGAGCAGTGAGGCGTCTGTCAATAAGAGAACAGTTGCCTCCTTTTAGATCTAGGCACGTACACGTTGGCGTGTGCACTTCTGGCTGTGCCTGCCTGTGCACTTCTGGCTGTGCCTGCCTGTGCACTTCTGGCTGTGCCTGCCTGTGCACTTCTGGCTGTGCCTGCCTGTGTACTTCTGGCTGTGTCTGCCTGTGTACTTCTGGCTGTGCCTGCCTGTGTGTACTCACAGTGCTGCCAGTTTACTGCTGCTATAGAAGAAGGCTTTTGGGGAGACGATACTCTTCGGAGGGGTTGGATAGTTTGTACAGCACTGACTGTTGCTTTAATACGGAGTACATTTGTTTGTCGGCCATTTTTCTCCCTCAGTTGATCCCATGTGAGCATGGTAAGGGTAGCCATCTACTCACCGAACACGCGGGCGCTCGTATGCTCATGTCTGTCATTGATTTTGTATGTGCTGCGCAGTATTTGTTTGTTTTAGCCCATGGAGAGCACTATGATCAAAGTAGTGGGTCGGAAAAACAACCCTGCTTCTTTTTTCTCTTCGCATCAACACAAATCACCACAATGTGACTATTTTAGATTACATGTGGTCGATTCCAACAAGGTTGAGATGTGGAAAGAATATCAGGAATTGGATATTACCATTACCGAGGTAAACAAGGATAGGGGTGAAGGCTACATTGACTGAGTCATCTCATTTGTGTGAGTTTGTGGCTCGGAGCTCGATGTTTTTGCCTTTTCGATAATGATAGGATTATAATGTGAGGATGCATTGCTTTTTCCTAGTTCATAGAACTGGAGACCACAGCTTCTTCCAGTGCCATATATTAACCCCGTTTCTAAGTTTGTTTATAGACGGACGGAAAAAAAGCGTTCCTCAATGCAGATTGTAGAAGGCTTAATGACAGAGGAAGGTCGTCAGGGTTCTAGAACAGCGAGAGTCTTGTTCCACACATTGTGGCTGCCATTCAGGTTCAAAAGAGCAGCATTGACAGTTCAGTACAATCAACTCACTTACTTTGAGCACACTGTGGTTTGTTCTGAGTTCCAGGGCCTAGGCAAGGTCAGGGCCCAGTTTTGTGCAGGGCTCAAATTCTGAGGTAAATACTGTAGCTGTTTTGTAAAGAAACTAAATTCCCAAACGCAGCAACAGTTTGTCAATCCGACCACTTCAGCAGTTTGGAGTACCATACACATTGTTCACTGTACTTGAAGTACTGTGAAGGCATCATGCATGATACCTCAAGTGTGTCCTTGTCCCAAAACAATTTATAAGCAATTTGTTGAAACTGTTTTATTTTTTATGAGCAAGGGATGGATGGTCGGGGTGAAGATATACAAACAAGGAATTCAAATCAGTAGCACAAGCTGTAATGGCCAAGTAATGAAGGGGGAATATTCAAACTGAATATTCGCTTACTGACGCTTTCTTGTCAGCAGACGAACATGGGAGCCAACAGAATCTTTTCATCAGTATTTATTTATTTCATTTTTTATATATTTTTGGGGGGACATTTTCTTCTTTATTTATTCTGACAGACAGGAAAGGCAACAAGAGAAAGGGGATGATACCGGTGTACATCCTGTGTGCAGGAAATGACCCAGGCTGGAATCGAACCCGGGCCCCTGTTGTAAGGCTTTAGCCTATGCGGTACACGTCCGGAAAGCCACCGGATCAGCCCAGTTACCCAGTGTTTTAGTGTTCTCTCATAGTCATATGTATCATGATCTGATTTTGTTTGGTCATTTTATTTCTTTTTTAAAAACGTTTTTTAAATATTGTAACATAATCGAGAAGACTTGAACATACTGTAAACATGTTTTTTCTTTCTGTACTGGTAAAACTGAATTTAATGGAAGGACTTTTTTTATGATGAAAAACATTGCTTCATTTGCATCTTAATTGCACGAATTGTTGTACTTGAGTGGATTCATTCTTCTGGTAACATTGTGTTCAAATGATCAAACCAATATAATTGTACAGACATCTGGAATTTCCTCGAAATTTAGCTAACCAACTATGTTGAATGAGAAAATGTGAATAGTATTTTTATAAAGCATTTAAACAGACACAGCCTGGTGAGTCTGTTCATTTAAAGGGGATGCTTTGAATCGACATGGCATTCCTCTCCCCCTATATTTCTGTTTAACGGTCCTCCGCACAGCTACTCTCTCCCTCTCTATGTAACAGTACTTTCATTAGTAAATATCGTTTGGAATTGTTCTTTCAGAGCTGTGACATGTAGAAACTCTGGTTGGTGTCCCATGAATGAATCCTCAACATGTGACTTCTCCAATCCATGTACCATGCTAGTCACAGAGCATGTGGACACACCCTTAGGACAGCTCACAATGATGTGTTTCTGTTTCCTCTCCCAGACTGTCACATCTCATCTGTCTCACTGTAATAAGAACACAACCTTTCTCTATCTCTCCATCTGTCTGTCTCTCTCTATCGGTCTCTTTGTCTATTCTGCTTTCTCTCCATCAGTCTCAAATCTCGATCGCTCCGTCTGTCTCTTTCTCCCTCTCTGTTAGTCTGCCTAAACTCAGTTATACCACTCGACCTAGTACCAGATGTGTGCCAGTGATCCATAAGGTTTTGCTCTTTCTTCATTCTTTGTATTACCTTGTTGGTCTTGTCTAATGAGGGACTGTCCAAAGTGACAAACACATGTATTATAACAGTAGTACAGTCAAACTCAACACCTTAATCTCTATGTGGCACTTTCTACCTACATGTATTCATCTGTGCATCATGACACAGCTATAACTTATTTTCGAAGTAATTAATTATTTCTTTTGCATGCTTCTACGATGTACTGTACAGTCAATGTAGTGTTGGCACTGTGGTTAGACAGAGTCAGATCCCCCTCGATCCAGAACAGTTACCCCTTCTTCTCCGTGACCCTCCCCTTGACCATGCTGGCTAATCCTATATCTCTTCACATCTTAAAGCTTTATATCATAGAAACACTGTTCCTCATATTTGTTACATAAATCTGTCAAAGGTATATTTTTAATTTAATATAAATAAAGATTGATTCAATATTTTCCCTGTGGTGTTTTGGTTTGTACTGTTGCAGAGGTGATTCACTGTTTTGCATGTTTGCAACTCAATTCGATCTCAACATACATGCTCAAAAAGTTTTGTTTGAGGCGTGAAAATATTTAATGCTGTCATAGGTATCACTTAAGTGGATGTGCGTTGGTATGTGCAGGTGGATGTGTGTGGTGTGTGCGTATATGTGCGTGAATGTTCTTATGTGAAATGTGTGTGTGTGTGTGTCCTGTGTGTGTGATGTGTGTGTGTGCATTTGGGTGTAGTTCAGCACAATACTGTCTGTACCCATGCTGTCAAATGCATTTTACCTCTGAGTTTCATTGATCCATGTAACAAAAAAGTGCAAGCGGTTACAAAAATGTCACAACTGGTCTTTTGTTTGTTGTTTTTTGTTTTTCTCCTAAATCAAATGTTGAGAGTATAACCAAGTTACACGATGAAAGAAATACAATTTCAAGAGTCTTACTTTGACCTGACTTTTTTTTCCACTGAACATTCAGGAAGTTAAAATCCTGAACTACTGCACCCTGCCACATTGTGAGGCTCAAAAAGACTGCGAGATGAGGACCCAATCATCAAAGGCCCCGCCGAGCCTCTCCAGCATTCTCCGTCTTTACACCAAACGGGTTAATATTGTGGATGGAACATTTTGCTCTGATTTTCTCTGCCTCATCCTGTACTTAATCCACTGTTTACGGAACATTCCGTTATGTAAAATGGCAGAGGCGCTTCGTTTGCTATGCAGCGGGTTTTCAAACTGCACACTCCAAGGCTTTCATTTCAATCATAAATAATACAAAACTGTCCAATGGCAGAATAAGAGCTTTCTGAAGTAGCTCATATTAATACTAATAAGGCGACGGGGTGCTATATGTAAACACTGTTTATGAAATGGAAGACTGCTTCCTAAAATGCAGCAGTATTTACTTAGTCTGCAGATATGGACATACCAGTCAGGTTATAGAGAATAAGGGCATGAATTTATGTATATTTATTTAGAACTGTTTACATTTGTGTCCTTGTATACACTGTGTTCACCCCTTTTAGGTAAAAAGTGAAGCTAGATGAAACCAAGTTAAATATTGGCTTTTTACTCTAACCATCGAAAAGCATTCAAATGGGCCTGTATTGATCTTCTCACCGAACCGGATGTAATGCTGTGTGATTTCCCCTCGTGGAAACATCATCAACGATCAGGAGCGAGTGAAACACGCTCGGAACACGCTTCCACGTGCGCATTTCTTCACTTCAGAGAATTTCAACGCAAATAATTGGAGAGCTGAGCTTGATAGATTATTATTACACGGCGGCTCTTCTAGCGAGTGCGCTCGTTGTTAAATCGGGCCTCGCCGTTAAAGCCATTTGTCAGTGTAATGGGAGAAGTCAGTGTTTAAGCTGTATTTCTGCTATCACTGTCACGCACGGGATCGTGTCGAATCCGAGAGGCCCATGTCATTATTCTTCCGGCTGCCCTGTCCACCTGTGGCGCAGCGCGACGATGACAGCTCATCGCTGGGCTCCACTGCTGCTGTGTCATTGCGGTCCGTCACCTTGACGAGTGTCTCAGCCGCACAGGCCCAGCGGGGAAAGCGTTTAAAAGCGGGCGACCCCACACGGTAAGCTATGTTTTCCCGTCTTAATTATCTCTGGGTTTCTTTCAATGCCAACGTGAACACTTCTGTCTCTGCTGCACTGTGTTGCTCCACAGCCGAATATCTGGAGATGGTGAACATGAGGTGGCCTGCAGCAGGCCGGCTGAGGAGATGGTTGCAGCTGGTTTTCGTGGTGACTAGTCTCAGTTCTATGACATTGGAACAGCAGCTCTAACGGTAAACCGCCTCAGACCTTTTTTTTGCAGAAAACCGCATGTTCATTGTTTGGATGATGACGAAGCTGTCTGGAAAATGGAAGGCAGATGAGTGGGAATGAGGAAGTTGAGAGTGGGGATGAGAGGAACATGCAAGGATGCTGGGACAAGTGGAATGGAAAACTCCCTAAAGAGAAAGAAAAAGCGGGGGTGATAGCTGTAGGCAGTTTAACATGCGCAGGGACCTGCCGATGTGTTGTACAACACACACAAAAGAGAAATCACTTTTTGTCTCCCAGGAGGATTGGTAGCCTGATTATTCACAATTATACCTTTTTTTAAGCAGTGACTAACTGGTTAGTGTCCTTCTGCGTCGGGCAAGCTTAACTACTCTGGATCAGTGTGGATCTTCCGAGAGACACTGTTTTGGGCTTTCTCTAGATCCAGCTGTGGTCTATTGCTCTGGTTGAGATACACACACACACACACACACACACACTGACTCACCCAGGGCAGAGGACAGAGATGGAGAGCTCTAATTTCCACACAGCCCACACACTCAGAGCTCCTTCCATCTCACTGCCCTCCATCCCCTCTCTGTCACACACACATACACACACACACACACACACACACACGCTCAGATTCAAACGCGCACACGCACACAAAACGTTGCCTTTTCTCTCCCTGGACATGACAGGGTAGATGAAGCTAGATACATTTACAGGAAGGCTTTCTTGGCTAATTCCTGGTACCAATTGCTCTGGCTCTTCAAAACTCCCAAACCAGGGCTCATCCCCACCTCTTAACTCACTGCCTTCACTGGCTGCATAATAACTGTGATCACAGTAACATCACTATTCCCTGGTGTATGTGTGTGTGCTTCCTTGTGAATTTACATGTGTGTAAGTGTGTGTGATTCCGCCTGTTCCTGGAGCTCCAGAGCAGAACAGAGAAGACGAGGGCTGTGTGCACCATATTGCTCTGTCTGTGCTTGTATTCATGTTGGGCTTGGCTGTGATTGACTGTGGTTCAGCCCTCATGCTTCAAAGTGCTACTTTTTAAAGTTCTATTTTCAAAGTGCACCAGCCAAGTTCTGTAAGTGCAGAGAGCCTTCTACTTCAAATATCTCTCTCTCTCTCGCTCGCGAGTAGAGCTCGAGCTAGCGCAGCTCAAAAGCTCCCAGCAAATGACCGCTCCCAAACGCAAAAGACACTACCCTCGCACATCGACCCTCACAGCTACAGACACTCACCCTCGCACTCCCATCCCTCTCCCTCACTCTCCCTCTCCCTCTCCCTCCCTCCCTCTCTCTCTCTCTCTCTCTCTCTCTCTCTCTCTCTCTCCCTCCCTCCCTCTATCTCTCTCTCTCTGTGTCTGTGTCTCTCTCATAAGAGTCTTCACACACTTAAAAAATGATTAGGAACGTTGTATCTAAGTTTCCGGTACATTTTAACATTACATTTTCATGTGCAATACCAAATCTTTTGGAGTGAAGTGAAGCCCTTTCACTGTGTAATCATCCGTCCATGTAAACCTCTGAGGTGTTAGTGCTCCAGGGACCAAAGGGCCCACTTTACTGTGTCGCCCCGGCCTAGCCAACATCGGGATGAGGCTACAAAAGTTACCTCAAACTGACAAGGCCGTACTTTCAGGCAACAGTCATATCCTTTCTCTACTGTATTCCCACAAGCGACACAAAAAACACAGACTAAGCGAAAAAGTACTTTTGAATGTCCTCAAAATGAACTTTTAATTAAAGAAATCACCTCGTTTCCTGAGGGGCTGTTCCAGTACCGCTGTGACGAAGGAGTGTGCCTTTGTGTGTGCGCGCGGCGCCGGGGGAGCGTGTGTGTACATGCATGTAAGGGTCTCCTCACGCTCAGGTGTGTGTGTGTTGTACGTACACGTGTGTGTCTGGAGTGTCTTTAATTGAGTGTGACCCTTCGCACGAAGGTGTGCGTGCTGACGTGCAGACAGGCTGCTGCCGGGGGATGACAGTGGAGGATCAGTCCCCCTACCAGGGCTCTGGGGAGATGACAGCGGAGGATCAGTCCCCCTACCAGGTCTCTTGTTAGGGCCGACTCACCAGCGACGGCCCCTCATTAGCTCCATCCACACTGCCATCCTGTGGCTTCCCACAGTCCTGATGGCCGACTCCCGCCGCTTAACATGCTGGCCGCCCCCCGGGCACGCGGTTCTCTCTTGCAGAGCCACCGTCCACACCAGCTGAACTCCCCCTATAGTGCGAGTGTTTGTTGGCGTGTCCAGTCTGGCATCCCCGACGCAGTGCTCTTGATGTATGGAATCCGTCCGTCTCCCTGGACAGAGATGCAGCAGCTCCAGGATATTAGCTCCCCTCACCCAGACAATAAACGCTTTATGTGTCCACTGGCTTTTATGGAGCAATAACAGAATCCCCATCCATTCAAGTCTAAAGTGCAGTGTGCGACGCATATTGGTGCTGTCCGTGGTCCTGACTCACAAACGATGTTATCCTTGGTCCTGATGGCAGGGTCTGCGTAGCCCTGGGCACTTTGTCACCATCCTCACATAGCCGGCTCTGCATTTCAGATTCAGGAGCACATAATGACTGTCTAGTCTGTGACTCACTCTGACCTCCCTCTTATCCCAGTCCCACTGCTGTACATCATAACATCACACAGCCTCCCGCTCCCTCGCCGTCTGACAGGGCCATGTCAAGACCCACGGACGTGCGTGTGTGTGTGTGTGTGTGTGTACTTGTCCTGTCTGAGCCCATGTCTCTATTTGAGTAAGTCTGTGCAGCCCTGTGACTGTCACTGTGGGTACCCCAAACTATCTGTCAGGGACGCTGGTGTGCGTGTGTCCGTGTATTTGTGTGCCTGTGTTTTGTGAGTGTGTGTGTGTGTGTGTGTTTCAGTTTTTTTGTGTGTGTGCATGTGTGTTGTTTTTTGAGTAACATCTCAGTGTGTGTGTGTGTTCATGTCTGTGGGTGTGTGTGTGTGCGTGTGTGTGTGTGTTTGTGTGCCGTCTCCACGGCTGTCAGTGGGCCGGTTTGGGGCCGTCTCTCAGAGAGACAGAGAGGCAGCATCACTATGCAGCACAGTGCTGAGGGTTTGTCTGGGGCCTTCGCTCCCACATTCCTAATGAGCCCTCCTGAGACTAGCCTCAGCCATTTACCGTCCTGATGAGTGAGGGGACATCGATGCACACACACACACACACACACACACACTGAACTGACACACACACTGGGTCCGACACCACCCTGTGGACACACACAGAGATCCTACTTCAGCACCAACTCCTGGCCACTACCCCCTTCCAACCGCCCTCCCCCCACCCACACACACACACACACGTTGCACAGGTAAATTGTTAAATAAATCTTAGTTATTCTTAAACTTAAATCAAATGTCAAAACAACATGTTGTTACCATGTTGTCAACAGAGTAAAGGGTTAAGTGGTGGTGGTTGCCACAAGGCTGATCAGATATTGTTTATTGTGGACAAGCTCATTAAAGTGTCACAATTCATTACGGGAGCCATATCCTCACCTTGTCACACAGCTAATGGGAATATCAATCATCAGCTAGCCCACTACGACCTCCCCACATCCACCCACTACATCCTGACACCCTGACATTTCTACCCGAATATCGCAGCCAGAGAGCTCTGGTCTCCATGAAGACTTGTCATTGGCTGGCGCGTCATCGACTGTGCTCCAGTACAGGCACTAGTGCTGTGATGGGATGTCTGTCTGTCTGTCTGTCTGTCTGTTTGCCTGTCGGCCTGCCTGTCTGTCTGTCTGTCTGTCTGTCTGTCTGTCTGTCTGTCTGTCTGTCTGTCTGTCTGCCTGCCTGCCTGCCTGTCTGTCTATCTGTCTGCCTTTCATGCTGTGTGTGTGCCAGTGGCTGTTGGATCCACTGTCTGTCCTGTGTCTGAGGACTGAGGAGTGCAGTACAGTCTCTCTTGAGCTGTCTTCTGACTCTGTCACACGCTGAAAGTGTGTTCAATGCTGCATTCTTCCCCTCGTTTTACAATTAGTCCTACTTGATCTACCCTGTTAAAATGAAGGTACTATGAATATATACACCTTGTAAAAAAAAATACAATTACAATTTTAGTTTTAGCCTTTATAGGTGTGTGTTAAAACCTGAAAACCAAGGTTTTCAGTCCAGTTTTTATTTTTTCGTAGAAACGACATTTCGACATTTCTCCCAAATTCCAAATAACAAGATTGTCATTCAGGGCATTTATTTGCGGAAAATGTCAAATGTCATGAAAACAGTTCAAAATATGTCAAAGGGTTCTCTACCAGTCTGTCACATTGCTGTTGGGTGACTTGATGCCATTCCTGGAACAAGCATTCAAGCAGCTTGGCTTTGTTCGGGTAGCTTGTGACCATCCATCTTCCCCACATTCCTAATGCACCCCCAGATCATCTTCTGATGTGTCCAATTTTCAGCTTTGCCCCACACCTGGTCGTCTAATGGTTAGACGGAGGCCTGGAGAGGCCTGCAGGCCCCAGTGTCTCCCACTCGCTGGGACAGTTGGTGGAGGATCGGTGATGATCTGAGGGGGCTTCAGCGAGACTAGAATCGAACAGATTTGTCATTGTGAAGGACGCGTAAATCAAGTCGTCTTACTGGAAGAAAACTTGCTATAACACCAGCTTTTTTTTGTTGAAACAGATCAAATAGAAACTCGAAAATGTAAACCCATATATTCTGCATCTATATTTTAACTTTCTCAGAGCAGAAGGGGACTTAATAATGTCATTCAAATGTGTAAAAGCTTTGAAAACTGGAACAGAGATGAGAAGGCTAGTTTGTTCAGACCCGATGTTTTCGGAATTGTTTACCTAGCTTCGCTCTCTCTCTCTCTCTCTCTACACGTCCTTGAAGTGCTGCTGCTCACTCTCTCATGGGTTCCAGCTAGGTTTCCATAGTAACCTCTCTATCAGAAATCCTTCTTGAAAACGGCAAAGGTTCTTCTTTAATTGATAAAAGTTCACTTCTTGCTCAGCTGAGGTCATTTAGAAGAAACTCGATTTTAATCAGTTCACATTTTACATAAACTGCACTGGTAGAGGAACCCTGAAAAGACTGTAATGGGATATAATATATGATTCCTGCTCTGGCACTGTTGCATCATCTCCATAAACACACACTTCACCAGAAACAAATTTTTCCAATTATCTGTGTGTGTGTGTGTGGTGTGTGTGTGTGTGTGTGTGTGTGTGTGTGTGTGTGTGTGTGTGTGTGTGTGTGTGTGTGTACATGTTTACCCAACCATGCTGAGGCAAAGCGTGCTCTCCAGACCTCGCCGGTGTCCTCCTGGTAAACAGACGGGGGTTAAAGCAGTTCAAAGGCTCTCAGAGCTCAATAGCTGCATCGCCTTCAAACTGGCTTCCCCAACAGCCAGTCATTTCATGTAATGTGTAAGTATCTGTTGGTGTCAGGTAGGTAGCTAGCAGAGGAAGGGGGAAAAGCCCAGCGGACTGATCTGACAGGCAATTCCAGTGGAGTGTCTGTGAGGGCAGGGTGGGATGGGTGCTGCCTATCATAAGGAGAGGAGCCCACAGGGAAGCAGAGAAGAGAGAAGTGTTCTGGGCAGCAGTTGGAGCAATTCCCCCAAGGTTGTATATAGTCTATGTGACCAATATGTTCAGGTTATGGATATGATAAATGGTCAGAACGGAGCAAACATTTTTAATAGGGTTGTTTTTTTATGGACCGTATCATTCAGATGGAAACTATGCAGGAGTACTGTACCAATTTCCTCTGGTGGCATTGCACACAGCATTGCACACAGCACAGCGCAGCATGTGTGTGTGTGTGTGTGTGTGTGTGTGTGTGTGTGTGTGTGTGTGTGTGTGTGTGTGTGTGTGTGTGTGTGTGTGTGCGTGTGTGTGTGTGTTCCACCCATATGTGGACATCAGAGAGGGAGGTGACAGATGGGCCTCCCTGCCTTCTTCTGGCCCTGTGCCAGGAAGTCCCGCCCACCAGGGGGAAATCCTAGGGGATGTGTGTGTGTTTGTTTGTTTGTGTGTGTGTGTGTGCGTATTGTGGTGGGAGGGCACAGTTATTTGGTTCAGAGCTGTTCGATTAAGTTGATGAATGGCCTAATTACTGCCAGTAAACACTCTCCTGTAAGATAAGACAACAAACAGAGAGAGAGAGAAGGAGAGCGAGAGGGGGATGGGAGTCTGTGGAGGTGTAAGAGAAAGAAGGTGAAGGGTTTGTGAGTGAAAGAAAGGGTAAGAGAGGACCAAACTTGAGGTTGTTTCCAATGCTTTTTGTGTGTGTGTGTGTGTGTGTGTGTGTGTGTGTGTACAAAAAACAACCGGTTGGCATTTTATAGACATAGCAGTTTCCTGTTTCAGACAGTGGGTATGGTGCATCTTATGTAATACTACAGCATGCTGAATTACCGTAACGATCACTGGAATCATTCACTCATCGCAACAGTGCAATGAGGCTCGGTCACTCTACTTTGTCTCATCCCGAAATTCACTCTTCTTCTTCCAAAAACGATACCAACCGAGCAGAAAGCTGCTCAAAGTTTATCCCCACGAATCCTCAATGCCCAGATGCTCCACAGCTGGCCACTCATGCGTTGTAAACCTCCTCAGGAGTGGGAGCCGCGAGGCTGGGGGATCCCAGTTTGAACTCTGGGGGGGGGGTGGTGTATCGGAACAGCAGAGGCTTTTGAAAGCCGTAGCTTCCAGACTCGCTGGAGTGTCACGTCTGACCCCTCTCTGTGGTGCTTCAGAGCGTGGCGTGGGTGGATATCTCAACCTCTACTCCCTCTCTCTCCCACGTGTTCCTTTGTCGAAGAGGGCTGGAAGACCCTTCACTCCTCTCTCTCTCTCTCTCTCTCTTTCTCTCTCAGAAGAAGCGCCCCTCTCCCACCTCCTCAGTAGTCTGGGGGAGCGCGCTGAGAGCACACTGACAGCCCAGACCTCCCCGTCCACACTAGTAGCTGTCTCCATAGCTCACAAACTATTAGGGCTCTATCGTGGAAACTATTGCGTGTGTGTTATGCTAAAACTTCCCATCCTCATTTGTGAGATGTTTTTCTACGTTATTTTTGAGATCCAAGGACGCACACCTCCTATCCACGGGTCGAGGGTCATTTTAGAACCGTTGTGAAAATGTCGTTCTTTAGCACCAAGGTCCTTGAAACTGCTGACATTATTCTTTAAATTAAGCCCTCTGCCTTCATCCCAGTAACAAGTGTATTAAATGGGACTGTGTATTGTTTTCATTGATTCTGTCATGGCAACCTTGTAACAGAGCCTTGCTTCATAATTGGATTCTTGTGTTGAGAACCATAAGCTCAATTCCCCCTGCAAAGGCAGAGGAACAGGAGCAAATGGAAAGCGCTTGCTTTCACAAGCTCACCCGAAGTTGAAAACCCGTCTTCACGAACGCATATCAGAGAGCATAACGTTACTCTTAATGATATTTGTAGTGTTTTGGGGATGGATTCCATATCAGGACGTGAGGAGATAACCAAAGGGTTGAAGCCTTTGAAAAAGCACTCTTTATACATCTGGACACAATCCCAATGTAATGTTCTTGTTTACTGTATCTTATTAAGTTGTTTTTCCCTGCCATCAGAGAAGGCATCGCAAGCAAACCCTCCCATAAAAGAAAAGCTTTGTATAGATCTTGCAGGGTGAAAAATGAATAACGATAAATTTGAGTTGGCTGGGGTTTTTTTTAATCCTTTTCTCCAGACATATTTCAAAAAGAATGTTAGGTTGTGTACTGGAGTTTAGAGAGAGGGAATGATTAATAATTTGAGAATGAAGATGAAGCGATGTCTTTTGAAAGCCGTCATGAATGTGTTCCGTATGGATACAGATACAGGCCTCATAATTGGTGTCAGAAATGAAGACACATACACACAGTGCATAGTACAGTATCTTGATGCCCAGGGTAATATAAAAGGGCCAATCATAGCTGTACATTACAGTCCTTAACCAATCAGGACTCACCAGACAAGATTGTCTCTTCTGATTTGTAGACCCCTCCAGTACAGGTAGTGAACTTATATTGGAAGGATTCTCATTGCAGAGGCCAGACTGCACTCAACAAAAAGTTTGATGGCACAATAAACAAGATTTGTTCATATCCTGAAAATAAAAGATGGGAAACGAAAGGTCATTTCGTCGATGCCTGTGTCAATGACAAAAGGCCAAGACCCAGGAGGAAGCCTCTCTCCTCATTCAGAGACAGAAAAATACAAATACAAAGAAGCATCTGATAGCCCTTGTCCTTTGACTTCGATCCCTAAACATGCTCTTCAACTTCCTCTGTGGCATCTCAGATGGGAGCCGAGTGGCCTCGTCTGTTGTGTAGAAAAGGAACATGGCACATCCTGCCATGGAGACAAAACCATGGTCATATCGCAGGAACGAAACGCTCAATATCTACCGACGTTGAAAAGGCTCTTCTCCAGTGTTGCCTGACCACTTAATGCCTCCGGTTTAGCTCTACAGATGTAATAGCTATTTAAATGTTCTAATGCAATAATGTGAAAGGTTTTGAGCTGCATTGATTGTTCTCGAAGGCTGGATTCAAGGAAGTTCACAATGACTTTGTTACTTTTTTTATTAGATGCTACTTTAGAGAGATTTTATGAAAGGCTGTTTGTTTCAAGGTCTCTCGGAAACCACGGTAGCACACACACACACACACACACAGTTTCAGTAAAATGTCATACCCATTTATTTGACATGTCTGTCTGCCATCCTGGCTAGCTGCTTCTCTGCCAGCCTGTCCGTCTGTCTGTCTGTCTGTCTTCGTGTCTGTCTGTCTTCGTGTCTGCCTGTCTGTCTGTCTGTCTGTCTGTCTCTCTGTCTGTCTTAGTGTCTGTCAGTCTGTTTGTCTGTCTGTCTTCGTGTCTGTCTGTCTGTCTGTCTGTCTGTCTTCGTGTCTGTCTGTCTTCGTGTCTGCCTGTCTGTCTGTCTGTCTGTCTGTCTGTCTGTCTGTCTGTCCGTCTGTCTCTCTGTCTGTCTTCGTGTCTGTCAGTCTGTTTGTCTGTCTGTCTTCGTGTCTGTCTGTCTGTCTGTCTGTCTGTCTTCGTGTCTGTCTGTCTGTCTGTCTGTCTGTCTGTCTTCGTGTCTGTCTTCGTGTCTGTCTGTCTTCGTGTCTGTCTGTCTGTCTGTCTGTCTGTCTGTCTGTCTGTCTGTCTGTCTGTCTGTCTGTCTGTCTGCTTGTTCATTCTCAGTGGGTATCCTGAGTAGCATCTTGCTGGCTTGTTCTTTAACATGATGACAGAGATGATTAAACTCCAGCTTTGACAGAGAGAAGAGGATGCATCGCAGTTCAGGTCCAACAGCACCACCTGCTGGTAGAACACCATCAACAGACGTCCACACCCACCAGTGGATTCTGAAGCTTGTGCCCTTGAAATGCTGTGTGTGGGACCAATGGGTATGTACTATTTAGCATGTAAAGAGTGTGATGATTCATCTAAACAGACGTGGGCAAACTTCACGTCTCTGAGCTGTAAACAACATTGCTCCCTGAATCGATTGTGCAGGCAGGAGATGTGCTGTGTGGTGTTTTGAAGGGAAGTAAAGTCTGGGTTGATAGCCAGACGCAACCTGAACACCCTGGTTCACGGCATGTGGATGGTGCTAACCAGTAAGTGAGTCAAGTCTTGAAATGATCCCTTATCTGTACCACAGACTGTTTCAGCCTCTTGTCTAGACTCCCACACGTACACAGACACACACATACACACACAAACGTGCCGAGAACGAGGTGAATTTGCCTCCAAACGGGCACCGGTTTTTTATTCCTATAAGATCAATATCATATAAGAAAGGAGGGGTATTCCCTGATGACTGTTGTCTATAGTACACCACATCTCGCTTCCTCTCTCCATCATCTTCTTTCTCGTCCTTTTTTTCCTCCTCTCATCTTCCTTTCTCTCTCTTTGTCAGTCGGCAGTCACCTCTGGGCCTGCCAAACACACTGACATCACAATTACACAGCGAACGCCGGAGCGCTCCACGGTCATCCATCACACGAGCCACACACAAACACTCAGCCCTCCCTCCTGTCACACACACACACTCACGCACACACACACACACACACTGACACGCAGCCACGAGCATGCCGTATGCTAACAGGAAGTTCTGCCTGTTGCATTGCTGACGCATGCATACGCATGCATACGCATACGCACACACATACTTTTCCAAGCAGCACAGTCTTTACAATGTACATTCTCTGGGGAGTTTGTTTCTCTCTCTCTTCAACAGAAGCCACAGTGACACGATGGTGAAGAGATGTGATGGCGCGCTGATGCGTGTGTGTGTGTCTGTGTGTCTTTGTCTGTGTGTGTGTGTCTGTGTGTCTGTGTGTGTCCTTGTATGTCTGTGTGTGTCTGTATGTGTGTCTGTGTGTGTGTGTGTGTGTGTGTGTGTGTGTGTCTTTGTCTGTGTGTGTGTCTGTGTGTCTGTGTGTGTCCTTGTATGTCTGTGTGTGTCTTTGTGTGTCTGTCTGTGTCTGTCTGTGTGTATGTGTGTGTGTGTGTGTGTGTGTGTGTGTGTCTGTGTGTGTCTGTGTGTGTGTCTGTGTGTGTCTGTGTGTGTCTGTGTGTGTCTGTGTTTGTGTGTTTGTGTGTGTCTGTGTGTCTGTGTGTCTGTGTGTCTGTGTGTGTGTGTGTGTGTGTGTGTGTCTGTGTGTGTGTGTGTGTGACTGCAATTTCCCCCCTGCGTTCCCCGGCGAGGTCTCTTGGCCCTGGCACTCAGCAGGCCTCCAGATGATGTGATCTCATGGTGCAGGCACGTCCGCCTCTATTAGGCTCCGCCATTGTGGCAGAATTGCTGCGACTTGTCGGGTGATTAACTCAAATGAACAATTAGGCGGCTGGCTGTCATCATAACCCGCTGTATCAGAATAGGCCTGGTGGTTAACTGCTACTGTGAAGGTGCTCCAAATAAATGATCCATTCTCATAAATGTCTTTGATGATAATCAAGCTCTGCCGCAGACGTGTAATGAATCACTAAACAATAGCTCGTAGCTGCTGGTAATGGCTTTGGTTTAATGCGTGAAGCCGCTGTTCTCCTTTGATACGTGGATACAAACTAGAGTTGTCGTCGAATTCAACTTCGACTTGATGTCGTACATGAGTGTACTGAGCTTCTCACAGGTTGAGTTGCAGGGGGGTAAGAGCTCCGCTCAGGGGCACAGCGGCGATGGGAGCCATCTCCATGAGCGACGCCCCTGTGGGCCGGGTCATAGCCCAGCAAGCCCTGACTGCCAACCCCGGGATTTCCCGTTGGCTTCATCCAAGGGTAAAAAACACCATGATAGGGTGTGGTGTGTGTGTGTGTCTGTGTACAGATGTATGTGTGTCAGTGAATATGTGAGTGTGTGTGAGTGAGTCTATGATTGTGTGTGCCCCACAGCCCCAGTCTGTCTCTGACACCCCCAGAGACTCTGCGCTGCCGTCTCAGCTGAGAGCTCCACACGCGCGCCGCACCTCATCACATCCTGCTATTGGTTCCACTCACATTTCCATGAAGCGTGGCCGTCCTGCGGAGTGGAACGGCGCTCCGCTCCTGCGGTGCCCCCCCCCCGCTCGAGGAGAGCCCCTTCCAGGAAATCCTCCATTGGTTCCGCCCCCAGATTAGAGGTGCCGTGTGCGCCCCGACGTGACCAATGTCAGATAGCAGCCAGAGTAATGCTCTCTAATGGCGAGACAAGCCTGTCACTGTTAGCTGTAATGAATACACAATGTGTGCCCAGGGCACAGAGTCGTGACCAGCCTGGTGAGAGGGTGCCTGTGGGTGTGTGTGGTGTGTGTGTGTGTGTGTGTGTGTGTGTGACAGTGAGAGGTGAATGCCATACTGGCTGTTCATAGCACTGATTCTCCGGTCGCTTAGCTGGCGCTCTTTGCAAAGACAAAAAGAAGAAGGAAAAAAAGGATGGCTTGGGACCGTGGCACCCCCTCTGAGGCCGTGGGCGTTGAAAGCAGGAATTATAAACAGGCATTAAGACTACTCTCGGCTTTCCTAGTGCTTTCTCTGGACATGTGTGTCCAAGCCAGCTGTTCCTTCCCCCAGAGTCTCCATTTATTAGGTCCCTCAGTTGCGGTTTTCTGCCAAGGAGCAGACATGAGCCTGTGAGCGTGCAAGAGTTTGTTCTGTGCCAGTGTGTGTGTGTGTGTTTGTGTGTGTGTGTGTGTGTGCATCCATGTGTGTGGCCAAAGGGAACGCTATAGCTATTGTGCTCTGACGTACACTTAAGAGCCTAAACAACAGCTGAACACAAACTTGTGTGTGTCTGTGTGTTTGTGTGTCTTGTGCAGGCTCCTAAGTGTACGCCAGGGCAGGATATCAATAGCACTCTCTTGTCAGGGCCATTACCTCCAATTCATAAATGGCAGCTCGGCAGAGTGGGGCGGTAAACTGTAATCACGTCCACTAAGTGTAAGCACACACCAGAGTCTATCAGCCTGCTCCACACAGACGAGGCCGGGCCCGGCTGAGCCGAGCCTACCTGATCCCATTACACTCCCACTACAGCAGCCGGACGATTGAAACATTCTCCATTCCTCTACATTTCCTGTAAAATGATTCAACTAATGCAGTTGTGCGGGAACATTGGACAACAACAGGCTAGGCTAGGTTAACCTAGGAGGTTAAGGAGAAAATATTCCAATTTGATTGTAAGAAGCCCTCCAACTTTCATACACACACACACACACACACACACACCTCCCAGAGCAGTCAAATAGGCGATCCACATCATCCACACCGGAGACAGTGATGGTCAAATAAAACTGATACACTCTGTCCTGAGGTCATGCTGGTTAAGCCCAATCTGTTCCCAGCATGCATTGCGTGTTGTAGTCGAGGTAGAAAGCGCTCAGCTCCTCGGGTTTGCACTAGCCAGGATCAATCGACTCCCCCCTGACATGCCTGTGGGTTTCTCCAAACCATCGACTTTTCTCTATCGAATAACACCAGGTTCACCCCAGTACTGATCACTCAGATCAGACTGACTCTTAACCAATGTGGTTTCTCTCTTCCACCTGTAGTCTATGCAGGCGTGTGCGGTCTCTGCTGTTAAGCCTGAAAGTATAGAAATGCATCCCAGATACAGACTTTCTTTGAAACATTTTAAAATGAAAACGTTCCCGTCGCAAAGCAGTCTTCATTTGGGAGCATTGTTCAGTGAGCAGATAATGATGTCCCTGGCGACCGAGGGAGAGATAAGGAGAATATCTGAAATCAATGCGGCGAGATCAAGGTATGTGTGTGTTTGTGTGTTTGTGGGGTGGTGGTATAGTGCCCCAAGAGGGTGGTAGTAATCTCACTTTTTCCCTCCAGCTAAAAAAGGCTGAATACATCTCTTGTAGGATCCATGTTGTGACAAACAAACACATACATTTCAATCTGTTGTAAACATGATGTCTCACATCTTAGAAGCTGATATGTCACATGTGGCCCGCCAAACCAAAGGCGGGAATCAAAACTATTGTTTTTGCTTTCCAACCTTGTGTTTCTGTGTCAAAAAGATATGTGTGTTGTTTCACCAGCGGGTGAAAACCTGTGATCCTCTAAATAGCAAATGGAGAGAATGAGGGAGCGTAAGGAAGACCTTTAGAGACGACATTTCCATTTCAATTAATCTATGCTGGGTAATATCAGAGCAGTGGTTTGACTCTGAAGTCTGTAGTTGTAAATGTTAGGGAATTATGGAAACGCAGTCTCAGCAAGGAATTCACAGCCCTTGGCTAGGAAATTACACCGGCGCAAAATAATTAAAAGCCATGTCTAATTTAAATACTCGCCTCAGAACTCCAAAATATGCCTCAGACCATACAAGTGGGGAAAACGCCACCTCCACTGGTTTTGAAATGAGATTACTGTGGGGCGTCTAGGACGACTCGCAATCATTGGACGTCTGTATGAATATCAAGAAAAGAATGATGAGACGATGCCTCAGTGGAATTGTGTGTGTGTGTGCGTTCGTATGGCCTTCATTGTAAGAGCATAATTGTATACTGTATACAGCATATTCATTGAATTAGTTGTTATGGAGAACGTTTCATATATATTTAATCTGATTTGATAAATCACTGTGCAGCTGTGAGAAACAACATCAAACCCATCCGGAAGTCGTCGTTTTTTTATAATAACATTTCTCATGTCGTTGATCTTTTAAAGATCTTGACTGATTCAAGCTGGAGGCATATTGAGTGAGTTCTTTTTGGAAGCTAAAAGGCGAGGATTGTGTTTACACTTCAGGGAAGACAAAGGGCATCTATCTATGAATATGCATGAATGAGCAGGAGTACACATGGTTAAGCACCGGCACAGTGTGAAGAGGAGTGAGAGAGTCCTCGGAGACGCGGAGAGCAGCCTGATACTGTAAAAACATACTTAACTCTGTATCAGCCCTGACAAAACAAGACCAAGTACACAAGCAAACCACTACTTGAAGCCATTGATGATCAGAGCAACAGGGTGACAACTTCAAGTGACACATTTGACTATATTTGGATACAGTGGGTGGATTTTAACAGGAGCCCTTGTATTTCTCACTCCCGAAAACACGATGCCCATGCTTAGAGCTTATGTAGGCCCTGGTATCGGGTCTGTAATTGGGGTAGAGAGAGTCGGGTTTGAAGAGAAAAGATGGGTGTCTAAAAAAGATGGGTGTGCAGCGAATGGGGTGAGGTGAGAGCGAAAGGGATGGGGAGAGAGAGTGAGCGTAAAGAGAGGAAAGCAGGACATTGCGGGGGAGGATGAGCTTGGTAACAGTCCTATTACGAAGCAGTGAAGCAGCTCGACGCTATCTCAGCGTTCTCCCCGCACCGGCCTGCTGACAAACTCTGATGTATCGAGGCCCGCACTCCCCGGGCTTGGATCCAATTACCCCGGCCTCCAGACCGACTTGAGCGGGAATGGAACCCAGGAGTTAGAGGTCTGTCATATGGACCCAGCAGGCTAGCACACCTCCACCCAGTCCATTTAATACCACTGTCAGGCTGACAAGCAGACGGCCAGCCCCAGAACTAAGGTGAGGGCCGTGGGGGAGAAGACTAAACTCCGAGATGAAGAAGAGTGAAAACAAAGCCAGAAGGAGGTGTCTCCGGGTTACAGATCTCTCCAGACTGTCTACTGGTACAGCTGGTAGGGTCGGTGAGGCTGGCGTGGCTGGGATGTGGGTGAGGTGGTTTGGAGACAGGGTCAGGGTCATCTCGAATGTCCCCGAACCCATCCGTGTTTGTGTTGGTTTGTATTTGTTGACCAAAAAATACAGCATCTGGATATGAAGACAGCCCACAGTTTGTGGAGACGGAGCTTGATTTGCGGTGATTACCTTTCTGTTTCCAAGCAGCCGACCCAAACCTGGAGCAAACCGAGTGGAATCTTCCCCGCTTGGCCCGCGCGACGCAGCGTAATGAAGAGGAGAGCCTCCGAGGCACATCCGGCCCTGGGCACTCGCCGCGCAAACACGGCAGCATAACCAGACGGAGCGATGCCTCGCGTCGTCCGCCTCCGCCTCTCCGAGCTCCACGCCATCACCACAGCCGCGGGGCGGCAGCAGGGCCGCCAAGGGGCCGGCGGGGGGTCGGCGTGAAGGAGGCGGGGTGTGCTGGGGGTAGACTGAGGCAGCGTGTCAGCAGGGTCCTGCAAGCCAGAGACCTGGCAGGAAGAGTAATCACAGGTCTATCAGGAGGCCCGAGCTGGCGGCCCAGTCCTCCTAAACTGCACCGGTGGAGGGCCAATCAGAAGAGTGGGAGAGTTGGAGAGAAGGACAGACACGAACATACCAATAAAAAAAGAGAAGAAAATACACCAAACACTCTCTGTGGTGCTTTTGGGAAGTATTTTTGTGAGGAATCACATTTTCCAGAAATTACTTTGAAAAATATGGCTCAGAAATATTGCATATAAGCAGATAAATCTACAAATCTACACGTATTTAACAATATATATGACATACGTTCCCACTAGATAGAAGTTCGCTTTGCTATTTCATTGATCAGTTCATCATAAAGCCATGTTTTCCATTGTGTTTTCCATCATGGAATTAGAATGCATCCAATCCTCTTTTCCTCTGTAGGTGTTCTGCTGCTCTGTGGTCCCTGACTGGGATGTCCTGGGTGGTTGTCTGCAAACCTTTTGGAAATGTCAAGTTTAATGGCAAATGGGCCAGTGCTGGTATTATATTCTCCTGGGTCTGGGCAACTGTCTGGTGCGCTCCGCCCATCTTTGGCTGGAGCAGGTACTTTGTTTTCCTTCAGTCATTTAGGATTTCTGGACATAGTGATTGATCACCAATGTTTAAACGTATGATTTCAATGTATCCTTATATTTCTCTTTCTCTTTTTGAAAGGTATTGGCCCCATGGACTTGAGACCTCCTGTGGCCCTGATGTGTTCAGTGGAAGCAGTGACCCTGGATCCAATCCTACATGGTTTTTCTGATGGTTACCTGCTGCACACATCCTCTGGACATGCTGACCATCCATTAAGTTAGTTACTGCATCTATTATATTATACTTCACGTAATACATACTACTAAAGGCCTCCAGGTCAAATAAAACCTTGGTACCTGTTATGTTATCGATACTGAATGACTATACCAAAGCATGCATTTTAAAACAAATTGGTGCTACAGTATTACTACTGAGCAAAACGGATGAAGCAGGTCAAGGCGTCAGATAGCTGTTTGGTACAGATTACTTAATGTACAATCATACTACAATAATCTGACATTTTGGCTAAGTGACCAGCGTCACACTATGCTTTTCATAGATAGATGTTCCAAAGCAACCAACCACATGGCCAAAGAATAAATCCTTTAAAAATATCAACTGTAGGTTTATACTGTAGTTCTTCCACCTACTGAAATCCATTTGAAATGTCAATGTCAGTTATCAATGTCAGTACAAAAGACTGATCTGGTGTTTTGAGACCTCTCCTTCACCCCAGGTTGCCGCGCAGCAGAAATATTCCACACAGAAGGCTGAGATGGAAGTGAACAGGGCGGTTGTTGTGATGATCATCGCATTCATTGTGTGCTGGGGACCGTATACCTTTTTTTGCCTGCTTTGCTGCAGCTAACCCTGGGTATGCCTTCCAGCCACTGGCCGCTGCACTCCCTGGCTACTTCTCAAACAGCGCCACCATCTACAGTCCAATTATCTATGTCTTTATAAACCGACAGGTGTTAAGCTCTTTTAATGAAATGGCTTATAGCCCCTTAGTGTGTCATGCTATACTGTGACTGCATGGGCGAAATTGTATCGTCATATCTTTGTTTGTCATGTTATTATTATCATCATTTTATTTTGTTTCATTTTTTTCCAGTTCCGTGTTTGAATTATGCAGCTCTTTGGCAAGCAGGATGATGATGGTTCTGAAGTGTCCTATGTTTCACCTGCATAATCCTTTTATCTTTTCACACCTGGCCTGGAAACTGGAGTACTGGAAAAACTAAATGCCAACAATATAGTTTTTACAAGTTTAAAACGTATTTCTTCACACAATGATTGCCAAGCAATAGATTTACATGCAAGTTAAAAAGTAGAAGATGTATCTAGTTTGTCTGTGTAGTTTGTTCAATAAAAAAAGAAGTGTTCAGAAGTGTTGCGTTAGATCTCATTTTTCTGAATAGGTGGTATTAGTCATGTGATCTGATTGCCGATCAACACAAACGATTGCCAGGTGTGTTTCACAAACGAGGGAGTGATGGTGAACAGCAACAACTCACAGCTAGTTTGTAGCTCAGTGGTTCGAGCATGAGATGACAGATTAAGATGTCACAACTTTAAATCATCCTCCACTGTGTTTTACTTTGGTTGAAAGCAGCTGCTAAATTAATCATTTTTAAAAGAATCATCTTCTCATAGTTATGAAATGTTAACACCCATGGTAGTTCTAATTAACGTTCACATACAAGGTCTCCAACACCTCCCCCTTTATTTAGTCTGTGCCATAATAACTAGTGGCATAGGTTCTAGTGGTGAGTTTATCTGCTGTCTCCTGGGAGACATTGTAGTGGGAGAGTCATGTAAGCTGATTTATTGGGTCACTGGTTGCACATTGGTTAAGTCCGTGACTCCTATAAACTAAGGCCTTTCAGAAGGACCTTGGGTTCAAATCCCATGTATGGTTTTTCTGATCTTCCCCGATGAAAGCAGAAACCTTCTGTTCAATAATATCACAATTCACCTCAAGAATGTATTTTCAACGAGTTCATACATGCTTGTGTCCCTGATGGCTCAGTGGATAAGCACGTGTACCCTGACAGATAAGGGTTGTGGGTTCAAACCCCATGGAAGGCTGCAATGGTCTTTCCTTGCAGAAATGGTCTCTTTAATGACCTCACACTTAATCTCAGGGATGCATTTTCAACGAGTTCATATACGCTTGTGGCGCTGATGGCTCAGTGGATAAGCACGTGTACCATGAGCTTTAAGGGTATTGTGTTCAAAACCCATGGAAGGCTGCGTTGGTCTTTCCTTGCAGAAACTGTCTCTTTAATGACCTCACACTTCACCTTAAGGATGTATATTCAACGAGTTCGTGTTTTCTTGTGTCCCTGATGGCTCAGTGGATAAGCATGTGTACCATGAGCGTCAAGGGTCTTGGGTTCAAATCCCATGGAAGGCTGCATTGGTCTTTCCTTGCAGAAACTGTCTCTTTAATGACCTCATACCTCACCTTAAGGATGTATTGTCAACGAGTTCATGTTTCCTTGTGTCCTTGATGGCTCAGTGGATAAGCATGTGTACCATGAGTGTAAAGGGTTTTGGGTTCAAATCCCATGGAAGGCTGGGTTGGTCTTTCCTTGCAGAAACTGTCTCTTTAATGACTTCACACTTCACATTAAGGATGTATGGTCAACGAGTTCATGTTTCCTTGTGTCTCTGATGGCTTAGTGGATAAGCATGTGTACCATGAGAGTTAAGTGTCTTGGGTTCAAATTCCCATGGAAAGCTGCGTTGGTCTTTCCTTGCAGAAACTGTCTCTTTAATGACCTCACACTTCACCTAAAGGATGTATTTTCAACGAGTTCATGTTTCCTTGTGTCCCTGATGGCTCAGTGGATAAGCATGTGTACCTTGAGCGATAAGGGTCTTGGGTTCAAATCCCATGGAAGACTGGGTTGGTGTTTCCTTGCAGAAACTGTCTCTTTAATGACCTCACACTTCACATTAGGGATGTATTTTCAACGAGTTCATGAATCCTTGTGTCCCTGATGGCTCAGTGGATAAGCATGTGTACCATGAGTGTAAAAGGTCTTGGGTTCAAATCCCATGGAAGGCTGAGTTGGTCTGTCCTTGCAGAAACTGTCTCTTTAATGACCTCACACTTCACATTAGGGATGTATTTTCAACGAGTTCATGTTTCCTTGTGTCCCTGATGGGCTCAGTGGATAAGCATGTGTACCATGAGCGTCAAGGGTCTTGGGTTCAAACCCCATGGAAGGCTGCAATGGTCTTTCCTTGCAGAAGAGTCCTTTTTAATGACCTCAGGTTCCTCATGTTACCTCGTTTTACCGCGCGTTACATCACGTTACCGCGCGTTACCGCGCGTTACATCGCGTTACATCGCGTTACCGCGCGTTACATCGCGTTACCGCGTTACCGCGCGGTAACTAGGTAACGCGCGGTAATGCGATGTAACGCGATGTAACGCGCGGTAACGTGATGTAACGCGCGGTAACACTTTGTAACATTTGGTAACACGAGGTAAAACGAGGTAACATGAGGAACCTGAGGTCATTAAAAAGGACTCTTCTGCAAGGAAAGACCATTGCAGCCTTCCATGGGGTTTGAACCCAAGACCCTTACCGCTCATGGTACACATGCTTATCCACTGAGCCATCAGGGACACAAGGAAACATGAACTCGTTGAAAATACATCCTTAATGTGAAGTGTGAGGTCATTAAAGAGACAGTTTCTGCAAGGAAAGACCAACCCAGCCTTCCATGGGATTTGAACCCAAGACCCTTAACACTCATGGTACACATGCTTATCCACTGAGCCATCAGGGACACAAGGAAACATGAACTCGTTGAAAATACATCCTTAATGTGAAGTGTGAGGTCATTAAAGAGACAGTTTCTGCAAGGAAAGACCAATGCAGCCTTCCATGGGGTTTGAACCCAAGACCCTTAACATTCATGGTACACATCCTTATCCACTGAGCCATCAGGGACACAAGGAAACATGAACTCGTTGAAAATACATCCTTAATGTGAAGTGTGAGGTCATTAAAGAGACAGTTTCTGCAAGGAAAGACCAACCCAGCCTTCCATGGGATTTGAACCCAAGACCCTTAACACTCATGGTACACATGCTTATCCACTGAGCCATCAGGGACACAAGGAAACATTAACTCGTTGAAAATACATTCTTAATGTGAAGTGTGAGGTCATTAAAAAACCTTGCGTTACCTCGCGTTACCTCGCTTTACCTCGCTTTACCTCGCGTTCTTACAACTCAATTTTTGCTTTTGGACTTGGAAAAAAAGCTGGACTTATAAATTAAACTGATAAAGGGGATATTTATTTTCCCGGCTCCGGGACTCCCGAGATCCTCTCTCCCAACTGTCATTCCTGGTGGGACAGTCGGGTACTTACAAAGACAGTTAAAGATCCCTGCTGGCAGTCGGGGAGTCTGGACAGTGCGCTGCGGTCACAGATCTGGGCTCACAGATCTGATTGGCACCACGCCCTGTGCTTCATCTGAACCCAGCTCGTTGACCAGCCCACGACACCCTTGCGGGCAACCTTAGAGCAAACTCAGTCAAAGGATTTCTCTGGGTTCAAGTGGATTTGATCCCATGCCGTTGGGATTTGCTTGTCTGCATGCTTATCCATTAGGCCACTGGGGCCCCATATCCCCGGCATGTGAAGGTAGTATTTATCTTTTAAAAAGTGCTTTGCTTAAAGAGACACTATCATGTTTTGCATGCCAGAAAGTAAGCATGGGGTACACTGCCTCCAGCCAGATTTGAACAGGAGGGGTCAGGACTCAAGATCCCATGCATATCCACTCGGCCACCAGGGCCTTGCTGAATTTCCCTCGGAATCTAATTATGTCTTTATGAATTCCACTTGAAGACATAAGTTCAATGTTCAATTGAAAGCTTTCATTTAAAAGCACCTTAGGGAATATGATCCCCCAACCTCCTGATCTGTAGTCATACTCTCTAACCATTTAGCCAACCTTACAACCACAAAAGTTGCAGGTGGACAGTCACACTTTGTCATAAGCACTCACTCATTTGTGAACCACACCTGGCAATCGTTTCGTGTTGATCAGATCACAGTGCTTTCAAAACTAAATAGGCCTTAATGGGAATCTTATGGATCCAGAACATAGAACATGTTGATTTCATTTGCAGCAACTCATCATGATTTTCTTAACAGTCTTTGCTCTGTCTAGAACAAATCTGGGAGAGACAAGGCTGCTCTTTGGCATGCAATGAAAAATATATTTTATTTTTCATGTGCAAAATTATGCTGCTTCAACCATTTGCTAGAAAACCTTTGCCAAAAGTCAGTCTGGCCAAAGAAGCATTGCAAAGACCCTTCAAACATTAACAAAGGTGATGCAACGTCAAATGACCAGCTTTCATTATCAATGAATCAACATTATGAACAACTTACAGATACAGCTCACATGGTACCCATGCTTATCCCCTAAGCCACCAGAGACTTGCTTCAATTACCTTCAGAATTCAAATATATCTTCACGAAAAGCCCACTTTAAAGACAAAGACGGCATCTTGTCGCTGCATCCAAGGTACTTTTATGTTGATATGTTTTTTGGCTGGAGGCAGAATACTAAAACATAGTGACCTTGAGAGAAACTGAGTTCAGACATATTGAAGAGGGGAAATTGTCAAGCATCGGGGAGTTTCTATTATCAAAACTTTATATCAAATGCTTTTTGGCAGAACTTCATTCATCCACGACATGAAATACTATATTCTCTGTTTCAGTAGAATCTTCAATGAAATCAAGCAAAACCGCTCAATTGAATTGAATCACTGATGTATCGCCCCAATAATATGAATGCTCGAATCATTTAAGGCAGCAACCTCCATTAAAAAGAGTGCAGTCAGCAATGCTTCTTCACTTCCCTCATCAGTTTGTCAATAACCTGTATTATCTCCATGTGTTAGGAGCATAAGAAGGGGTATTATATTGGGATAGCTTAACCCCAGAGACGGGGGTGGGAGCTCTAATCAGTATGCACCGGAGCTGGCTCGCTACCCGCTCACCGGCCATGGCCTTGCAGGTGTCCCGGGGGGCTCACCGGGAAAGCACCATCACACATGGAAATGAGGCTGGTGCACAGCCCCTCCCCCCACCCCCCCCCTCCTCACTATGACAGGACATCCTCACCCATATACATACTTACATTATATACAAGTCTTTGTTTGTTCTGGGCATTGTAACGGCAGACTCGTTAAGGGTTACCGTCACATGATGAGGGACAAGACACAAGATAGCTTAAATTCAATAAGATGTATTTATTTATACCAATAACGATAATCAACAAAATAGGGGTTGGAAAAGGTAATGTTCGATGTCATGCATGAATGAATGCATCAATATGTTAGGTAAATGAATAAGAAAGTGAGAGCTAAGAAAATAGAAAGGGGGACAGAAGTCAAAGTGCCTGTGTGAGAGAGAATACCAAACCATAGTGTATACAAGTACCAAAAAGAAGTGACCAATGAGAGAGAGAAACCTTTTTATAGCCCCACTCTAAATACAGGTGCAGACAATAAAGCACTTAGGCTCAGGTCCCGCCTCTGCCCGTGCACTGGCAGGGTGAAGCCTGAAGGGGCACAGGTGGGCGTCACAGGCATTCTGTTCGCTAAGAACACCTGTAACTGTAAATGGCAGCATGATTTTTATATTGTTCATTAAAGATATTGTTCATTGACATTCTGTGACTTCTACCCACTGTCTACTTCCCACTGGTTGACTTTTCTAGAACATTCTCCTCCTGCAGCAGGCTAGTGATGCTCAGATATCAGTGACCATACTACATGATTATCTTGTAATATCCGGTCCAGGATATTGTTATCCAACATTCATTATCTCATTCAGGCTGGCCCAAGCCCCAGCTCCAACCCCAGGCCCAGCGTCAGCCCATCCCCCAGCTCCACGACCAGCTCCAGCCTCCCCGGCCTCTTCCCTAGCCTAAGCCTCAGCTCTAGTAACATCTCCAGCCTCAGGCCTAGCCCCAACCCCAGCCTAAGCCCTAGCCCCAGTTCAAGCCTCAGGCCCAGCCCCCATCCTTCAGTTGGACCTGTGGATAACTCATGATCACCGGAGCTGTAGGCTGAGCACGAAGAACAGACAGGCCCTCAGACAGCGTCAGGGTCTGGGTCAGAACACCCGGCATGTACAGCAGCGCCACAGAGACCCGAGGCTGGGGAGGGAGAAGCAGGGGGGGGGGCTTTGTCAGTCGATAGAGAGAGAGGGTAGAAGGCTGCATGCATGGCTGTGTTTGTACTCCAGGTTGTCTCCTTAGTAATCAGAGTAAAAGACAGCTGTTGCCAACACACTATGAATACATCTTTGAATTACTTACACACTGCCTGCAAACGATTATAACTTAGTATACTACAGGGTGGGCCCTTTTCTCGTTAGTATACTACAGAATGGGCCAGGGTGATGAGGAGCAGAGATATTGTTCCTACCAGTCAGACCACAATCAATAACAGTCTGCTCCAGGCTGTCCTGGTCAAGCCCTGGTTAGGACCGCCCTCTGACTCATCCATCCACACTGTTAAAGCATGACGGATTCATCCTTCCGCCATCCAATCATTAGTCAATCGCTGTGGGTGAAAACAGCTACCGGTACTCGCCTTTAATGAGAATTGAACTCACTTCAATGTACCCGCAGCTAGATAGGAAGGATGTTGTTCACAGACGATGAGTCAGGGAGGATATTGGATGGCTATGGCCCAAGTCCACACCAGACATGAAGGATCTCTGTATGTGTACACAGCAACCGAGCACGGTGCATGAAATACACTGGCATCAGACACAGCTTTGTGGAAGGATAGTTTCTCTCATCATAACATATAAGTGTGTGTGTGCGTGTGTGTGTGTGTGTGTGTGTGTGTGTGTGTGTGTTGACACCTTCCTGTCGGCCCCTCTGGCTGGTTCTGTGCATGTGTGTGTGCATGTGTGTGTGCATGTGTGTGTGCATGTGTGTGCGCCTTGTAACCACAGATCCTTCAACATTTCCTCCTCCGCAATCCAGGGAATGACACAGCCGCAGTAAATCTCCATTCTTTCTGTTCAGCCATATGACGTTCATCCACGACGCCCTCATCCCACTGGGCACATACCGGGGTTGAATCCAGGAGACAGGACATCATGAAAAACGTAGGCTGTGCATGTGGATTTCGTAAACATCCGAGAGGTTCCAACAAATCGTACTGCGCTCCAATGGCTGTTTAATTGATTGCATTATCTGCACAATTTAACATTCCCAACTTCCTGTTTCTCACTTTACCACACAAGTCAGGATTTCCAATGGCATTATCAAGATATAAATAGCTGTCACACTTGGCAACAATGTCCGAATGGTGACGGCTTGGAGATACGAATAACACAGTATGACACATGTATAGAATTTGGGGAAGAGTCTGAACGGACACGAGTCTTTACTCTGTGTAATAAAGTTGTAGATACATTTGTGTTTCAAGTGCAGAGTCTAGTGCTGGGAGACGGGTCCAGCACCTGTCTAAGTGGTCAGTGCCCTCTCCGTGCCCACGCCAGGAGCCATGCTCAGCCTGGAGCAAGGCCCTTGCCCTGGGGCTCTGCGGGTGCCCCTCACTCCCAACCCAGACCCCCTCCCAAACCCCCGCTCACGCACACCTCCAGCAGTAAGCTTTGGTGGAGCTGGGAGGACGAGTATAAAACATGACAGTATTGGCAGGTCCCCAGATAGCTGGCCTGGCTTGGCCCTTCTCTGGGTGTGAGGATTCATAATGGCTCTGTACACTTCCATCAAATGTGTATTGAGCGCTTGTGACACATAAAACCGGTTGGCCGTGATGAGAAATAACCACTGTCGGTTTCCATCTGCGCTGCGGAAGATTTAGGCGCCGACCGAAGCCAAGAGAAAGACAGTCAGTCGTACCGGAGTAGAGGAGGGGGTAGAGAGCAGACAGCAGACGAGACGCAAGACTTCAACACTGCACACGGCCAAGCACACACACACACACACACAGACATAAATAATTGATTTTCACACCGAGACAAAAGTTAAGTTGAAGTCAAACATGAATGTTTTAATCCCTTTCTTTTTCTTCTTTCTCTTCTTAAAGTGGAAGTAATGTGATTTGTGGGATGAGCCCGTCACTGTGTGTTTCTCTCAGGGGGTGAAGTAGGGGCAGGGTATTCCAGGTAGCCCTCGGTGTAAGCTGATTGTTAGCCTGAGAATCAGAATCAGGGCCCGGGGCCCCGCGGTGCCCTGGAAGACAGAGTTCTACAGGGGGGCTTATCAGGAACGTGTGGTGCCTTCCAATGACATCATCAGTACCGCACCTGACAGGACAAGTCTGTACCACGGAACAAATTGGACACGCACACACATTTATACACGTACTTATTCACACACACACACACACACAGTCCCTCTCGATTGGCGGTGATGACAAACCCCTGTTTGAGTGTCAGAATCAAGAATTGCATGTGTCAGCCTGTTAAGAAATTATGTTTTGCCCAAAGTCATTTCGTTGGTAGGATGGGGAAGTGTGTGTGTTCTTCCTTTGTTTCCTTCAGTCCTTACACTGAGCCCTCTGTCCCTCATCATCTGACTCAGTCATTCTGAGTGAGTCACGGCTCTCCTTCCTAACCATCTATGCTGTTCTCTCTCTTTTTCTGTCTGTCAATCGCTCTCCCTCTCTCTTCCTCTCCCTCTCTCTCTCTTTCTGTCTGTCAATCGCTCTCCCTCTCTCTTCCTCTCCCTCTCTCTGTCTCTCTCCCTCTCTCTCTCTCTCTCTCTCTCTCTCTCGCTCTCTCTCTCTCTCTGTCAATCGCTCTCACTGTCTCTCTCCCCTCCCTCTCTCTCCCCCTCTCTCTCCGTCATATTCAGGTGCACCGGGCGAAACGGCGTCTCCGCGTCTCCTGATTGGAGCCCTCCCAAGGGGAGCCGAGAGGGGGGAGGTTCAGGGCCCCACACAATTAAAGCCGGCCCTGTTTTAATGAGGAGCCTGTTTATTAAGTCCACACAGGGACCCGGTGCAAGTGCTTAGCATTTGCTCTCTAATTAGGAAAGCTAAACAGTCCCTCTCACTGAAGATCAACCATTAGGCTGAGGATTGGGTGCCACTGTGTTTGTGTGCTGGGTGCAGATAGCTGTGCAAATGACAGCGGCGAGGGAGAGGAAGAGAGAGCAGGGCTGTGGTCCGAAAGAAGGACGGAAAGAAACGAGAAAGGGAAAGGTCAGTGGGAGGAAGAGTGATAAAACTATGTCTTTCATTGATCAGGCTGACAATGTGATAAACCACTCAAGTGTCTCTGATAATACTGACTAATGGGGTGTGAGCAGGCTTTCGTGGGGGTAAATAATAGTCAAAACAATGGTAACATTAGCAGCACTCACTGTACCAAGCTGCCACCTAGTGGCGAGTTAGCATACAGCAGGGACCAACACTTCTAAACAACACATGCAAACAAATGATTCTTTTTTTTAAAGCAGCATTCAATGCCTCAGACCAGGACACATTTGTCATTCTGAAACAACAATCACGATCCACGCTATTATCCTGGGAGTGGAAATGAATCCGCCATGGGGAGAGAAGGGACATCACCTGTGCAATCACCTTCCTGAGACCCTGCTATTGTGTCCGACGTCTGGATAATAAGACACAGGAAATGACTCGGCTACAGCAACCATCGTACCAGCAAGAACTAATCATCATCATTCAGATGTAATGATCATCTACTACACTGTGTACTTTTTCCCCATTAAGCCCAGTTGTGCTTGTGCTCAGTAACGCTAGGAAAACACAGATCTTACAAGATAAAGGCCTGTGATAAATAAGAACAAATTAGAAAATGCATCATAACCGATGACCATCCCCGGTGTGTGTCACAGGGAGAGTCCTGGGAAAGTAGATTAGTTAGTTTATTTTTTTTTATTTAGCACACATTAACAATTAATGGTGCAAGGAGGGAACGAAGCCCAATGGGCTTGTACAGAGTTCCACCCCTATCAATAATCACAATGAAATCATATTCAGGCTAACAAATAAACTCTAGAAATTAAGGAGACAAGGTACAAAAATACACAAAATAATGAAAAATAGATGGGAAAAAAAAAGAAAGATGTGATAAATACATGTCAAAGATAATGAAAAAATTAGAAAAAAGCAAAGGAGAAGACAGGAGGTTATTAGAAGATTCACAAAAAGATAAGATGTTTTTTAAGCTGCTTTTTAAAAAGTGAGTGGGATGATATGGATCTTAAAAGGGGAGGTAAGACATTCCATAAAGCCGGGCCTCTATAATATATACTAAATTGATGATGTGATGTGCGGGAAAAGGGTAAAGATAAGTTGTTATTGGTGCTCTGTCTAGTGCGATGTGAATGTACGTTAAATGAATAAGTAAACAAAGTCTGAAAGCTTTCCGGGAGATCTTGGTTTCTGTAAATAAACTTGTGAATGAATAAACATATGAGATAGATATTCAATTTGTGAATTGGAAATATATAAAAATGAATAAAAAGTGGTGCTGACGGAGCATATCTGTTTGAATGTGAGATGAATCTTAAAAATCGCTTCTGAATAATACATAATTTTTTGAGATGGTTGGGATATGAAGCTGCCCAGACCAGATTACAGTAGTTCAGGAAAGGAAACAAAAAACTATAATATAAAGTTAAATGGGCAGAAGGATGAATTAAAGGACACACTTTCCTTAATATGCCCATCATCTTTGTGGACCTTCTGCAAACCAGGTCTATGTGATTTGACCAATTAAGTCTTTCGTCAACTAAAATTCCCAAAAATTTGGTAGCCTTTACTTGCATAATTTCTGATCCGTTAATAAGTACTTTTGCTTGTTCTTTGGGGTAAGACTTGTTTATGTTGCAAAAGATCACAAAGTTACATTTCTTCACATTAAGTGTTAATTTATTAATTTGAAACCATTTGGCAATAGAGCATAATTCAACATTCACACAGTCAATCAAATAATTAAAGTCATTATGAGTTGCTATGAGATTAGTGTCATCAGCAAATAATACAGGAAAAAGATGTTTGCAAGACATGGCTAAATCGTTTATATAGATCAAAAATAATAAAGGGCCCAGTATTGAGCCCTGTGGCACCCCATGTATAATTCTGGACTTGGTAGAAGAATAGCCATTAAGCGACACATATTGTTCTCTATTAGTTAAGTAATTCTTAAACCAGTTCAGGGCAATATCCTCCACTCCATATCTATTTAATTTGCTTATCAGAATACTGTGGTTAACCGTATCGAACGCTTTGCTTAAGTCCAAAAATATCCCAATGGCAAACTCACCATTGTCCATAGCTGTTGAAATCATATTAGTTATCTGGAGTAATGCATGCTCTGTTGAATGTTTTTTACGAAATCCATACTGGTGAGCATATAGGGTCTTATTATCAGTTAAATGCTTAGATATTCTTGCATAAACTAATTTCTCCAATAATTTAGAGATGCAAGGCAGGATTGATATAGGTCTATAGTTCCCGTAGATCTATATTCTGTGTCTGCCACACCTCTCCTCGAGTCCCATGGGGGAATGAGGAATGGCAAGACTTCAGTCTCGGACATTAACATTTTACTTCTATTCTCAGAACTTCTTTTGGGGGACATGTGGGTTAATCGTGGCAGATTAAGGCACCCCCTTACCAGCCCTATCACTACTCTGTTCCACATGAGCCTACTTTCTCTAGCTCCAAACCTGACATTTTATATGACATCATGTTCTGCAATGTGGACTCATAACCAGCAGATAACCTGGCCTTCGTAGCTTGGACAGAGAAGCAGGCTCTGACTTCACACTGGTGACGTACCAGAGTCCTGGTAGTAGCCTCAGACAGACTGAGCTGCCAGCTACAGACTGAGGCTGGTTGACACCGATCCTCTCCCTTTCTCAAATGGGACTAAAACGCTCGAGTCCTTAAGATAGTCACATTTCTCCTCAAACTGAGCATCGGTGACTTACCCATGTTAGGACTAGTTGATTTGAGTCCAACGTTTACGGTCATTGGGGGTCAAGCATGTGGTGATCCATCCAGACCCTCCAGCTTGTCCCGCAGAGCTCCTCCGCTGCCCTGGAGCCTGGAGCATGACCCCCATCCACAGGCACGCGCTGGAAGCAGCATCTTCTCCTCCTTCCCACGCAGGGAGGGCTGACAGTGGGACAGGCAGCCCACACCCCCCACCCACGTGGTCTGGTCTGATGTGTGTGTGTGGGGGGGGTGGAGAGGGGCTGAGAGCGCTGGAGGCTGATTCTTACGGTCAGGATGTTCTTTTCCTTTGTTGATCTCTGCCAGGGGTTTACGTAGGTGTCTGGCAAACAGAGCTATCACACGCTGTCTGATGTTGGACTGTCCATCTCAGTATAGGTGTGTGTGTGTGTGTGTGTGTGTGTGTGTGTCTGTGTGAGAACAGCTCTGAGGGGCGAAGGAGCAAATCTTTCAAGACTGAAGCGTTGGCCAGATGGTCAGGCTGTCAGCTTGCATTCACACGCACACAGCATCTTTGTGTGTGTGCAGAAATACTAGGGCCCTTCTAAGCCCCTGTATAATCAGTGCAGGTTCAAGGTATGTGTGTTCCCGACACATGACATCTTCACACTAGGGATATGCAACCAAATCCCACTTTCATAAGTGTTTTGTATTGTGTCCATAATGATGACTTAATGCGGGTTATCACATTCACAAACTTTTATTTTGAAAAAGCCAGAAGCAAAAAGCTGTCTACAAACTCTTAATTGGACTCGTAATTGGACTGCAACCTGCACAGATTAGAATGGACAGCGGAGAAAGTTAACATCGACTTTGCTAACGATTCACAATGCATTGCAGGGAAACAAAAGAGATGTGCAGACAAAAGTTCTGAATGGTAGTTATATACATATATATCTTTGATATAAAACATATTCATTTCTATCTTAAAGTGCTGGGGGGAGGTACATTTTCTTTTCACACATTGCTTTAGTTGGGGTTCATTTTAGATACTGACATCAAATAAACAAAAAGGGGGGTTTCACCTCACGAGTGTGAAGACGATTAGATGTGTTTGTATTAGGAGCCTCTCTAGTTCGGTCATACAGCTCATTACCACTTCAAATGTACCTGTCTCATGGTACAGAACAGATTATAACGAACTCTCCAAAACAAGTGAGAGAGATTGTACACGCATCTTGAGGAAAGGATCCATAACCAATCGCGGAAGTACTGTTTAATGGGATCAAATTAAAGCCTCTTGCACTCGTCAGACTAAAGTCAATGTTCTCCAAGTGGAGTTGTGAATAGCAGGAAGTGAGTCTGGTGAAGAGCCTGTTCATGTTCAACACCCTCGGGATGGTCCTGACTTAACTTATACACCCGTTGATTAAGAGGACCAGAAAGATTGTTTAGGTGTGCTTAAATCCACACAATATTACAAAATGCCCAAATATAGATTCTAAGATTATAAAGATACAGTTCAATAGTGGAATCTGAATAGAATCATCGTCTTAAGTCCATATCCTAGCTTCTACGAGGACGTACAGCTCACTTACGACAGATGTAGCAGCTTTAGCATCAAGACGGAACACAGCGACTTCTCAACTCCAGCCCCGCCACTGGCTCATACGACAAACACACGTTACCAAGCACAACTCTCATTGTGAACGGGATGCCTCGGTCCTTGAAAAGCTTGAAAAGATTCAACCTGGAGGCCCCGCTACAAATACAACATTCACCTGGTCAGAGAGATGAGGCCAGAGCGAGAAACTGACACATTTATGATGTGTCAGTTGTCAGTTGAAGACGACCGACTTGAAGACGACCGACATGAACCCCGACGCCCTTCTTTGTTCATTTCAGAAACACTTTGTGGTTTGTCTCTTACGAAACACTTCAAGATATACTTGATTTTCACTTTCTTTTCAATTGTGCCGGCAGACACACAAGGTCATGTCACACTTGCACTTAAGACATTTTCCATGTCTCGCAAACGTCTGTCCTTCATTTGGTGTGGCACACATTCTCATGTTTTGATTGGGCGGTCTACATCCATATATGTCATATTTACATCAACATTGAAATATCTAACATCAAAACCCGCTCACTAGTTTCCAAACCGTTTCTATTTCCACAAGCATGGGACGAACGTGGAGCCACACAAACGACTGAGAATCAGAGAAACCCATATTCAGAGAGACATCACTACTCACAACGCTATAGCCTGCACCAAGTGTTCTCTAACTGGCAGCACTGGGAGCCTCCATGGTAGTGATCCAGGGAGGTGATGGAGAGACACCATGGTAGTGATCCAGGGAGGTGATGGAGAGACACCATGGTAGTGATCCAGGGAGGTGATGGAGAGACACCATGGTAGTGATCCAGGGAGGTGATGGAGAGACACCATGGTAGTGATCCAGGGAGGTGATGGAGAGACACCATGGTAGTGATCCAGGGAGGTGATGGAGAGACACCATGGTAGTGATCCAGGGAGGGGATGGAGAGACACCATGGTAGTGATCCAGGGAGGTGATGGAGAGACACCATGGTAGTGATCCAGGGAGGGGATGGAGAGACACCATGGTAGTGATCCAGGGAGGTGATGGAGAGACACCATGCAGGCTTGCTGGAGTGATGCTCTTATCTTTCTTCTGGGTTGTTCCCATGAAGTGAGAATTATTTGTAATTACTTTGGTTTCACACGAAAACTACCTCTGGTCTGCCTGGTTCAACCTGCCTCTGGTTATTAAACCAGGCTGTTCCACAAGACTGAGGACAGCTGTCCTCTATGTCAAAATGCCATTGATTCGTGTTCGGGTTCGACTGGGTTCGAATGGTCTTGATGAGCATACAGGAAATCCAGAGTCAAATGAAAATAAGTGTATTTACATATAGACACGTGTGTCAGGGGAGGTGACGTCCACCACACACAAAGGAAGTCTCATCAACCACTGAACAACAACTGGAGACTGTCCTTCTAAGTGCTCCCTTGGGACGCGAAGGGTTGAGACATAGCTGAGGAGCCGTACATACACGCACAGTGACGCACTCATGATCTCATTATACAAACATAAGCATGTGGACACACACATACACACACTTGATTGGGGAGAGCAGTGCTCTACCAAGTGGGCATCATGTCAGGGAACCAGACCCTGCCCAAGGTGTTTGGACACCTCCCAGTGGATGTCGTCCAGGCCGTAGTGATGATCGGGCACCAGGACCTCCTCCATGATGGACAGCTGGGAGAGCCTCCGGCCGCACGTCTTCACAAACTCCACGAAGGCGCTGCAGGACACCTCGCACTCGCCCAGCCCGACGGCCGACAGCTGGGTGCAGCGCTTGGCGATGCGGATCAGCTCGTCGTCCAGGGGCCGCAGCCCGTTGGCGCACACCACCAGCTCCACCAGGCGGGGGCAGTGCAGGCCCCACCCGGCCCAGGACGTCCTTGATGACGGAGCGGCCGAAGTACAGGTGGGTGACGGGGATCTCCTCCCGGAAGAAGGGCCCGAACTCGTCCTCGTAGAGGAAGAAGTACATGACCAGGTTGACCTTGGGCGAGTGGCGCACCAGGGCGTCCCAGCTGCTCTTCTTGAGGGCGCGGAAGTGCTGGCCCGGGGTCTCGCTCACCACGTCGATGCGCAGGTGCTCCAGGTGAACGTGCTTCTCCGAGGACAGCGAGAGCAGCAGCTCGTCGCTCAGCAGGTGGTAGTTGAGCGCCAGCTCCCTCAGGCCGTGGCACTGGTCGGCCACGCACAGTATGCCTGGGGAGAAGCACAGGAGGGGGGGGGAGGTGAGCGTGGTGACACGAGTGGATGAGGAAACGGCTTCCAAAACACACACACATTCCCTCTCTCCCTCCCTCTCCCTCCATACCTGCGGGGGAGACGTGGGGGCAGCTGCTCATCTTCAGGAGCTTGAGCGTGTCGCTGTTGTTGGCCACCAGGACCTTGAGGGAGGGGTCGTCCACAGCTCGCTGTCAAAAAACTGTAGGCTCTCTGCCTTGCCAACCTCAATGACAGGCATTCTCCTCCCTTAAATGAGGTAACCCCCTCACTCCCCAGGTGACACCAATATGGCTAATCACCACCAAGTGCATAAATAAACATATGAATAAACATTTCACACACTTACTAATTCATAAATCATAATTGCCATAAACTAAAAATGTATCTACGTAAAATATATTAAACACAAAAAATCTCTAAATGGCTCCAACAACAGTTGACCAGCTGAGAGAGGATGTCACAGGCCGCCTCTGCCGATTCTGTGCTGCTGTCCACCTGGAACACACGACACACACACACTTAGTCCCTCTCCTGACCCATCCTCCTCCACACTCCTTCTGCTACCTCGTCCGCCCGCCTTCCGTCCACCCTCCATCTGTCCTCCGGCGCCCTGTCCCTCCTCCTCACCTTGAAGCTGACATACCGCAGGTGGTTGGAGTGCTTCTTGATGATCTGCTTGATGAGGTCAGGATGCGTGGCCCTCAGGTAGGAGCTCGCCGGCTGGTTCAGCTCAAACTCAAAGCACCTCCACAACTCCGGCATGTGGAAGGCCATGTTCCAGCTGCGGCACACCTGGAGGGCGGAGGGATACCACAGGGTCAAAAGTCTGTGTAGTAGGCGTATATTATTGTGATGAGGGGAAACTCTATGAGTGGGAATATATTACACCACAGGGCATTTCTTTTCACCTTGCCCTGTTAACAAGCTCTCTATCCGTCTGTTTTGTAAGAAAGAACTCTAGAAAACCAACACACAAAAAGCACATGTGGTGCGTCCCACTCCACACGTGACAGTGCATGGTGCAGGCCTACCTGGGAGGCATAAGCACGGTCCAGCAGAGGCAGGTACTGGAAGATGTGCAGCAGGATCTCCTGGGGTAGACAGCCCAAGTCCAAGCCCTCCTCTTCCCAGTCGCTCTCGTCAGAACTCTGCTTGCGTTTCCGTTTGCAGAACTCTGGGAGTCCCACAGCTGGTGCCCCCTCCATCCTGCTGCTCGGTTCCTCTTAGACTTCTCTTCATTCTGCCAAGATACCTAGGTTAGGTGACAGCCACACCTAGTCAATAGGATATCCTGTCAAGTCAGATATCCAATGCGTGTTAATGATTTACATTTCAATGTTTACAAGTCAATGGAAATAGAATACAAAAACACCAAATGATTTAGCCTGGCTGCCATCGGTATCAGTTATCAGCAAACGACACTAGCGAGGACACGGTGAGAGAAATGTTTTGAACGCGCCCACGCACAGCCACAGCCAAGACACAGGATGGATTTAGCTAACTGACTCATTAGCTCTGTTTACATAATGTTTTTTACTTGCACAATTTAGGAGAAATAGAATACATTAAAACTTGACTGTGGGGTTAAAGTATATATGAGGTTATATTCTAGATAGCAAGACTGGTGCTGTCTAGTATCAATATTTAAGATTATTACACAAGCTCTCGCTAGGCTAGCTAGTACTATGCTTGCTAGTCGAGCTACCATCTGGCTGCAACGACCTCGTTGTCAAGCACATATATTAGCACTGATCTATATGCGAAGTTGTTACATTCAACCAGTCCAAGCCCTTCTGATTCCTACCTGGTTCGGTGTTCAGTGGTAATGTCCTAGTCGAAAAAATCTATTAATCAACCAGGGCCAACACTCGAAAATGTTTTTTGGTCTGGCCAACCTATCAAGCACATTGGGCTCCTGAACTATTATTGATTGTTGAATTGTAGACGAAGTCAAAATGAAGATTGTAGTCGAGATCTGCTGAGTTATTTCCCCGCCAGTCGTTTGAGCTACTTTCCTATGCAACTATCTCTCACGCTCGCTGAAAATGGCGTTTGTTATGTTGTGGACTGATGGTGGGATGATGCATTCTGGGGAAAAACATAAACTACCTGCACTTTCAATAAATGTGCTGCGGGGGGAGTTGTGTACCACGACAACACTTGTAGTGTTGTAGTTTTGTAGTCTTTTTTCTGTAATAATGGCCTTTTCATAACCCTTAGCATCATGCATGCATGGGTTTATATTGATGGCCCACCGATGGCATGCCCACTTATAGAGCAGGAGTAGGTCTAAGCTATTTTTACACTGTGATCAATCCATTAATAAGAGGTTGATAAGGGTTTACAGTTGTCACTATAAAAGAAATGAGCAAACCCATGACCTGCGTCTACAGCTTTAAGTTCAGGAATTCAGAATTGATGGTGTGATAGACGTGCAACGTGTTGTCTTCGGACAAGTCAATCTGGAAAATGATATCCCTGGAACAGAGGCAAAGCTAAAAGGAAACAATAAGTAGTATACACCGACTCTGGTAAATTAGCGTTAGGCCTCCATGTGTATTATTTTGTGTCTGTAGTTTAACAAGTGCCTCTTTCCACCAGTGTTTTTCCAGTAATTCCCACAACTACAGTGTAGTTATCAGTGTATCAGTGTTATCAGTGTGTAGTTACTACACACTGATAACAGCCAGAGGGAACAGCTAACCTTCCTGGTTTAGGCAACACCAGCAGGTGTCTGTATCCGCTCTCCACCCCTCTATAAACCCCTCCCTCCTCGCTTAAACAAGGAGCTCCTTATCCACAAACTCAAAAGCAGGACTACATTGTGTGTGTGAGAGAGATGCTTGTGGAAGAGAGACACAGACAACTTTAGAGACAAAAGAAAGACTGTGTGGCAGTGAGCGTCTCTCTTCTCAAGCTCATCTTGTATTTCAGCATATTCAGCCAGTCCATTCAGCTCTGGGTTTCACTACTGGTAAGACTACCAGCAACATTACTTCAACTACTACAACTACTACTTGGAAAAAACATACATGTATACAGGGTCTGTGTGTTTGCTTTGTTGTTTATTGTTAGTTGTCTATCTGTGTAGTTGTGGGTATATTTCAAAGACACTGTATAAAGGAGAGGTTTACAAAAGAGAGCCATACAAATGGAGTGGAGAGTGTACAGTATGTTGACATGGTAAACACTGTCTTTGGATCTGTTTCCTTATATCCAATGTTTACTGTATAACCTGCTCCTAAAAACAACTCAAGGCGTTCCATCTCAAATGGGAACAGAGAACTGTGCATACTGATCTGTGCCAATAACAAATTAGATTCCATTGGATCATCCCCCTTCGAAATATTCCGCTATGACTTCCTCTGTCAAAAAGTCTATAAAAACAGGTAAAATGAAGATCTACAATTTATTGTACCGTAGTACATTTACAGTAAGTCAAACACACAGACGCGCTCAATATAACATATTGTGTGTTTGTGTGCAACAGAACCTAAGAAAGCGAGTCCTTCCCAGGCCATGGTCGACAACCACAAAAGAAAAACCAATCTGCTACAAGACAACAGCTGGATTAGGCGTGAATCAGATGAGGAGGTGTAGTAAGTGTGAAATACATGCACACAGGAGTTACATCCAGTGTATGTAAAGAGTGTCCGACATACTCTCATGCACACTATTCTTTTATCTTTACACAGTCCAGGCACAAACAAAGACATTCCCAGCTACATCAAATCACCAGACAAAAGTAACAGGTAAAAGCTTCTTGAAATGCAATGTGAAATTGTGTGCTCAGTTTCATAATGATACATTTCCATGGAGTTTCTTTAGAAACTAAGAATGTCTGTCTGGTGTGTAGCCATGTCACAGAGAGGGACGACTGCCCTTCTAGTCCTTCTGTTAATGACCTTGCCAAGAGGTAAACATACACTCATTACAAATAAGATTTCTTTGTGTAAATATTTTAACGTGTCTAATTGAAACGTGCCATTTAACCACACGGTGTGAATTGTCCTTATGCCTGGGTTTGAGCAGGTTTGGTGCAAGCCAAGAGGTGATTTCCAAAGAGAGGTCAGTTATTTCTTGAAATTGAATATCCTGAGTCATACAACAGTGTGTCTGCATCCCTTCTGCTCAGTTTACACCTTGGCTTGGGAGACAGTAGACACAGGTGATTTCTAAGTTTGCCTCTATCTTACTTTGACCTCAGCCCAACACTTACCACCAAGAGCAAGACTGTGTCCTTTGGGAAAATGTAAGCTCAGTTTTTTCAAGTGTAAATAAACACTAATAGGAAATGTTCTAGAACATTTTGCTCAAGCAGACAAACCCAAACTGTATCTGTTATTTCTCACCTGATAAAGCGTGTTGTTTCAGAGCGTCAGCAGAACCGAGTTCCAACACATCCAACTTCAGCGCCAGGGTTTTCTTCTCTTCCAGGCTGCCCCTCAACAACCCTACACCCGTTAGCCACCACAAAGCGTACAGTATTTAATACGTCACAAAACTGATTTGTCATCTAAATTGACATACTTAACTAAACCTCGTTGACGATATCATACTATAAATGGTCCACATCGTTGTTGAAAGGATCCCATACACTGGGATGAACATAACACCTTATCTCAAAATGATCTACTTTTAGCTCTCCTATCACTCACACTGGAAAATAAGTTGTGGACACTGATGGGTTAGTATGATATGGAACTATGATAGTTTACCTCTCTGTGCCTTTAATATCTAACACATCCTTATTTGTCTCCCTCCAAAAGTTCTCTCGTACACCCAACAAGCAATGAGGCAACAGAATCAACAGTACAAACAAAGACAAATACTCCTTCAAATCTGGAGTAAGTACAATGCTGAGCTGAAATACCCTGATAACCTTTTCCTCAAATATTGTATCTGAAACTCATTCTCTTTCTTGGGAACAGAACAACAGCAGTACATCACCTATAAACTCCAAACCGGTTATAATTGAGCTTGTTGTTTTCTTGAGAGTATTAAGTAACTCAAACCAGAGAGCTAATCCAGGGGAAGGAATACGGTTTTGAGAGAAAAGGTTTACTCATGCAGAACTGGTATCAGCTTCAAGACAATCTGGAACCATTGATTCCTGGTATAGTGTTAATAGGTGGTTAGAAGAAGAAAAAACATGAAGGATCAGCAGTAGAACTCAAGGCTACTTCTCCATCCCTTGATACATTTCCTTCCTGTCTTATTTCTCAGTGAAGTGGCAGAGTCCTCAGTACCTGTGTCCCAGACACCTCCTCAGGCTAACACCCCTCCACCTATCACGTCAGTACCTGTGTCCCAGACACCTCCTCAGGCTAACACCCCTCCACCTATCACGTCAGTACCTGTGTCCCTAACACCTCCTCAGGCTAACATCCCTCCACCTATCAAGTCAGCACCTGTGTCCCTGACACCATCTCAGGCTAACATCCCTCCACCTATCAAGTCAGCACCTGTGTCCCCGACACCTCCTCAGGGTAACCTCTCTCCACCTATCAGGTCAGTACCTGTGTCCCAGACCTCTCCTCAGGCTAACATCCCTCCACCTATCAAGTCAGCACCTGTGTCCCCGACACCTCCTCAGGGTAACCTCTCTCCACCTATCAGGTCAGTACCTGTGTCCCCGACACCACAGTCTCAATCAGGCATTATCATTTTGAATAACTTTTCTGACTGAAACAAATCACTTTGAACAGATGACCCAGTGAGTGTGCTCCTACTGTGTGTGAATGTGTTCACTGTTAACTCTCTCCCCTTCCTTCCTCTCAGGTGCGTGACAGACAAGGGGCTGTGCTCCTACTGCTGTGAACCTCTCCCGGAGGCCGGAGCCAGGATCATCCTGGAGGACCTGCAGATCTGCAGCCACACCGCCTGCTTCAAGGTTTAGACACACCCACCCATAGACTCCTGGAGCACAGTCCTGCATACTTCTGATGCTGCAGTCACTGGTTTGGGATAGACTGAGCTTGATATGTGTATCGTGCTGTGTTCACTGAGTTCTTCATTTGATTGTTATCCTTGTTTCATACCCCCCCCCTCTCCCTAGTGTGAGGTGTGCTACTGCCCTCTAGGGGATCTGGAGGAGGGGAGTCACATGTGGATCCTCAGGGAGAAGGTGCTCTGTGAGAGCTGCTTCAACACAACCAGAGGTAAGGACTCGGTTCCATGTGTGTGTGTGTGTGTGTGGGAGGGGTGGAGCAATATTCTCAACTTTTACAGTTTTGTTTTTTTACAGACAAGTGGCTTCTCTAGGAGACAAGTGTCAAGCATCACTCAACTTCCTAACACAACCCAGCTCTTCCTTCTATAAGTGACAACATTTTAGAACATTTGCATAGTGTAACCTTTATCATGAATGTGCTTTTATTTGTATACTGCACAAAGCAATTGTCAAAACCACTAAATAATGTATTAAGTAGACTGAATAACTTAAGTAATGCTATTGTTCCTTTACCAAACATCTTTAGGATTGAATGATTATACAGCATTTTATGAAAATGGCAAGGCAATTACCCCAGTAATGTAAGCATACAGGTTGTCAAGTTTATTAAAATTAACATCTTTACACTTTGTACATTCCACCAACATTGGCATTGATTTACAAAGCAACAGTTATAAATATAGTATATACATTACCAGTATCTGCATATTTATAAAATACACTGGTGGGGCTGAATGAAAGACTGTCATTGAAGATTGCACTTCTCCACTATCCTACATTGAATGTTAAAGCAGAAGATAGGTGTGAGTGTGGTTTCTCTTTGACTTGAAATCCCGGTATGACAGTTGAAAGTGCACACTTTAGGATTAAGAGTTCGACCGTACGGTCAGAAAGGAAGAGAGTAACTTAGAGTTCTTGTTTATAAGTCAAACGTTACATATTGTTCGGATAGAAAGGTGTCGAGTCGAAACGTTTTCCTGTCATGTAGAACACGGCGACTTATCACCTATAGAAATACAATGAGCAACATTTCCATGTGTAACATCAGTGAACGTTTCACTGTCGTTGAACACACCTGTAGTTTGTGCAGACGTTACTGTGTAGGGTTAGTGGTATTGGGGACAGCACGGGCAGTAGAGACAGGGAAAGCCTGAAGTAACTTCAGTGAAGTTGACATATCACCTTGATAGAGGAAAAACAGCCAGACAAATTGTCCAGCCCCAGTCTGAAGAAGACCCACCATCCAGAGAAGCTTCCAGATCCCTGTTTGTATCCCAGTATGTCAGAGACAGACACCGTAAGCGAGGCGTGTATAACTCTCTAATATCTAGGAAGAGGATGAAGAGCTGGCGGAGTCACGTGCACACAGAGGACATCACACAACGTGACAAGAGTTTATGTGCTTGATGTGTTCAATCAGAACATCTGGCCTACATTTCCCCTGACCAATCACTGTACATGGAATCAACGTATGTAGAGTTAGCCACACCCAGAATTGTGCCACTTGTTTTGCTCCAAAAGATATTGATCAATGGTCAATATTAATGTCAAGTATCACAGAGCGATGACTGATAATCAATACTTCACCCACATGACATACTCTCTCAATGATAAAAAAAAATCTGTTTCATTTCATTTCCCGTCACCAGTCACTATGACAACCTTTGAAACAGTTTCTGTCACAAGTCTGATCAGGCGACTTTCTTTTTTATACCAAAACTCAAATTCATTAGACACACAGAAGACTCATGTTTGCTTGCATTCGCAGACGAGAGAAACAAGCCAGATATGTATGGAACAGGGACAGAGAGCAGGCCACCAGGGACAGAGCAGGCCACCAGGGACAGAGCAGGCCACCAGGGACAGAGATCAGGCCACAAGGGACAGAGAACAGGCCACCAGGCATGTCACTGGGCTGTGCTTATCCTTCCTCTATCGCAAAGGTGACATCCAAACACATTTTTTATCACAAAAAAACGATTTGATAACCTTCAGAGGCATGACAGACACTTGGACCTACGCTGCACGCTTTTCCACTTCCCTTTGAAGTTTGACTCTGCAGCAGAATCAACCAGCTCTTACATCAGGAAAAAACACTAACATTTCCACATTTAGAGTTGAACTACTGGAAGCATCCCTGTTAATAGGAGTTAACCGACACGTTTGACTTCAACCTGCTGTCACATTGTTCTTAGACCATTAGCAGATGTTGATTTGGTTAGTTGAACATTCCAGCAGTTCACATCTAAGGTGCAGCTGACAGTAAGAACTCTCCTGACAGTATCGGGTGTTTAAGACAAACCTCCACTCGGTTACCAAGACATTTTGTTCCGTGTCGACATTCTCCAAGTGAACCACGACGGTGACCTGTAACCTGTCGGACAAAAGGTTCTCGCATTGTGAAGAAACAAAACAACGTGTGGTACAGAAGTACAGAGGTTTAGATCCCCAAACCCATCCCAGACTGGAGCCATGGAGGCTCTCCTTAGATCTGCCTCATGTCATCCCAGGCTCAGATGGTCCAGATGGAGCTGCTGTGGTGAGCCAGGAGATCCATGTTCTGGTAGTCAGGACCACCACCGTGGACCAGCTTAAGACCTTGGGTTCAGAACCAAGTACCTGGACGACACTTTCACAGCGGTGGTTCAGAGCTGGACTAGTCTTGTAAAGGACTAGACCAGGCCTGGAGTTGTAGATTTCATTATGAGTTTGTGTTACTGTTTGGAGGGGAATTATGGGTTAGTTTGGTGTACTTGGGTTTTTTGATTCCTAATTCACAGTCTGTCAGGCAATTCTCAGTGTATAATGTATGGACATCAGTAAATATCTTCATAGATGATCTCTCTCTCTCGCTCACGGTCGCTCGCACGCACGTACGCTCACACACACGTTGGGTAGTGGAAAGGGGAGCAGCTCTGAGTTTCCATGTTGGCATCACAATGGGCTCCAGTGATCCGAGCCGCAAGTACGCGAAAGCATTCCTGACCCCGCCTCCTTCCAGAACGTCATGTGACCCACAAACACAACTGGGCTCCTCCGACCACAGTCCTCCCCTGAGCTGGGCTTGAGTAGGCAGGGTCTCATGTATGGTTGCTACTATTGGTCAGTTGTCTTTTTAGCGGGCGAGTCTCTGACCCTCTGGGCGGCACAGTGCGTGTGGACGGGCACCCCCCCTGGCAGGCATACGCAGTCGGGCTCGCTGAACGTGTTGTGGCACAGGTGGCATCCTTTCTTATCGGACACGAGGACGGGGCTCCGTCTCTGCTCCAGCTGTCGAGGGAAAAGCCACAGTTAGAAACACAGCCTTCGTGAGGCTACATGTCAAGTGTTTACAACAGCCTTAACCGCAGCTCAAAGCCAATATTGGACTTGTCTGTGAGCGCTGCGTTTGTGGTTCCTTCAAGGCGGGGTTAGAGGGCTTACCCGGTCGTGCTGTAGCTGGAGGTTCTCAGAGCGCGCCAGCCCCAGTGCGACCTGGGACGTGCGGCAGGCGTGCATGCTGGCCCTGACGGCCCGGCCCAGGAAGGGCTTCAGCAGCTGGAGCGACCAGCCTTCGGGGAGCATGCCGAGGACGCGCACGGCGTCAAACACCTCGCCGTGGCGGTTCAGCAGGTCCACGGCTGCCATCTCCAGCTGCCCGCCGCCGGGCGGCAGGTCTCGGTTCAGGTACACCCCGAGGAGCAGGTGGAAGAGGCGCTGCCGGTACGCAGGGTCTCGGGAGGAGGAGGCCCAGACGCAGTAGGCCTCGGCCGAGGGGAAGTCTTTCAGCTGGTGCACCAGGATGTGTAAGGCCCGGTCGTGCTCCTCCAGCTTCCCATGGAGCGTGGCGCGTTCAAGAAGCAGCTGCTCAGAGTCCTCGATCTTACCTGGTTTAAAGTGGTCAAATCAAATATTACAACCTCTAACAGCACAGAACCAATAAATACTTCATTTGGATAAACAGAAATGAATAGCTAGGACAATTTTATTATGGCAGCTGGCAGCCAAAACAGCTAATAGCTAGGACTACAGTATTATATTGACGACAATAGCATTTTATGGATAACTGATAGCTAGCACAACAGCTTGACACTGATAGTGGACAGCTGCTGCCGTTCTAAAGGCGTGCGACCTCACCCAGCAGCAGCTGGACCCGGTAGAGGCTGGACTCCCGGAGCAGCAGCTGCAGCTTGTCCCTGGCTGGGCCCACCTGCTCCTGGGGGGCCGGGGGGGCCTGGGACAGCAGAGCCAGGACCCTCTCCACATACAAAACCGCCAGGTGCGTGTGGAACTTCTCCTTCTGCAAGACACAGGACAGGTGGAGGGGATGAAAGAGATGGACAGAGGGATGAAGGCTTTTCACAAACGCTCATATTTCAAGCTTCGGGTGGTCGTTTCGTGTCGGTTGCGTGCTTGGGAACTCGCATTGTGCTCGTTTGTTTTTGTTCACCTGGATGCGCCGCTCCAGCACCAGCTGCTCCAGGTAGAGCAGCAGGGCCCGGCTGTGCTTCTGGAGGCACGCGACGACATCGTCCGGGTCGGGCTGACCCGGCTGCTCCTTGCCGACCGGCCGCTTGGTGAAGATCTGGACTCCTATCTGTCGGGAGACGAGAAACAACCCGGGAACGTGACCACCGTTTCTCCCCAATCCAGTTTGTGCATGCGTGGGTCCTTTTGGGAGACCCGGTGCAGCGGGGTGTTGGACAGCCTACCGTCTGGTCTCTCTGGAGAGCCCAGTCAGCGTACTTCCACACCAGGTCCAGACTGGGGCAGAAGCTGAGGAAGTCCACGATGTACTCGTACAGGTCCGACCTGGTGGCGTCCTGGAGGTCCCCGTTCACCACCCGCACCCACATCTGACACACGGGGTGCGAGAGACAGGCCTTATCTGTACAGCGCCTCAGGATATGTCATGTGACCATGAGCGACACCACAGTGGGACAAGGGAGGCATGTTTGCGGTGGGAGCTCAACAGAGCGACATGTTTACCTGTAGAGCTGCTGAATCCTGGCCGTTATAACGATAGAGCAGTCCCAAAGCAAAATACCTAAAAGTAAGAAAATAGAACAGAATATATAACCAATAGGTATAACACAGTATGTGTGTGCCTGTGTGTTTTTATGTGAGTGAGTGAAATGGAGGTACACTGCCAACAGAATTGGAAAGACTCCTTGTCACCTCAAAACGTGTTCCCTCCAATTCAAAACCAAACACTACAATCAGCCAAAACCCCCCCTCCCTCTGTCCTGCTGCAGTACCCACTTGTGGTGTTTCTCCAGCCAGGGGGCGCTGTCGGTCAGCAGGCAGGCGTTGTCTGAGGCCAGCAGGTCCAGCAGGCTGGTGTGGTCCTGCTCGGCGTACAGCTTGAGCAGCGCCGTGTCCACGTCCTCGCCGCAGCCGTTGGCGCCCTCCGTGCTGCGCACCTCGCCCAGGTAGGAGATGAGGAACCTCTTGCAGAGCTGCACCTTCTCCTGGTCGCCCTGGGCCAGGTGGTTGAGGTCGGCGAACTCGTGGAGAGGAGGGTGGCAGCGGGTGAAAGGAGGAGGTGGAGGGCATCAGCAGGGGGTAGAGAGAGATCAGCTCCCGGACATCCAGCTGGCCATTTCTGGAGGGGGAGAGGGGGAGGGGTGGGGGGGGTGGGGGGGTTAGAAACCTAGAAGGTCAAAGTCTACCTATCTCTGTCTGCTATGCCTCGGCCGCCAAAAACCCTAGCATGTGTTAACTGCCTCATCTCAGCCTGTATGAGATGGACAAGGCAGGCTGCGGGTCAAATGCAGACTGGGGTCAAATGCAATCTCCAGATTTTGCAGGCCTAACATTTAGCTGGCTACTCATTAAAACCCCATTGGGCCCCAAAAAAGGGTTATGGCTCACAAACCAATTAGTAGTAGCGGTAATTAAAACCCTTTGATACATTTCAGAATGTTTAATTACAGCACTGAATCGCATTTGTTACCTGAAGTGTTCTTTAGCCTCTAGAAACTGAAGCTGTCCAAACTGGATGAATCCAGCTTGCTGGAGAATTCTTTTGTGCAAAATCTGGGCAAAGATGAGAGAAATACATTCCACGCTTAGCTTCTAGACATCCTGTTCTACGTTCAAAAGGCACAAACATAGCAGCGTATCCACGAGAGGAAGCAAGCCTCATCTTGGGAAAGACCTCCCATCACTTTTTCATGTGCGTTCGCAAGTACCTGGAACCTGTCTTTGGGAATGTTTCTCCTAGCCCCTTCTGTGAGGGTCAGGGCCTCCTCCACTCTGTGGCTGGCTAGCAGATCCTGGATCTGTGTCTCCAGAGGCAGGGGAACCAGCACATACACAGCCTTGGTGGACGCCAAAACGACCTTGCCTACACAGGGCCGGGAACAAGGTCAGTTCACAATCTCTGCAGTCAGAGACAAAACTAGGCAATCAGGCACATGCAAATAGAACTTGAACTGGCACCACACTCAAAACTGAAGTACCCAATGCTTAACTACATCTGCATGTTATGGAACTGGGAGTGCTGTGGCCTGGGGATACCTTCAAAGTCCTGGAGGATGTGTCCATCCCTGAAGGGGAGGGTCTGTTTGAGCTGCTGGTCCAGCATGCTGTGCACGGTGACAAAGCCTTCGTCCAGCGCCACGACGTAGGGGAAGCACACCGCCGCCCCGATCACACTCTCCGACCAGCTCACTGGCGCACGCTGGGATATCCCCTCAGCATTGGCAAACATCCCTGAACAGAGACGGTGTGTGAGTGAATACCTTGAGAGGAACTCGTGGGCAGAGCATGTTCCTCTGAGACTGGGGGTTGTGTACGAGTAAGGAGGTTAGACCCCTTTGATTAGGGTGGGAGCTACAATGCTGCAGAGGGGCCTGGTTGTTTTTGTAATGACTCACCGAGTCCACCAGGGGCAGCCAGGAGAAACTCCTCCCTGTCGATTCTCTTGATGATGGGCTTCCTCTCCTCGCTGTCGTAGGGGAAGAGGTCCTGGGAGGCCCCCGTGCTGTAGTTCAGGATCATGTACTGCGATGACAGGGCCAGGCACAGGAAGTAGCCGTCCAGGCTGACGGCGCATGGCTGCTCGGGCGTGGTCACTTCTTTGACCAGCTGCACCTTGTCCTCGTACACCATGTAGATCTGCACAGTCCTCCGCTTGGCCGAGATCACTCCGATCTCCACGCAGAACGGGTCGCCGTTCACCGGGTTCTCGTTGACGCAGAAGGCGGCCACCGCTCGGATCTTGGCCCCGCCTAAGGGGACGGGCTCCAGGGTGACCATGTCGACCACTGTGATGGCCGCGTCGCAGAGTACGATGAGGCGCTCCAACGCCGACGCGGCCCGCAGCTCCGCCACGGGCTTCTTAAGGCCCAGGTACTTGTGCAGGAGCTTCTGAGCCACATATGTCAGTTTGCCATTGGACGAGGTGTGCTCCTCCAGGAGGAAGTGGTGGATGAAGCAGTCGTTGGTGCCCACGTATAGGTGTTTGCCACAACACTCGATGCACTCGATGTTGATGCGCTGCTTGTCGCCCATGAGGAGCTCTCGCTCCACAGCCGGGACCAGCTCAAAGGCCTTCACACTCATCGCAGTACCAACATCTATCTGTTGCAAGACATGGGGGCAAAGAAACAGGGATCACAAAAACCCTAATGTATTGGAGCACTTAGGTTGTCTGATGTTACGTTAGCATGATAAACACTGACTCAATATTGAACTAATAAACTGTGTATAGGATAGTTATACAATAACAATCTGGATACCTGTAAATAGAATCAATATCAATGATGCCTAACTGACTTAGGCAAGGCATACTTGTCACCCTTTGGTTTTACAGGAGATCATTGTCTCAATATAAGCAGCATTTTGCTGGTATGTGTTGTCAGTCTGCTAGGTAGTTAGCCAGGAACGATCCTTGATATCGCCTAAAAATGTATTTGCAACTTACAGATACAACACACACAAACTGCATGTTTTGGGTTTCCAAATCTTGGAAGCTCCCTGTTGTTGGTGGTGGTTAGTCAGCAATAAATGTGCAACATTCTAGCAGTGCCAATTGTGCAGGCTAAGTCTATATGCAACTCCTATGCTAGCAAGCGATTTATCTTTCCTCTTGTATTGGATTCATATGAGCCTTTAATGCTAGCTCTATGGGATTAGCTTTGCTATAAATGTTAGCCTACTCAACTAGCTTTTATAAATGCTGGACTTCTAGCAAGACTAGCTAGCTGCCTCTGAGTCAGTGGGGCGACTAAACCTTGCTTGAGCCGGCCAGTAGCAACAGCATCCTTAGGTCTTTTCAAAAAAGAGGTAAATAACCGTTACCATACCCCATCCGTGGGGACTGTAGACCGAAAAGATGAAATGCCAATGTTCCCCGGCCTCGTAGTCCCGAGTACACAGGCTCTTTCCTCTCCACTCCCCTAGCTTGCTAGCTGTGCTACTGCTAACCTAACCTGATTTTCTGATGTCATCATGCATGCAGGGCTTGTATTTCCTGTAGGGGAAACCTGGGCCGTGTTCAAGAAAACGAAACAGCAAGAAGTGTTAAATAGCTCTTTGTCTTGACAACTAAACTGTTGCAGAATTTGAGTACGCACTTGTTGTTACTCGGAATCAATATATGACACTGTCGCTACCTGATTCATCGACAGGCACAATAGTTGAAGCATAAAGATTTTGTACAAAATGATTTACAACCTTTCTGAACTATCGAATATGGAGTGGGAATTTCCCAGTGTGCATTGCGTCGAAGGGGAGGCAAAAGCCATTTTGTTGTGCTAGCTGTCTAGCTAGCGACGAAGTGATGGAGTATCTGAAATTGTACTCAGCTTTTAATTGTTCACGTCTATAGAACCATGCGTATATAGTTACCCTTCCGTCAGTATTTGCCAATCTTTTAACATTGGCTAGGAATGAAGTTGTGGAAATACTCGTTTGGAATTTAATTTGCACCTCTCGCTGCTTAGCTAGCCAATGCTTGATAACAACGGCAGCTAGCTAAGTTACCGCTCGCTTGTACAAAATAGCCATCTATCTGACGTTACTAGCTAAATAGCTAACTGCAAGCTGCTTTTAAACTTTCCCAGAGTTAGACTGCTAGGAAGATATTTAGCTATCTATGCTGATTCGAGTAAGCGAATGTAGCTTACTCATGGTGCTCGGTGTGCTATTTTAAGATACAGATTCAGTGGTTGAAAATACTGGTTGTGTAACATTAGCCAATCAACTTTTGAACAAGAAACGCTAGCCTAGCTCAATAGCAGCTAGCTATCTATATCTGGACAGTGCAGCTGCACTGTGTGACAGAGACAGGTTAGTACTGTCACCGAACTTCATAACAACGGCAGCGGCCTTATGTGCATAAGCTCATAATGGCAGAAGATATAAGACAGGACAAGAAAGCAAATTTTTCTGCTCTGACTGAGCACAATAACAACGGAGTGACGAGGACATCAGCGTTGGCCTCCAACAAAACTGGCGCCTCAAAGAAATTGATCATTAAAAATTTCAAAGGTAGCTAGTCAAATACACTATCCAATTGACGTTATGTTAGCTAGTTGATAGCGAGCTCTTTACCTTATACCTTCATCTCATTCTATCCATGTACTGCATTATGTAGTTAGCCAGCCAGTTGCTTAAATTGTTCCTAATAAGTTTTTACCAAAATGTTTGTGTATATGTTACAGTAGCATCTGGCCTTCTAGCTAGTTAACTATGTGGTAGTGATTAGTCAAACAATCGTATGTGTGTCTAGCAAGTAAGTTGTTGAAAGCCTTGCACCTGCCGATGTGAACTGTTTTCCTTTGTGTCCTAAGTTGCTGTAGCAGATACGTCCTATTATGTACTGCATTAGAACCGCAGCATATGGAGGCTTCAATGGGTTTTGTCACCTAGTCAAGGTTGCATACACGGTTAACCGTTTACAGGTCACTGAACTAACAGGAGAAGTCGCTGCTAGCTTCCAACGGAACCAGTGTTGTGCCTGTGTGTTTTCTGAATGTTTTGTTGTTGGTCTGTTTCCACAGACAGGCCAAAGCTGGCAGAAAACTACACAGAGGACACATGGCTGAAGCTGAGAGATGCCGTTGGTGCCATCCAGAACAGCACCTCCATCAAGTACAACCTGGAAGAACTCTATCAGGTCAGAGGGCGCCATGTTCTTGTTTAGACTACATACGATGTCATGACATGCTTGCACAAATAATTGATCAGCAACCACAGCATGTCTTTGTTTACTGCAAACCTGGACATTGCTAGGAACATATTTCACGAGTCCTGTACGTGTACAAGGCTGCCTGTTGCCAGTGTATGTAAACACACAAACGTTGCTGTCTGCTCAGCATCATCACTCCAGCGTTCATGGACAGCACATGACCTTGTTTGTCCCTCTTCCTGTGTGGGTGGGTGGGGCGTCTGGCCGGCACCTGTAGTGTAACCAGCCTTATTAACGGGGGGTACCACCCATTCTGAAAGCAGTTTTGAAGAATGATTTATTATTTTTTTACCATATGTAATAGTCTGTTCTCATCCTCTCTCCTGGTCTCCCTTTTTCTCTTCTCAGGCTGTGGAGAATCTGTGCTCTTATAAGGTCTCCCCCACACTCTACAAGCAGCTGCGGCAGGTCTGTGAGGACCACGTTCAGGCCCAGATCCACCAGTTCAGAGAATATCCTTTACTGTGTGCGCGCGTATGTAAACGTGGAACCGTATGTCACAGTCACATGACGACTGATTTCCAGACAGGTTAGCCTGGATGGCCCTGATAACGCTTGTTATCTGCATTTGCGGGGGGATAGGGGCCTAGAAGAGGTGATGGCAGTCACAGGTCATGCAGCTGGATATCTTATCAGCGTGTTTCTGTGTCATCGTGTGTCTGTCAGAAGGGGGCGCTGTGGACCTCCCCCCTCACAGCTGAATCTACATGGAGCACAAAGGGTGAAAGGGTTCCTTTCAAGCATGTCGAGTTAGTTCCCCCATCTCTCTCTCTAACGCGGCACTACTGCTCTGCACAGAGTAGAAACTGGGTGGGAATCCTACACTATCACAATGCCCCCTCCCATTCAAGGCAGTAGGTTGACTAAAGATGCGAGGTCTGTGCCTTAACCACCGGTTCACAGAGTCCTTGGATAGCCTGTCCTTCCTGAAGAGGATGAATCGGTGCTGGCAAGACCACTGCAGACAGACGGTCAGTGTTCGAGCCCACTGAGTTGGAAGAGACTACCGAGTCCCATTATAAGCACCTCTGGGCTCTCTAATGTGTGATCGTTGTGTTCCATAGATCATGATCCGGAGCATCTTTCTGTTTCTGGACCGCACCTATGTGCTGCAGAACTCCCTCCTTCCTTCAATCTGGTAAGGTCCAGTAAGAGTGCCTCATCTCACCCTGACTACCAGTGCTTGTAGTTCATCTGCAGATTCGGTCTAGTCGGTGTAGCTGACCCCTTGTTGGTGAACAATTTTTGAGCTGTGTTCAAAAGCGAAATAGTTGCAACCTTTTTTGTTTTGGCAGGGATACCGGTCTGGAACTGTTCCGCACCCACATCGTGAGCGACAGCGCGGTCCAGACGCGCACGGTCGACGGGATTTTGGAGCAGATTGAGCGCGAGCGCAACGGCGAGACGGTGGACCGCAGCCTGCTGCGGAGTCTACTGGGCATGCTCTCAGACCTGCAGGTGATTGGATACATCTGACATATCTTTTACAAGATGATGTCATTAACCCACATGTAGGCAAACAAGTCAAGTTCAAAACGTTTTCTGGAAATTCCCGTCTGTAAGGCAGGTCATGAATAACAGACTGTGGAGTTGTCAGTGTGTCTCCTAATGTCATGTCATGCCTTCCAGGTGTATAAGGAGTCATTTGAGGAGAGGTTCCTGACTGAGACTAACAGACTGTACGCTGCTGAGGGGCAGAGGCTGATGCAGGAGAGAGACGTAAGAGACACCAGTCCTAATCACGTGCAGAATCATACACTTGATGTTATTGATATTCCTCACATGGGCCCCCTCCCCAAGGTCCCGGAGTACCTGCATCACGTGGCACGTCGCTTGGAGGAGGAGAACGACCGCGTCATCAGCTACCTCGACCAGAGCACGCAGTAAGACCCGCCCCCTTGATTTCGCCACTGATTGACAGGCTTGTGTTCCAGTCATAGCCCACCCGCGGTGAGTCACTCTCAGTCCGCTGGCCTGCTGACCCTCTCCATCCCTCCCCCTGTCTCCTTCTCTGTGGTGCTCCAGGAAGCCACTCATCTCCTGTGTGGAGAAGCAGCTGCTGGGAGAACACATGACGGCCGTGCTTCAGAAAGGTGAGCTCGTCTCGTGCTGCGCTCAGCCGAGTGTGTTCCCGGGTTGGTTACCCCGTGCCACAAATGTCACGGTTTTCATTGCGTGTGTGTGTGACCCCCGTCCATGTCAGGTCTGGGCATCCTGCTGGATGAGAACCGTGTGACGGAGCTGTCCCTTCTCTACCAGCTGTTCAGTAAGGTGAAGGGAGGACTCCCCACACTGCTGCAGTTCTGGAGAGACTACATCAAGGTACGCTCTGACACACGCTTAATCAGTCGGGCCTCGAAACACCTCGCCAATTAACACGTCGTTCAGGTACTTGGTCCATTGAAGCGTGCGCCCTGTCATGCGCCGTCCCAATCTGTGTCTGTGTCAGAGTTTCGGAGGGGAGATCGTGGGGACCCCGGAGAAGGACAAGGACATGGTCCAGGAGCTGCTGGACTTCAAGGACAAGATGGACAACGTGGCCCAGGGCTGCTTCAACAGGAACGAGAGCTTCATCAACGCCATGAAGGAGGCCTTCGAGAGCTTCATCAACAAGAGGCCCAACAAACCTGCCGAGCTCATAGGTGAGGAGGATGGGAGCGCGTGTGTGTGTGTGAGAGAGAGACAGAGACAGATAGAGAGAGAGAGAGAGAGCCTGCTCTTATGTTTGCTGATGTCTTCTCTGCGCCTGTCCTGTTCAGCTAAGTACGTGGACTCCAAACTGCGGGCGGGCAACAAGGAGGCCACCGAGGAGGAGCTGGAGAGAATCCTGGACAAGATCATGATCATCTTCCGCTTCATCCACGGTCAGTGTCCAGCACGGTCTGGGATTCGTCCTGTGTCAGTCTCTCGTGCTTCACACGCCCTTACCCATGCCCCCTCCCCCCCCTCCCCCCCAGGTAAAGACGTGTTTGAGGCCTTCTACAAGAAGGACCTGGCCAAGCGGCTGCTTGTGGGAAAGAGTGCCTCCGTGGATGCAGAGAAGTCGATGCTGTCCAAACTCAAACATGGTAAGGTCCCGGACAGGAAATCCTGTCTGTCTACATGACCTCCGGGTACAAGTTCTGTCCTGGATTTGAGAAAGAGAGGTCAAGAGTGTTGTGTCACTGTTGCACCACTGACTGTTTGACACCCACGAGTGAAGGAAGTTGACTTTGATTGCGTGCTTCTTGCGGGGTTTGGGTGTCTCCATGGGAACTGGGGCTGTTTCTCGTTTAAAATAAAAAAAAGTAAAAAAGATGTGATGCAGCCATGTGACCACACGGTGTGTGTGACTGAATGCAGGAACAGGAAGTGAGCGAGCTGTTTGTGGTTGTGACTTTGTACAGAGTGCGGAGCGGCGTTCACCTCTAAGCTAGAGGGGATGTTTAAGGACATGGAGCTGTCCAAAGATGTCATGATTCAGTTCAAACAGGTGTGTGTGTGTGTGTGTGTGTGTGTGTGAACCTTCACTCACACGATGACGAGCACAGTACATCACACACTTGATGAAACACGTTTTCCACAGAATAGTTTGGTTCACTTTCAACCGATTTTCACATACAGGTTCACAGTTTCACATAATAGACCGCAGAAAGTATCTTTCCGTTTTGTTATGGCAGGGTTATAGAGGTTATCGTGCTGGATAAGGCCCTAACGGAAGTGTGTGCTTGTCTTCATAGTACACCCAGAACCAGAGTGAGCCCAGCAACATAGAGCTGACGGTGAACATCCTCACCATGGGCTACTGGCCCTCCTACATACCTATGGAGGTCCACCTGCCTCCAGAGGTAGGAGACCAAGTCTGTGTGTGTCCGTGTCGTGTGGAGGTTGTGTGTGTGTGACGAGTGTCAAATCCCCAAACCAGCCATTTCATCCTCTCGATGGGAGCGCTCGTTTCGACTATCTCGGAGTGACCCTTTCTTTTCTCTCCCCAGATGGTGAAGCTGCAGGAGGTGTTCAAGCTGTTCTACCTGGGCAAGCACAGCGGCCGCAAGCTGCAGTGGCAGCCCACCCTGGGCCACGCCGTGCTCAGAACCCAGTTTAAAGAGGTAAGCCTCCGCCATCTCCATATGCCCCCCCGGGCGTGCAGACAAAGCACCTGTGTGTAACGCGTGTGTGTTTGCGTGTGTTTCAGGGCAAGAAGGAGCTGCAGGTGTCTTTGTTCCAGACCTTGGTGCTGCTCATGTTCAACGAGGGGGAGGAGTTCAGCATGGAGGAGATCCGCTCAGCCACAGGCATAGGTACAAGTCACCCCCCACCCCCTCCCCCTACGCACCTGTCCCCCATGGCCTGCTCGTTGTGACCAGCATGAGGACGCCTCAACACGTGTTAACAGCGTGGCTGTGTGTTTTTGTCTCCCTCCTCAGAGGAGGGTGAGCTGAGGCGCACGCTGCAGTCCCTGGCCTGCGGGAAGGCCCGCGTCCTCAACAAGAGCCCCCGGGGGAAAGACGTGGAGGACGGGGACCGCTTCAACTTCAACAACGACTTCAGACACAAGCTGTTCCGCATCAAGATCAACCAGATCCAGATGAAGGAGACGGTAGGCGCTTCTGCCTTGGCTCTCTTTCTACTCTGGTCGAGGGGGCCGCTTCCCAAAAGTTAACCTGTGTGTGTGTGTGTGTGTGTGTCAGGTGGAGGAGCAGGTGAGCACCACGGAGCGTGTGTTCCAGGACAGGCAGTACCAGATCGACGCGGCGGTGGTGCGCATCATGAAGATGAGGAAGACCCTCAGCCACAACCTGCTGGTGTCGGAGCTCTACAACCAGCTCAAGTTCCCAGTCAAGGTGCGCCCACCAACCAGGCCTCCCTCCAGGTGTGTGTCTGTCTGTCTGTCTCTCTCTCCCACTGATCCTGGTCTGTTCCCTCTGCAGCCGGGAGACCTGAAGAAACGGATCGAGTCGCTCATCGACAGAGACTACATGGAGCGCGACAAGGAGAGCCCCAACCAGTACCACTACGTCGCTTGAGGAGGGGGGCACCCGACCCCATCCCGTCCCCACCCTCACAGCGGGTTCCACACAGCCCCCCCCTGATGCAGCCTGTCTCCCCATGCCCCTCCTCTGGTGCCCCCTGCCTCACCCCATGTCCCCGGGGCCTTGCTCAGAGAGAGCCAGGAGAGGCCAGAGGCCGACCGGCCATGCCCACTCGACACCACCCTCAAAGGGGACTTTGGGCAGGGCAGGGTTGTGGGGGTGGTGATGGAGATGGAGGGTCCCGGGGTTGTTTAGTGGGAGGCCTGCACAAATCCTCTGCTGACGCTAATGAACAGAAAAACTAGCACTTTCTGATTTATTTGTTGTTGTTTTTCCCCCCCCTCCCCCTTCATCCCCCTGTTTCTTTTTAGTTTGTTTTTTTTGGTTTGCGCTCCATCCATCTCTGAATCTGTTCTGTCACAGTTTCCGCTGTCGTGGGCTCATGTTGAATTTTTTGTTGTTTTCCGTAGTTCATCCATGAGGTAACCTGCACTGGTCTGTTCCAATACCACAGCTGTGTTGTTAGATTGGGCACAGGACCAGGGGTGGGTGGGCGGGCGGGGAGGGGAGGGCGGCTTGGTTTGTTTGAGTGGTGGGTGTTGGGGAAGAGGGCTGAAGGTCACATGGACATGGACACAGTGACGTGAAGGGTGGGGCGAGGTGAGGGGTGGAGAGGGGGGGTTTGGGGATGTAACATGGCTGAACAAAAGGACATAACCACCTGGGTATTTCCTTTTAGCTTTCTTCTGTATTTTGACCAACACTGTCCACGCTCTGATTTTTTTGTAGACCAGATTGTATTCTTTGTAAGAGAGAGAAACCTGACAAAAAGCCTGAATAAATGGATATTTAATGAATGGATAAAGGGTAATCCGTGTGGAGACTACGTGTGGTCAGTGGAAGGGTTCTCCTCTGAGAAGCTGGCTGCTCCAGCGCTGCTTGTTGACGGCGCGTGGCTCCGAGCCTAATTCGATTTTCTCCTGTGAAATTGGGTAATTCCTTAGCAAAACCAAATGATCCCTGCTGGAGAGAAGTGACAGGACCACCCATGTTCCCAAGGCTCTCTGTCTTCCTCACCTCTGTGTCATCGCATGTCACTGTGGAATATTTAGGATCTCTTGGGGTCTCTCTCCCAAGTCACAGCTTCTTCTGAAGAGGCCATGTGCGGAAATCCTGGGGAACACGACATCCTGGGAAAAGTATGATTTGTCCACCCCAATAAATCACTGTAAACATAACTGTAATTTCATTCATATTAATAATGTGCAATGGAAGCGCTTTGCTGATTATGGACACTTTTTTAATGTGCAGCATCATTTTGGTGTCCCCCTCAGGAATTGCTCTTGAGAAAATGTCTTATAATTGTCCCCCCCCACCAAAGTTGATAGCAGATTTTCGCCAATGGAAGAGGCTGACAAGAAAAATACTTATACTTTAAAGAGTGTGGCTTTGGGGTATTTCACATGCAATTACGGATTTTCAACTCACTCGAAGAGCAAGGAGATGTAAGCAGTTTCAACTGTTGAGGTTCAGTTTGTGTTTGATAGCCACATTTCAACAGGATGCTTGCAACATATTAGACCAGGGATTCCCAACACAGATCTGGAGTGCTTTCGTCTTTAAATGGTTTCACGTCAACCCTGGTTAAATAAACCACGTGTTTATCGTCAAAAAATGTTTTAGCAGGTGTGCTAAATTAGGATTGGAACAATAAGTAGGGGTCAGATACAGAGGAGTACAGAGTCTGCCCGGGCTTCTAGTAGTTTGTTTGACACGTTCCTGGGGTAGGTTGATGCTGTCCTCTTCACGTTTTTGGACGCGTCGTTAATTGGATGGAAGTGAAAATGAAGTATAAAAAATGTGTCGAGTCAGTGATAAGTCGAGGTATCGTTCCCCAAGTGCGGTCTGTGTTAGGTTTCGGCATCCCCTCGTGAATTGCTGAGAGTCATCTGACTGCCCCATGGCGCGCCGCTGTTCAGCCATCTCCGTACACTGGTTTGCGCGTGGGGCCTCACATGCCTGCTGACTACATGATCTCAGAATAGTGATTTATAGGCTTTGATCCCAAATATGATATATTAATTATAGGCTATATCAATATATTAATTATATTTATCACATAGTACACTACGTTGATCTGTCGTGCATTAAAAAGACAATCTATACTATAGGCCTTATGTTTTTTCAAATAATTCCAAATGTCCAAATTACTTCCGTGATAATTAATTTATATATGACTGTAGGCTATAATGATTTCGTTTATGTGCGGAGGGGGAGGGACGCGTCACTGTTCTGGGTGGTTCTAAAGCCTGGCTCACATGACTCAGGACATTCCTTCCTCATATCGACGACATGAAAGCCGTAGTCCACAATACAACGGCGAGACTTCTGCTACCTGCTCCAAATACAGGGCAATGAATAGAGAGCATTGAATAAATCAGGCTGGAGATAGAATATCACAAAGACCTAGGGAACGTCTCCAGTCAGAGACCAAAACGGAAGATCTGATCACCACGAAGAGTGTGCGTTCATTGCGCGCTGGCAAACCTGCGCTCGAAACTCTAGCCTACTCCGTTATTGTGTTGCTTATCATTTTGTGATAGCACTGGACTTGGAAAAATGGCCAACAAATCTTCTTCTGTCGGAGTGGCTGTATATTTGGCTATTCTAGGTAAGTGTTTTTCTATGTTGAGCATTCGGTTAGAAACAACGTCACATACCTCACCTCACATCTTTTTTACGGGCTCCGAGTCTCCAATAATAACTAGTAAAGAGATGAAGTGACATCTGACCGTGTTTATCAAGGAGCATTCCAAATTACACGTCGCTACAGTTTATAATGATATGGTTCTGCTTGGAGATATTGAAGTTTAATTGATCGCAAATGTTAGGCAATCTTCCAAAGTATAGTACCCCACGGTTCTGAACAGAGTTGATTTTGACATGTATGTGCGCTTTTTTGAAGTGCAAATGTAATCAATTTGTGATATAACCGAGTTTGTGTTGCTAAATCAACAGTGTGCGCCTGTCTGTCAGCCGGAGAGAATCGTTCTTAGAGCCGCTCCATTGTCCCAAAGAGCGCCTCACGTGACCGCAGTGCTTTGTGCGGAAACAGTGGTCCCTCTATGCATTTTAGCTTGCTGCTCAAACAAACCCATCATACTATGATTTAATGACACACACGAACATAGAACTGTTAACTGTTATAACAGCAGTGTCGAGTGGGCCTGTTAGATTATATTATTTCCCCTAATTGGCCAAATTTCACAATGAATTGGTCACATATTTGTTGTAAAATCATTGGCCTATAAGTTATTAACGCATTCCATCACGGTTCCATTACTCTTGTTAACCATCCAAACAATGCTATCTGCAGTTTGTAAATAGGTGTGAGGTGTGACTTGGTCACTACTTATCTTACACATTCACAGTATAGGCCTATCACTGCTGCGTGATTGTGGTCCGTGTTCTCAGGCTGGTCTTACCTGGGGGAACCTTTCATGTCTTCATATCCACTGGAACTGAAGAATTGGGTATCAAGTGAAGTGTGTGTGTGTGTGTGTGTGTGTGGGTGAGGTAGTCAGGTGCACCCGGTTGGTTATTGCTCTGTTTGCAGGGTTTTGTCATGTATTCATCCTCGACTATCTACAGTTTATACAGGTCTTTGTGTGTCTGTATGTGCGTGTGTATGTTTCACAGTGGGTGTGTAATGAAAACAGCTTAGACATTATCGTACATCTCCTGAGTCATCCTCAATACATGCACACGGTGCATGACCATGCCATGGTACACTTGCTGGGTAGCAAGTTTCAGCAAGACTATTACCATTATCCTGTAGGACAGGACAGAGGCCTGCTGAACTATCACGGTCTAAAGAGAAGACTGGGTAAAGAAGACCCTACACCTGACGTACAGGAAGTGCTTCTCGTGCCAATTAGAGAGAATGAGGGAGAAAGAGGGTCCAGGAAATGACAGTGCGTCTCTTCTCAGCTAGTTTGAGCCTGGGCATGCTGTGTAGTCTGTCCTTATGAATGAAAGGAAGCGAAAAGGGGAAGCCACTCTCCACACCTCGTATATCCCAGGAACAACAGTCGACCTTTGACCCCTGTGTCTGTTTCAGTCACACATTGAGGTGTGAGTTGACCTCTGACAGTGCGACTGTTTTACTGATTACTTCGACCGGCCCTAATCTTAATGTTTACCATCATCACTTCTAATAGTTTACCCTAACAAGCATAAGCACAAGGACACACACACACTGTCATTGGCACACACATTCACAGTGCAACTTGGGGCGGGTTGCAGATGTAGTGTTTGGTAATGCTTGCTGTCTGAGCTGTGCAGGGGAGGGGTGAGAAACGAGGAACTTGTTTACCCCATACTGTGATTGCATCATCACAGTAACGTTCTAGAACTCACCAGGGTTTTCTCTAACTCTATATCAGGGTTTAGTTGAGAACATTCTGAATTATTATGAACTTTTAATGATATGGTGTCAGTGTAGAGAATAAACAGTTCTCTGATAAATGCATCTGTGTTGAGGTCGAATCCTTGACCCTACAAACACGAGCCTTGTGCTGCCCCCTGCTGGTCTATGTTGAAATAACAACACTGTGTTATCTTGACTTGGCACTGTAAAAATGAGAATTGCCTCTGGTGTTGGTGAAGATAATAACGATGACTGTTTACCCTACAGGTTGCCTTACCTTGGCACAAGCTGTCACCCTGGAGGTGAGGCAAGGGAACTCAACCTGCATTAAAGCTGAACTCTCCGCCCTTCTTACCATCCCATATGACACTGTCAACGGCACGGTAAACCACAGCTCCCACAATCCCCTCTGACAATTTCTGTCAAATCTCACCTCTCAAGGGGTGCCCGCGTAGTGCGTGTACCATATTGTCTGTTCCTACTAAAGTGCTTTAGAGACAAGGAGACACTTAAAACAAATTCATCCCAGTTTGATTTTGTGGCTTGATCCTGTTTCTTAGTCTGGTTTTGAGGTGGTTAGCATTGGAGCGATCACACAACATTAAGAAACACATGACCTTACACTGTAGCCAACAACAAGTCAGTCAAGACCAAACAGACTGAGTTTCTGTATAGAAAGTGTGTCTTAGTGTGTGTTCTAAGTTCCTCCCTTCTCCTCAGAGCACAGCGGAGGTCTCCCTCCCTGACTCGACGACGGTTGACGTCAGCTCCAGCTCGTGTGGAGAGGACGGCAGTGCCCCCTGGCTGGTGGGCGTTTTCGGGGCGGGTCACACCCTGGGCCTGGGCTTCTCCACCAATGGCAGCTTGTACAGCGTGGCCAACCTGTCTCTGCAGTACAACCTGAGCGATACCTCTGTCTTCCCATTGGCCAACAGCTCGGGTGAGAGGAACTTAAGTGTGACAATTCAAATGTGTACGCTATCGGGCAAATAACTTTATATGTCAAGTTCTGCATGAAGCTGTGGTTCATTAGGACGGTCACTTGTTGTTCTACAGATGTGGTCACCTTGATGACGTCATCGGTGGGGATCTTGGCTCAGGTCAACACTACCTACAGATGCCTCACGGCCACGCCCGTACCTGTGGGAGGAGCCACGGTCACCTTGTCTGAGATGAAGCTGGAGGCCTACATGCCTGGAGACGACCTCAGCCCCAACGGTGTGCACCCACCTGTGCGTTTGTGTTTGTCTTTCGTTCTGCGCGCCTGTGTCCGCTGTGTTGAACCCTCCCCGTCTGTGTTCTCAGAGAGCGTGTGTACGGCTGATCAGAGCGCCACCTCCACGGCCCCGCCACCCGCCACCACGGCCGCTCCCGTCCCCACCCCTCCCGGAACACCTGACCGGGGTGACTATGCCGTAACCAATGGTAACAGCACTGTGTGTCTGCTGGCTCGCATGGCACTGCAGCTCAACGTTAGCTATGTGTCATCCCAGAACAAGGTAATGCACTTCTGGTAGCTCTATTGACACACGCACACAAGATTCTAGGGTCCTACAATCACCATTCTCCCCTTGGTCTGTTAGACCATCCAGGCTCTCTTCAACCTGCAGCCCAATCAGACGATCAGCTCGGGGTCATGTGGCCCCACCAGCGCCACCTTGGTGTTGATGCAGGAGCAGACCACCAACCTCAGCTTCACCTTCACACTGGTGATGACCGTCTGTCTGTCTGTTTGTCTGTCTGCCTTCTACGTCTGTCATCTTGATGCACCAGTGCACCTCTACTCTTCTCCTTGCTCCCTCTATCTTTACTCATGTTGTTCCTCTCTTTCCAGAACATCACGTCTAAGAGGTACCACCTGAGTGGGCTGAGCTTGTCTGCAGCCTGGCCTGACATGGAGAGTGAGTCGCTCCTTTCTTACAGATACGGTCATGAACGACGTAAAGATGTGTTTTAGAGTGCTGTTTTTCGAGACTGTTCTACACTGACACGTCTACTGCTAACCTTTTGGTCCCTCTCTCGTCTCTCCTCCAGCTCCGATGTCAGCCAGTAACGGTGCCCTGACTTACCTGCCGGGCCAGCTGGGGATGTCCTACATGTGCAGCGCTGAGCAGGTTCTGGAGGTGACCCCGGACCTCTCTCTGAACACCTTCAAGCTGCAGGTCCAGCCCTTCGGCCTCTCCGGAGACCAGTTTGCAACCGGTGAGAAAACGGGAAAAACACTCCCTGACCCTGACCCCGACTGTTACTGGGTGACGTCTTGCCTCTTTTCCTGTGCTCACTGTGCCTCTCTGTCCCATGTCTCTCCTCGTGCTCCAGCGGAGGAGTGCCAGGTGGACCAGGACAACATGCTGATCCCCATCATCGTCGGAGCGGCCCTGGCTGGTCTGGTGCTCATCGTTCTCGTGGCGTACCTCATCGGTAGGAAGAGGAGTCACGCTGGATACCAGACTATTTAAGACCCCACACATACACACACACGCACAATTACCTGTGGCCTACGGAACGCTGGAATCTCTCCCCCGAACTCCCCCCTTGACTGCTGACCGACCGGACGATCCTGGAATCAATCCCGCTGTGTGTTTGTTTGGTGTGCCTGTTTGTGTGAGTGGGTTTTGTGTGCATGTGTGGTGATGCATGTGGCTGTTTTACGTGAGTGTGTACGTATGTTTTTGGTGTATTTGTTTTTGGTTTCCTTTCAGTCTTAGTACACAAATCAGATGAATACAGAGAGCTCCATACTTGCTCCTAATCAACCAGTGTCTCTTACTTTGATGCGCTGTATGTTTGTCATCTGCAGTGGATAGTACAGCATCTTCATTGTGGCTCTGACTGGTTCTTACCCAAGCTTGGGCGGATTTGAGCTTTCATGGAATTGAATGATTTTTTTTATTTTATTTTTGTGTAAATAAAAGTAAATTTGACCTGATCTGATGTTTTTCAAATTCAAGTCCAAGGACCCAAACCGTAACAAAGAGCACATGCACTAATTAGACCCATCTACATACCAGGTTCAGGGTTCCAGTAAGTCCAATTTAAGACCTTTTACCCACATCCTTAACCACTGAGCTATCAGGGATCATAATCTCCACTCCACAATTTACATTGAACTATCTAGTTGTAACAACCTGCAGAGTTGGGGTGTCAGGCAACCAGATGAAAGCAGGGCTCCCCTGTTAGCTCACAGGGTTAGCGTGCATGCTCATTCAGACATGCTGGTGCAGTGCCACAACAGCCTGGGTTCAAATCCACATTTGTAATTGTTTATTTTAACTTAAAAGTTACATTGTGGTCATGTGAAATGTGGGACTTCACCTTAACATAGGTTCATAAATATGGAGCCCCCCCCCAGTCTGGTCACCGGGCAGATCATCAGACCCCCTAGCCGCCCCCTCAGCCCCCACATCAACATGAGCTAGGGACTTCTACAGACTGCCTTAAGTAGACCAAGTTCAAGACATGGCTGGATGGGGCCGAGGCCTCACCGCAGGTGCTGGGGTTCAACTCGGATAGGGCCATTTCCTGCATGTCAACCTCTCTTCCTGTGTCTATCTTTAACTGTCCCGTCCCACGAAGCAGTAAACATGCTATGTTAACAATTATTGGATGCTAACAGGGTCATATAAATGTGATTTGCAATTTCATTGACAATCATTGACGTAGCACCTCTATGGCTGCTATGTAGGTGACCTGGAACACTCCCCTCCTTCACCAGAGCCAAGCATCCAGCTTCAAAGTGCAAAGTCACAGAATTAGATCTTACAAAAACAAAGTGAAACCACTTAAGACTAACTTCAGTGTGTAACATTAATCTCAAAATGGATCTTCAGTTTGTAACTGAAGCAACATTCTTGTCATCAATAGATCAAGGCCCACAGGACACTGTGGTTTCAACTATGCATAGACATTAACCTACACAGTTTAGCACAACTGTTGGGCTAATTGCAGCATCTAAGAACAATCAGCATTTTACATTCAGTCATAGTACAGTCTAAGAAGTGCATATCAGCATGGGACTATGTCCCAATATTCTGAAATGTCCTTGTCTTGTTCCTTGTCTTATGTGCCTCAAGGCCACTGATCTGTAAGGACTAGACAGGTGAATGCTACTGGAATGCCCCAGTCTTCCGCTAATGGACATGAGGCCTAGGAGAGGAGGAAAGGAGACGACACAGTCGTGTTGGGACGTGGCCCCCGGAATGCGTCGAGTTTGATGGCGCGGGCGGGGTCAGGATCCCTCTGCGATGATGCGAGCGCGACACGCCTCCCGCAGCTTGGTTACGGTTGCCATGGAGAGGCCTCCAGGTTCAGTGAAGATTTTCTGGGAGACCAGATTTACCAAGGAAAGCAAAGGATTATGGGATTAGTGAAAATGAACGTAAAAGATAAAAGCCTCTTCTAAAAGGCTTGCGTGTAATGCAAATGTAATGCAGGGAAAGGGTACATAGAGATAGACCTGATAAAGCAAGAGATATTATCATGTGCACACACACACACACACACCCACCTGCATGAAGGCGTGGCAGTCTTCTACAAAGGGCCCCCGGGTGGTCTGTTTGAAGGCGTCACACACGTCTGGCAGAGACTGGGCCTGCTGGATCCCAGCCTGGCTGTGGCGGATCAGCGTCAGCGCCACGCGGAAAAGGATCTTAGAACCCTCGTAGAACAGGCAGTCCCAGATCCGCAGAACCGTCTGAGGGTGGAACCAAAAGCAGGAGCCGGCGTTACAGCGACCGTCTCAATGTCCGTCTCCTCATAGTCCCACCTCCTTTATTCCCTTTACTGCCCACCCCCCTCCTCTCCTCTCCACTATTCTTTGATCTGGTACCCCTCCATCACCCACACCCAGCCGGGTCACCCTACGTCTCCTCTTTGACACCCTCTCCCCAATCACCTCCACAGGCAGGACGTCGATATAGAGACAGATGAACCAGCGGGAGACCACCAGAGTCCACATGACGTTGTGCTCCCCCATGGCCTGCCACACACCTGGGGCCTTGGTCCTCACCAGCTCCCCTAGGACCTCCTGGTCCGTCTTCAAGCCCAGCATAGCTGGTGTGTAGTAGTCTGAGCAGGAGAAGCCCACAAGGTGAAACTGGGCCACAGCTGGTTGGCTAGAGCCATTGACCAGATTCTCTCTTTATTCTACGACATTTTACTCCAACTTAAACTATGTTAATGGTTCTGATTGAGCAGGAAGTGAGGTAGTGGAAAGGGAGGGCTGTTTCATGTGTGACACCGCAGGATTACCCTCCTGTGTGTGTGTGTGTGTGTGTGTGTGTGCGTCGGGTCTTAATGAGCTCTGGGCAGATCAAGACCATGTGACCTCATGCAGGGTTATTCATAGCTCAGAGGAGAGTGGGCAGAAACAGGAAGATCAATGCCCACGGATGTTCCAGCACCTCGACACACACACACACACACACACACACACACACACACACGTACACACACATGAAAGAGTGTGAGACAGTGCTGACCTGGTAATATCCTGCCCAGTAGAGCATCCATCAGCCAGAAGGACTTTTCCTCATCTCTGGTAATGATGATGAGATAGCCTGCGATGAAGTTCATGCCCTGAAAGCAGAGAGACCGGTTGGAGACATCATGACCCATGGAAACTCACCATCAGGGGTTTCACTGTCAGGATTTTGTAATTGTTTTTCGTTAAATGTTGTAGATTTAATGCAACCCAGCTTCACAAAGCTAATTAATTCATCCATAGATAAGAATAGACATATTATACAGTCTTTTGAATGTCAAATACATGTTTTGTACATAAGACGACAACGAGAGGGCACGAGAACAAACACTGAAGAGAGAGAGCGAGTTAAAAGGAGGTTCAAACAGGACACAGGCCCGACCTTTATCTAGGAGAACCGCGGAGCTTAATCTCTTTGCATTTCAAATCAGGATGCTTCCCATCTCATTAACACGCTCACATAAACACTCCTCTGTGCGCGTACATGCAAACATATGCAGCCATGAGCATATTATACAGAGATGTGCACATGCGCGCACACACACTCTGTCTGTCCTCCACATTCCATTCCAGCTATAGACTTTCCATTCTAGAACACAAAAAGCTTATTGAGCTTATTGGTGCTCCAAAATAGGATAGCATGCCATGGCAGGGGCACGCCACCGGGGAGCACTGTGATCCTAGGCAAGTAGCAGTATGGATGGAACGTAAACACGCACAAAGCAACGTCAGGCTGTGATCAGGAAGACAGAAAGACAGGCGACCTGACAGAGACAAGAAGACAGACAGGAGCGAGCAGAAGACAGACGACAGACAGACAGACAGACAGACAGACAGACAGACAGACAGACAGAAAGGCAAGCTAGCATGAAAAGACGAGTAGACAGACAAACAGACAGAGAGGCAGGTTGAGTACGCTGTCGGCCTCCAGTTACCTGACAGTAGCCTATGGCTGGGTTGTGGTGACCGTAGGCCAGCAGCACGTCGTATAGGGCCTTCTGAAGACACGGCTCGGACGACTTGCGGAACTGCACGTGGTCGGGAAACGTTCGGTTCAAATCTGACAGAGGGACGCCACGCGGAGCACAGATGTGACTGACTGTAGCTATGCCATCACACAACAACTCACCTCTCGTGAACTGAATGCGTGTATAGATGTACACGACACCTGCGTGTGTGTGTGTGTGTGTGTGTGTCACCGTGCGTGTTTCCCTCACCTGTGCGGATGGTCTCCTGCAGCTTGGGATCGTGCTGGCCGTCCAGGAGGGAGTGGTAGTAACCCGGGTTCTTGTCCAGGCGTTCCTGCGCGCCGCAGACCGCCATCCAGACCTGGCCCCTGTGCTCGTTGGGAACCCCCTTCCTCACGTAGCGCTTCACTGAAGGGGTGAACACACACACACAGACACAGACAGTGGTAAGAGACACCAAACACATTTCCACAGTGTTAGCCGATGGGTGCGTGTTTGAGCCCAACAAAACATGAAAGGGGACTTGTGTGTTTGTGTATGCGCGTGTCACACACTTTTGAGGGTTTTCTCCACCTTACGCCTTCCCTTCAGTAGTTTCGACCATTTGATGGAGCGCCTGGTGAGCACTGCCAGGTACTCTGACATCATCTCCTCATATGACTCATAGTCAAAGTCCTTCGAGCGCTCAAAGCCATACGGGTCTACACTGAAACAGAAACCGTATACAATGACATTGACGGATTTAGACATCGTCAGTGGTTACTGCATGTCTGTAATTGAATAGAAGCACGGCATTTAGTTTTACGTTTAAGTAACGCTCCATCTAACTCCGATTGTAATGAAGACACCGCTTTGAAAGGGTTGTCTCCCTCAACTTTGCCTCAGTAGGGAGATTTAAATCCATAGGTGCTTAAGAAGGTTCTGCTGGTGCATGGTTACCAGGGATGTTTGCATGTCAGGCAAATGACTTAAATGTGGTTATGTAAGAACCACCTGACAGCTCAAGATGAAGGAGGCAGGAATGGAAAAAAGAAGGCCTTGCAGCTACTAGAAAACCTTGCCTATTTAGGGCAAGATTTAGATAAGAGTACAAATATATATATACAAGCATTACTTTACATAAAACTACAAAGGAATTTGTAGTTATTCAGCCATCTTGAAAGTCTACTAAAATCCACAAACAACTAGAAAGACCATCACCCACTGATAACATTGGAAGGAGTCAGCAAAACTTCCCTGGAGACCACTGCCCACATAATAAAACAGCAACAATATTGAGGACCCAGTGCATACAGTATCCCACGTGTGACTAAAACGGTGTGTGAATTTGGCGGTGTCAGGTTGTGGTTGTGAGTTGGCTTCTTCGCATAGCGCACATGCTATAACTCGGCCCGGCCCACATAGTTACCATCTCATCTCTGTAAAAGAAACGTTCTACACAACTCCAGCCTGTAATAGTGTCTTAATGCATGAGAAATATATGACAGTAAACATGTTTTAGTTGACTTACCTGTTAACCCTTTCTCGAGCACTACTGCCGCTGGGGGAGTTGAGGAAAACTTGGGGCAATCGTGAACCGTTGGCTTTGTTCTTCCCTTTCTTCTCCATATTGTATATCGGAGAAGGATTTCGCCTTGAGAATTAGTACTCGAGTCCAGTGTGCCCGATTAAAAATTGCAACCTAAGTTATTCTTTCGTCCAAAAGTGTAAGAACCCCGTCGTCACCAGCCGAAACGATATTTCCCTCTCCATGAAGTGCAAGAACAGCAATTCCCTGCAGATTCAAATCCCCCTTCCGCGGACAATCCGATCCGGGTGGAAAACTGTCACTTGTCCCGTTATAAAGTAAACAACTAGCTATGTTGTCGATCCGATGGAATTTCATGGGAACATAATTTAGCTGATCGAAGAAGGCGAATCCATTTGCATCATCCTCCCTTTTCTCTATTCTACATGTCGTAGCTGCACCTGTCGCACGTTACTTTGTTCAACTATGAAACCATCTTCATAATAATCCGTAATAACTTTGATATGTTAATACTTTCATTAATCAAAAATACACAGCGAACCGTTTCAAATCAAGGTCCTTTTTGATGATAAAAAAAGCGCATACCCGGAGCAACTTTTGCTTCCACGAAGGTTTAGAGAGCATACCCAGAAAGCACATGTCAATCAAATCATGAGCGAGAAATAGGAACGCCCTCTCTGGAAACGTCTGGCCATGAAGAGCGTTAAATCCAAGCACACCCACCAAGTTATCTAGAAAACGATTACTACTGAGATGTTCTAAATGTTTACAAATGAACCACTGAAGTATTTGCATTTAATAATGAGTGTACCTTTCCTTTGGCCACGTCGAATGGGATAGTCCCAGTTTTCCTGAACCAACCCCAGTGTAGGTGTTTTACCTGACGTCATTAGCCAAACCCAGCCAATCACTGACCGGTACACTTTTCCACGGAGCCTCTTTTCCCCTTCAAACACACGTGCAGTCAAAACTTGTCACTGCTTTTCCATACAACTCCAGGGTCCAAAAACCAACACGTTGTTATATTTTCTAAACTCCCATCCAGCCTGCACATTTTGTATTGGCTTGGGTCGTCCTCATCCTATCATCATCATCATAGTGGTCTCGTTTGAAGGGGTTAGGGTATCTTATGGCGTCCTCTTTGGCAGATGCATACGGTTCCAGACAGAGGAATAAATCCTCTTGTGGTAGCTGATCCTTGCAGGCTCTGGGCGGGGCTGTAGATGTGGGGGATTAGGTTCCAACCAATTCATCCGGTCTGCAATGTCATAAAACCTTGACACCAATTCACTGTGTGTGCGCGTTAATCTAATCTAATCAACATACTCTACCATCACCTCTGAGCGTTTTTGTTGTTGTTGCTTGTGGTGAACCATGCTGTAATCTGGGTTGTAGAAGTATGTTGTCACATATTGCTTCATAAACACCAATGAAAACTTCCCGTCATGTAGGACAAAGTTGATATTGTTAAGGGCCTGGACATAGACTACAACATAGTCAACAAATTGTCACCTATTTGATCAATGTCAACACTGTTCTTTGTAAAACATAATCTACCCAAAAGTAAAAGTTTTACACACATTTTCTCCCTATAGTGTTTGATTTGAAGGAATGTATTGAGGTTGTAAGATGTTTACTCATTTAGGTATGAATTTCCTCTTGAATGAACTTTGCTTCTGATATTGGTCAAATGGAATTGACACATGAAAACGAAAAAGTGTAATAGGCATGGTGGCCATATGGGATAACAAACAAGCACACCACAGAGCATGGAGTCTGATATATTTAATCTGAGATGTGGAAGACATGATAGGCTTGTTTGACCTAGTTAGACATTGTTTGACATGATAATGCAAATACAGTAATGTCCCACTGCTTCTACCCTTCTTTTGCCCAAGGTAGCAACTTTCACAGTTGTAGTACTTCAAAGCTTTGTCTGAGCAAGGGCACACACCCATGTATTTGTCTTTGCACGTTTATTTGGTTACACCCAGCCCTGTGGTTGCACAGTATGCACACAGTAACAATGAGAGCTGCAAACAGAAAGTCCTTCTAATGGTGTGATCTTGACATCCATCCACCCATTGGTGGTTTGCAGGTTACACGATATCTGCAGCGTGACCTTGAATGTGTATTCAGTTTCGCTGCCGGCGAGAGGAAGACAAGAGGCTTTTCTCTTTCGCTGACTAAGTAGCGTTTAAGAGGCCCCAGAACTAGAAGGTGAAAGTATCAGTGAAGCGGATGATCTTGGGCTTGTAGGCCTGTTTCACGGAGGGATCGCCGTAGTTCATAGTCCTGTACTTGGGCCTCGCGTTCTGTTTCTCTCTATTGTTCTTGAGATGAATCTGCTTGTCTGCTTCTGTGGTCTGGATGTCCATCCGATTGGTGCCTTCCCATGATGCCTCACTGCCGTCCTCAGCTCCTTTGAGACCGCGTTGAGGGATGATGTCATCTGAATTCTCATGTGTCACACTTTGATCTTTTCCCTCTCTTTCCTCATGTTTCGTCTCAGTGCCCTGTCTGTGCATCAACCTGGGGAGCACGTCTTCCTGTTTGGCATCTGGACAGTGAGATAGCAGAGGTTGTGACTCCTGATGGTATTGTCTGGCAGCGTCTGATATAAAAAGACTTGCGCTGGGACCAGACAACTCAAAGGGCGTAGACAAAGCAGGTGCCTCGGGGGTCATGGATTCAGTAGTTAGAGGTTGGAGACATGGGGAGTCGTGGCTTGTATCCAGCTCTCTTGGTTGGGCTCCATGGACTCGTGGGATGCAGTATCTGGGCATGCCTTTCTGGGTGGAGCAGGTTTGGGGTGGATGTGGCTGTCTGCAAGGCCAGTCTGGCTCAGAGGGGACCTTGGCTAGCGCTCCTCTGTGTCCTCTGCTGGAGGTAGCCACAACAGCAGGTCTGCTGCTTACGTCCACCAATGATCCAAGAGGGACTATGTCAGGAACCTCACGGCTGCAAGAGAGCCTTCCTCCCTGGGGTGATACAGGCCTTTCCAGGGTCCTGGGTCTTGGTTGTCCAGTGTATTGTTGTGCTGGTTGATTCACACAGGCTAGGGCCCACACGGGGGCACAGGGGAGGAAGGTGACCACGTAACCGATTGACGACATCTCTGTCTGGGTTAGGACTGTCTGCGGCTCTGGAGGCGACCACTCCTCCACAGCTGCAGAGCAGAGTAGCTCGGTTTTTTCCATATTGAATCCTCTGACCCAAATAATTTTTTTCTGAAGCTTGAACTTCACTGTCTTTATGCCAAATTTTAACATTCCCTTCTGAATTCTGAACACTATGAACTTTTAACACCCTAATTTGCTCATCAGCAAACTCAATATTTACTCTGTGATTGGTATTCATAATTGTTGAATCACTATTATCAATAGTTAGCTGTGAGCTGTCATCTCTTTTTCCTTTGGAAGGACAGATGGAATCACTTCTTCGATGCACTGTCGCCATGGTTTCAAACTTCTCCATCAGCGAGGATAGGAGGGGTCCCTTTCTTATCTTACTGGGCTTTATCGGAAGCGCCTGGGTTGGTCCTCCACATTGTCTCTGCTCCGCTGCAGCAAACTTTGCCACTATATCCTGCACGCTGCCCCCTCTCCTCTGCCCCCGGCCAGCCCGGGCTCTGCAGTTCTCCCCTTTGCCTCTGGGAGCTTCTTCATCCTGGCTCTGACTTCCACAGGATCCTCCTCCTCCTCCCCGGAGGAACAGTGCCCCCACCTCCCGTCGGTGGGTGAGGGGAGGTTTGGGGGTGGCCCTCTGGAATTTGGCCTGGAGGAGCTGAAAGGAAGTGAGGCGCCGTGAGATGTCGCCCCCTACTGGTGATGCTCCATGTCTACTCTGGGAAGCCTCAGCCCTCAGCCCAGGCCTCTTAGTGGTTCCTGACGCCCTGCTAGGCAGACTGTGGGCCAGCCTCGGGCTCTCACATGTCCGAGTGGTGACCCTGTTGGGAAGATCTTGGATCAGGTACTGAAGCAGGCTCTCCAGAACCCCTCTGACCTCAGGGCGAGACGTCCTATCCAAGACCAGCCTCCTCAGTGCAGTGACGTCCACGCTCGCTCTGCTGGCTTTGGGGTCTGTCCTCTGAGCACTGTGGAGGAACAGAACGTTTCTAGTTCTAGAGGGTTCGAGGCAAAGAACAGCGAAGTTGGGCACTTGACCAGCAGCCCACTTTTGCTACATTGCTTGCAAATACTTTGTGAACCTCCATTACAACACACTGCTTATTACTTCCCTACAAAAGAACATGTAAAAGCGCTGTGGCCTAGGATTATAGTGGATGCATGTGTGGCTGCAGGGGTAAAAAAGTAGAGAGGGTGAAAATCAATTAAAGGGGAATGTGCCAGTGGAAAGGCTTTAAAAGAGACTTTTTAGTAAGGGTGGGGCAGTAGGGCAGGACAGAGAATGGGGGTTGCCAGGTTGGTCATAATCAGGTCATGAAGGTAGGCTACTATCTGAAAGGTCTAATGCACTGTCAAGGCTGTTGCAAAGACATACAAGGACTGCAGTAGTGCTGTGTTGTTAGATCCACTTTAATATTAGAACATATTTAGAACATTAGAACAAACCCGATGGGTCAAGGTGAATCCACAAAACAAAATCAAGCATACATTTAACAGTATATATCTGTAAGCTTTTAATGCTTACGCATCTCAGTGAACGACAGCTCAAAACATGTTTTGGCGCCATCTAGTGTCTATACTGCAACATCTTGTGTGTGTGATCGCAAAGTAGAATACCATGCAAGTTCTTTAGGAACGATTCTATTGTGCATTGCTAAAGTAACAAAATACATCTAGCCTTTCAGAAGGTATACACTTCACATTAATAAAACTTTTAATCTAGAGAGGGGTAGGTCAGGCAGAGACATCCTGAGGTAGAGATTGCCTTTGACATCAAATCCAGAATCAAATGCTGCTTTCCCCAATCCTAATCTGAACCATTAGCACTATGAACAGCAGTAAAGTTCCCCTCAGAGAAGGCGTAAGGACAAGGAACAGGGGCGAGGGAAGGGCAGGATAGAGGCAGGGCAGAGTAGGATCAAGGCTGGGAAGGGCAGGGACGGGAGAGAGGCAGGGCGGGGTTACTTCTCTATGATCTTCTCAGTAGACGCTGCTCTGTGCAGCTCAGCACCCAGCTCTTCCAGACGCTGCCGTCGATCCAGGTCCTGGAACAGCCCGGCAGGGACCTGGCTCAGGCCGTAGAGAAGACCATACAAGCAGCCGGCTATCAGGCCTGTGGCCCCGCTCTCCCCTGTAACAACATTGCCTGGGTCAGGAGGCACTGACATGGCTAGCATAGCCTAGTTGCGTACACATAGACAAACAGACGGGGCAACGCATCAAATCTGACCTCCGTGAAACATGGCCCTCCGGCACAGCTCGTTCCAGTCAGAGCCCGATGCCAGGAGGGCATCATAGGCAATCATGGGGGCGTCATGCCCCCTCCGCCCCGCGCGGCCCTCTGAGCTCCAGCGCTTGTACAGCTGCATGGAGAGGTGTGAAGGGTCACTAGACAGCCCCATACAGTAGCCACACACTGCACCCACACCGATGGCACCTCATAACATTTCAATGTCATTCCTTCAATCATTATTTTGGAGAGCGAGTGACCTTGTCTGTCTCCTCGGCGTCATAGCGGTCCGGGAACAGAGGTTTGTTCTGTCCCTCCTCCTCGATGCCTCTCTCCTCCAGGTAGAACTGCCACTTGGCCTCAAAGTAGAACCACTTCTCCTGGTACTCTGTAGTGGAACACGCCAGCAGAACCCATTTTCTACCACCACAGACACGCTATGTGTTCTCTTTCTAACACGGACACTAACATTTTACTCTCGCCCCTTTTTGAGTCCGAAATATTCCCACATCTCTATTTTCTTAATCTCTCACCATACACACACACACCTAACCTGCCATGTGCCGTATGGTCTTCCTGCAGAACTCCTCGGCCTTGGGGATGACCTTCATGAGGTCACGACCCCAGCTGACCACAGGTTTACCCTGCAGCGCGTACGAGGCGAACAGGGCCGTGGTCAGGGACCCCAGGAAACCTGGGCACAGACATGTTACAGCATCACGCAAAGACACTTGAAAAGATTTGAACAGAACCATGCATGTGGGCCAAGTGATTTTTGGAGGACATTCATCGAGTAACTTTGAGGTTGTGGGGGTTTCATTTCCTCAGGCCTGCTCTGAGCTTCCAGTACCTGTGGGGTGGTTGTGGGTCATCCTGCCAGTCTCTATGCTGACCTCCACAAGGTTGTCCAGTCTCTGCGGCTGCCAGTACCTCATACCCACACACATGGCCTTGGTGGCAGCCCCGAATCCCGAGCCTGTGCATGAAAACAGCTTCAGGTGAATGACCGACACGCCCGCCCACTCTTGGGACAATGACCTCCAAATGGAAGTGGTCCATCAAAACGGTGCATGTTGAACTCTGACCTTTCTCGTTGAAGGGCGTGTGCCAGGCGAGCAGGAAGTTGTTGGGTTTGAGGTGAACACAGCCTTCCACAGTGCCGGGGTCTGGAGGGCGACCCTGGAGAGACACCATGGCCTCCACGTAGACACGGACCAGCTCCCTGTACAGGTCCTCCAGACACCAGTAGTCTGGAAACACACACACACACACAGTCAGGCAGTGTGTTTGGCATGTTTAGCATGCCAGGCAGATGAGGGTCGTCGGTGTTGTGGTTCTAAATTTAGCCCCAGCCTGCTGGCTGCTAGATTAGGACTAGGGCAGCTGCTTAAGGCTGGGGATGTTGGGATTGTTTCCACACATTAGAGGGGCTCCTGGGATCCACCAGTGGAGCCCCCACAAACCCTGAATAGCTGTGTGTGTGCTGTGTGTGTGTGTGTGTGTGTGTGTGTGTGTGTGTGTAAGAGGAGTAACACCTTTGACATAGCATCAGAGGGCTTTAGAGAGAGCAGGGGCTTTCAGAAGGGTCTCCAAGGCCATGGGTGTGAATCCCACAGTTGTAGAGGGAGACTGGGAATCAGGGGCTGAGGAAGGGGGAGAGGTTATCCACTAATCTTCTTATTTCGTTTTCAAAACCAAAGAGATGCAAGCTTTCTCTCCGCACTGTTTAGCAGGCCTGTTTTACGTTGTGTTTAAAACACAGCTCTGACAACGGTCTAGTACTAAACTGTAAATGGACTTTGTGCTGTGCTTAGGTTTCATTGCTCAATACGGAACATAAAAATCAGTATTTGTTAAGTGGGCTTTTTAGGAACATGATGAATCGCGGTTCTCACACTACTGTGACAGGTTTGTGTGATGGCCAGTGAGGTAGCGCATACCTCTTCACGTTCAGATTCTTTGTGGTAAGGGACAGATTAGATTAATCTTTGTGTGTCTATGCATTCATATGTATTTCCTTTCAGTGATTCATGGAGGTTTTTTTTTCTGTGGTAGCCCACTGTGTTGGAATGTGCCTAAGCAGAGGACTAATCCCAAAGACTGTCATCCCTGCATCACGGGAGTGCTGCCGGCTTTCAATTGGAATCCCGAGTCAAATCCAGCAGTGGGCTCATCGGGTCTATTGTTCTGTGCGAAAAGGAGAAGAGGGGCTCATGTTTTCCGGACATTCTATTTCGGACTCTTCCAACCTGGCAACTCGTCTTCCAACCTGGCAACTCCTCTTCCCAAATCCTGTGGAGACATTCCTGTCTGTAATAAAGACCAAGATGGGAAGCGTTGCGGCGTCGACATTCATATTTGTGGCTGCGCTTGTTTGGCAATCTGGCGCTGATGAGCCATTAATCACTGAAAGGGGATTGAGGTGTCATCGAGCTCTGTCGTAAAGAAATATTGTCCCTTAGCGATTAGCAGTTTAGAAGACGACTATTCTGGTCTCTGTCAACTCTGAGAGCTGGAAGTCTAGACAGGCAGGTGTGGACTGTTAGTGTGTGATGAGTGATGATTTATTTTCACTTAAAATTCAAATCAATAAAATAAATTCCACAAAACATGAAAATAAACAATACAATTCACACATCACCAATACCATGGACTGTCATTTCATGTGAACAAGAAAGATGCCACATATTTGGTCTTACTATAAGCAAAAATAAATGACATACCTTCACCATTCCAGCACCTAAGATGAACATGTCCTCACCTGTGACAAGTGCCTCAGCGGTTGTCATGTGCATCAGGGCTCCGTCGCTGAGGGGCCAGTTATCGGAGTCCAGTTTTAGGGCCCCCAACCCGCCCAGTGTCTCCAGCTCCTCCTGGATCTGTCGCCCTGACCCGCAGAACTCCCAGCGGCCCTTGCGGTAGCCCAGGGCATCACCGACAGCCCCCAGCACCATGCCAGCCTGAAACTTCTCCATGAAGATCCTCGACGGTCTTTACAAAAAGTCGGGCACAACAGGCCAGTCTCACGAAAATACTTTTTCAACAAAAATCTCCCACCAGCTGAATACGCTCCACAAATCCAGTACGAGTTCAACGCTCCTCAAGACGTCGACTCAACCTCTACTAGCCTCCATCCACCTTCAACAAACCTACTTATGGATCCTCAAATTCATTAAGCTTCTACTGGTGGTTCACAAGTCCAATACAATGTTGACTTCCACATAAGGTTCTCTCCGGTCTAGCTGCTTCTAGCCACTCTGATAATGTGTGTGTGTGTGCATTGTTGGTAGTCCCTAGTCCGGGTGTTGGATGAGGAGGTGCCTCTGACATGTCCCATCAACAGTAGCTCTCTCCCTCCCTCCCTCCCACCCCTCGCTCTCATAGTCTCTCAGCCTTATTGCCAGTCAGTCACTCACTGCACGCACACACACACACACACACACACATCTTTATCTGCAGCACTTGACTGCGATCAGGTGTCTCCTAAAAAGGCAATCCCCATGGCTCATGGGTGAAGAGGAGGGCTGGGCCTGGTGTGTGTGTTTGGCAGGAGGGGATGCTGGTGGGCTGGAGGCTGTCAGCTGGTCAGGCTCCAGTGTTGACACCCTTCCTGCCCCACAGGAGACAGACAAGAACGGTGCATTACCCAGCCCCCCCTCCGGCCCAACGCCATCTAGAAATGTGCCCCCCTCCTCCCCATGTCACCGCACACTCCCTTCGTCCCTCTGCATGAAACTTCTGTCATCCTCAACCCTCATCCCCCCCCCTCCCCCCCGCCCCATTAACACCCGCCCCACACTCTTTCATCTTTTCTCCTTCTTCATCCACACAGTTTGAAAAATGGACTCAAAGCCTGTTCACTTTGTTAAAAACAACATGCTTTATTGACAACCTTCCTTTGCCAAAATAAAACAAAGTCACGTACGGTATGTCACCGTAAAAGCATTCGGACAAAATGCTTTTCAATAGTCTTTGTTTTACGGTGGAAGTAATACTGTTTTGATGAGCTGAGTATGACCAACACACAGGGCTACTCATAGCGTACCACATGAAGAACATCAAACAGAGAAAAACAATCATCTCTACTAAACCAGAGCCCAAGATGTTCTTCTGTCAATGAACATGAAGTATGGCTGACCAGAAACAAAACAATGACACGTCGTCATGGCTTCAGGCTGTGGTAAAAACGCAGTGTCGACAGAGCGTCGACAGGAGAACAGAGTCTTGTCAGAGGACAGAGTAGGTGAAACTCAAGCCGGATTTAAACCTTCGAGTTTGGTTACAAACCCAAATGTTTTCCCTCGCCCCGAGGTTCACCAGTGTACCATGTCGTCAGAACAAGACTGTTTTCATAATTCATAACAGAAGTCTCAACCTTCAAAACAGCCTAGAGCTAAACCTTCACACCATCAAAAAGCAAATGAAACCAAATATGCCTACTTTTGTTTATCAACGACCCTGTTCAACTCAAGTCTGCTCCCAGCAGGGTTAAAAGCATGACTTCTGCTCTGCTAAGATAGTTCGGCAGCGGGTCTGCGTCATCTCCAACAGATCAGGTCCTCAGTGATCAGGACGCAGCCAGCTCCGACTAGTAAATCAGAACAGAGGGTCTCTGGTTCGAAGCGACACGTCTGAGAGCGTGTGTCCGACAACAAAGCTGAGACCTGTCGTTGAAACAGTGGTGGTGCTTCGATCGTTTGAACACTGACACGGAAAACTGAGTAGGAGACGACTACTCTTTACCTGAGTTCTGCGGTAACACGTTAGCGACACAGTCATCAACTCATTCCGTTTTCATTGAGGTGTTCAAAGGTGCGTGTTGTCTATTCAAGAGGACGATACAGGCATGGTGTCTCAGTCTTCACCAGTCACATGCCCACAAGGTTTACACTCAGATAGTACGCATCCATGACTTAACAAAAAGAAAAACCAACAGTTAAAAAAAAACGTGGTCTAAATCTGCAGTAACTGATAGTGAAAATATACATTAAAACATCATGAAGGGTGCAACTAGAAACTGTAGTCTTCTTGTAAACAGAATAAACTCAACTTGGATTGCTGTGCATTGTTAAAAAGAAGTAAAAAGTGTCAATCAGTGCAGTTGGTAGTTGGCAAGAACAAAACAAAATCACCTGGATATGGTTCAAACACCAGTCAAGGAGACTGTCTCTCCTATAAACAGTGAACACCCGAAAACAAAACTAAAATCAACCAGCGCCGAAAGTCACTATAAAACTGAGGATCTCATAATGTGTGTCAAATACCCACCTCTCTCTTATCCATGGTTATAAATGTATTTTCTCTGATATTGTATTGATATCTGATATTACTCTAAAGCTCTATATTTATACATAGTACTATGGGCACAGTATCTTACAACTGTAACAATAGTGTTTATCTGCTGGTGCTGAGCTCATAAAACATGCTGCTCTGTGCCGATTCGGAATCAGAAAAAAGGGAGTCTGAACTTGTCCTCTGAAGCTCAATGATTGGATCATCTGAGCCGACCCCTCGTTCAAACGTTACCACACAGAACTGAACGGGTACTTGAGAGTGAAATGAAAGCGGTCGCTAGCACTGTACACACACACGCCACACGGGTCGATGGATCGCGATCCCACTGCTGCTCTCCTGTGATTGGGTGAGAGCCTCGCACAGATGGGCACACGCACACAAACACACGCACACGCTGCCGTTCGATGAAAACAATGGATACGTTCGCTTCGTTTGTTTTTTCTCTCACGCTGCTCAATGATCAGCTACACACAAACAGAAAAAAACAAAAACATGCAGATGCTAACATCCTATATCATTCAGCGCTAGCAACCGGAGAGCTACACGTGTCCCACTGGGCGCCCGGGCCCCCGGTCTCTGCTGTTCGCAGAACCCACCGCCTGCCTTCAGTCCGTCTGTGCCGGGGGGTCTCCTGATCTGACGCTGGGGGGAGGGTGGGGGGGGACTCAGGGAGGAAGCGGGGAAGAGGCAGAGGCACGGCGCCGCTTTCCAAGCTGGATGATTGAGCTGCTCGTCGGGGACGGCCGGGAGATCCATCCACCCATCCTGCTGAAGCAGGACACACCCCCCTCAGCTTCCTCTGGTCGTCAGGCCACGGCGATGAAAAGGACGTAAAAAAAAAGAAGAAAAAAAGGACTTCTTCACGGCTGTTGTTTCCCCTCCTCCTCTTCCCCAGTTGGCGGTTGGAATCGCTCCCCGGCCCCGCGCCCTCACCCCATTGGGTGCACAGTCCCTCAACCTCAAGACGGTCTGATTAGTCTCTTTTTGGCTCATGTGTGTATAAAAATCCTCTCAAGTCAAAAATTGAGTTGCGGAAAGCCCCCTCCTGAGAGCTAGGCGGAGCCTATATGGTTTTACGCTTGCCCCCTGCCACGATTGGTCGGGCAAACTCCACAAAGTCATCTATAAGAACAGGCCACGCCCCTGATTGGAGGGAGAAGAAAAAAAAGGTACATTTTAGCTGCATCTTCAGACGATTGTGGGATTTTGGCGGGTTTGATTTGGATCAGTGTGTAGGCCCCCGTGCCAGTGCTGGGTGCCGGGTACATCTACCCTGGGTTTACTCTGAGGACTGAGGAGCGGCTCACCTTCCTCGTCGTAGTTTGTCATGTCGTCTGCGATCATGTTGCCAAAGTCCAGGAGAAGGTTCCACGTGTCTTTGGGGATCGACCTCTTGTGATGCTCCTGAATGTGAAGGGAGAACAGGAGTCAGATGATGACTACACGAGAGAGAGCTCATCGAAAACAGGAACAGTGTTCCTATGCAGGGTTGACAGTTACTCACATGATTTGTAACTCATTGTGGTTTTTCAAGAATTGTGGTTTTTCAAATATGAACATGCTGTTGATATACGTGAGTACTTTGTCTTCTTTTTGACGTGGGTCCAACCACAGCAACTTACCAGTAAAAACCTGTTCCAGAGGTCTAAGAACTTAAAGCGTCCCGTCAGAACCAGGTTCCAGTAGGCTACGGCCATTTCTAAATCTAATCAGAGAATAGAGAGTGAGGTAAAGAAAAGGTGGTCAGAACAAAATAATAAAATACATTTACATTTAGCATATGCTTTTGTCCAAAGCGACTTCCAAAAGAGAGCTTTACAAAAGTGCATAGTTCACAGATCATCACAACAAGATAGCCCCAAAACATTGCAGGTGGCCAAAACATGAGCATACATAGTTAAAAACCAAATAAGTGCCAAAGGGAAGAACCATAAGAGCATGCAGTTAAACAAGTTAAACAACATGACATGGCCCAATCAAACATGCAGCAGATAATAGATTGTAGGTACACAATACTCATATTTGTGTTTTCATAGCTGGCTGTTGCTGAAAAGTATTGTGTGCATAACAACAGCAAGGCAAAGACAGGCTTGGTTTCAAATCCAGGACAAAGGCCCACTGTGTCACTGAAACAGAGAGGGTCACCCTGATTGGACAAATGACATGCTGGTTGTCATGCCAACACAACATACAAACGACGTGGAATCCCCTGCTCCCGAGGGAATACCCCGGTCTCTGGTCTTCTGGAGTTCACATAACCACACATACTGTTCGAAGAAAAACTTTTTTTAACAACCGTACTTTCTAACATGGGTATTTGTTTAGTTTTTGTGGTAACTTTTGCTCACAGGAGCTGTGGTTTTGTGGTAGATTTTGTCCCAGAAATGCAAGTCAAAACCACCAGAGCTGGCAACCGGTGTTTTCCTGGAGGAATTTCAGCACTCGGGTCCGAAAAACCACACCGGGTTGAAACTCCTTACACTACACAAGGAGGACAGGCCTAGTTCTGGCAAATTCTGGAGACTACCTGAGGATTATAATTTGTGGAAGTCATTCTCACAGCTACCATCCCATAAATGCTGTGTAGACACAGATTCCAAATCCATGAATGTACTTTCTAATGATCTGTGTCGATGGCGATGCACAGCCTAACCCCCGGAACCAGAACGGTGCATCAGCCAACAGATGTCTGTGCCTTCTCCTCTCTTCTGTCTCTCCAGTTTAGCAGGCTTACCTAAGCCCTTCTGGCCGGGATTCTTGGCGAAGTTGAACGTGAACTGGTAGAAGTCTTTGAACTTCCCCGTGTCTTTCAGCTCCTGCTCTAGTCTGGGGAGGAGCGCCTTAAGTTTCTCTGGACTGTCACACCTGGGGGAGAGATGGAGGGTGTGTGAGGAGAGGCAACACACACACATTTTTTTTTGACTGACTTAATGCCAAATCATTCGTTAGTGGAGAGGTGCCATATTTAACTCACCCCAGCTCCGCCATGCCATCTAGAAACTCTTTCCGGCTGAACTCGCACTGCGTGGCGGCCCGGAACTTCCACGCCACCACCAAAACACTCATGCTGGCCGGGTCCAGTGTCAGGTCGTCGCAGAACAGTTGGATCCCATCGATGCCAATTTTATTCTCATCTTGAGGGTCTGCAGAGGGGCAAGTATGAGAGGTAAACACACACAGAACCCTAAATCATGCACGTTATTTTAAACCTCCTGATTTGGGCCAATGCCCTACCTCATACACATAAAAGACCCATAAGTACATGGCGACATCCTTGCCTTTGTAGCGGTTGTACAGCTGTTCCAGCTTCTTGCGGTCTACTGAGGTTTTCATGGATTCTTTGTAGTAGAGGTCAGGGTTTTGGAAGTAGTTGTCTGTTGCCACCTCTAGTTTCCAGTCATTCTGCGTCAGGCAGTACACCGCAGTTCTCTCCCCTGCCTGCGTGAAGGACATGAACTGGCGAACCTTGTCCTTCTGCGATGACTTCAGTTTATGCTGCAAGACAAACACAAGTGCCCAGAATAAATGAACATCATCTTGAGCAAGAGTGTGAATGCACACACTTCTAGCCCAGTACTTTTCAGGAATTAGATATTCCAGGTACCAATTATACTCTAATCTGTTTTACTGGAAACGAAGTGCATGTAAATAATTCTAATTTACACAAAATAGTGTTGTATTGACAGTGACCTGTCAACTGTCAAAACTAAAAAGAGGAAAGATTCACAAGCCCTGGAACATCTGATACTTCAGTTATACTATGCATCAGGGACCACATTACAGCATGCTACAGAGGTAAACAAACGTTTGAACACAATCACCCACGGCCGTCCGCCCCTGTCAAATCTCAAGTGTCTCTATGTATGCGCGATGGCTATCGTGAGAATTGCATCGTCTTGCAGAGTCAGACCTGACCCGCCCGATAGAACTCCACAAGCAACAACGCTCTGACGGGGCAGTCCCTCGCGTAACCATCTGCCGGTCCACCACTCAGCCCCAACGCATAGGCGACATACCAAAAAGGGAAAGGTACGTGCCCCGGGTGTCCGTTCTCAAAATACCAACAACTGACCTTCCATTTCCCCCATAAATTGCTACAGAGCACGACACACTAGCAATGCGACACATAACGCAAAGGACACCCCTGCTCCCCGATACGACAGGTTCTCATGCGCGACTCGAACACGTTTCTATATTTATCACGCGTTGCAGGGGATTTATTAATACGTTTGGGCTTATCATTTTGATGTTACCTACCATTTTATCACCCGCTGTTTTGGTCAACTAGATATCCAATGCCCCTGTACGCCTGCGCAGGAGCTTGCTATGCACTGCGCTACTGTACAGAGACAGGTAGCTTTGGGAATTGTAGTTCTCTACATTGTAAGCGATTGGGGCCTCTCTAGGTTGACAAAGTTATCAAAAGTTGGCAAACGTTATTCATTTTTTTCTTTCGAATAATGCACAAAACATTATCCACTATAGATTATCTTACATTTAAAGTAAATCAAGCCTACTTAGAGCTAGAGTTAGGCCTGTGTGGCAATGTGAGCTTGCAAGCTAGCGTAGTTGGCCAGTCTTTGGACTTTTGAACAAGTCAAGAAATGCTCATTAGAGATGTCTGAAAGCTACAATAAATACATTAAACTTGTTGTCACACTCGGGTAAAGACAAAAGATTAGCGAGAAAGTAACAAACTTAAGAACTACATATCCCAGATTTCAAAGCAGATATAAAGACATTGTTTCGGAAGTAAAGTAAATTACTAGATTTATACATTTTATAAGGGAATTGCAAGCCATAGTAGTTTGACATTAGACGGGAATAGTTCATTTCAAATTGCAGAGATTTTCGTGCGTGGTTTATTTGTTGTGGCGCCATCCAAATCCTTGCAAAGTTGTAGAAGTTCGCAGAACTAAGTTCGCTAGCTACCCGTCTGCCATGCTAACGCAGCTAGCTAGCAGCAGCTAGTGGCTTCCCAGCGTAAGCTCTTTTGACAGCCTCTAGATTCTTTCGATTACGTTACAAGCTAGGCTAATAATGTCAGCTAAGTTACACGATTAGGTGTGCACAACGACAGTTTCACATTTCTCAAAGTGACAAGTACAAGCATTAAATGACAACGACCATACATACCTGACAGACGTGGTTAGTGCTTAGCTAGCTAGCTAACAAGTAGTCGACCACAGCAAAGGGTCTTACAACTGGAAAAACATGAAGTTTGTTGCCCAGTGAATGCCTGCCTCACAAGGTCCAGGCAGCGTAGCGCTGGCTGGAGCTGGCTATGTGGCATTGGGGAGGGGTGGGCATCACAAGAGGACGATTGTTGTTGATCATTTACTGTGGAGTTTAGAAGGATACTGAGAAGACGACGTATTACTCGAGTAGGTATACATACGCGTATTTATTTTGACAAGACATTTTAGAGAAGCCTACGGAATGACAAATCGACACTTGAAGTTTATTGTTATGCTAGATTTCATTGACGGTGAATGAATGATGTGTAGCCTTTTGCCGTGTAGGTCACGTAATACATAGAGCTAGGCATCAGATAACGCATAATTTTCTTGATGTGGTAAGAAATAAGTGTGTTTGTGTGTGAGTGAAAGAGACATAACGTATAATGTTGAAGTTAGGTTGCTGTCTTTGTAGGTTCTCATTCACTGGTGAACGTTTACATTTGTAATGTTATTTATTATGCCTAAAAAAGTGTTTCCACCTTTCTTATCTGTGTTTACCTGTTTCTCAACTCCAGTAGTGGCAGAGTTGTGCTGGCAGGAGCAAAGAAGAAGGATCTGAAAGTAGCATGAACAGCATCAATCCTCAGTGACTCATGAATACACAGGTACGATCCCGCTAGTTGAATTGATAAGGACACATCCAACTTCCTTATCACCTTCCTGGATGTTAAGAGTATTTGGCACACATTTTACAAGTGTAGTAGAAATATAAAACAAACCTTTTCCAATTTCCCTTGAGATGCTTTGACCGATGGATTGGCATAGGCCTACAGGATGAATCTTATTGAGGGCTGATTTTCTTTTCAATATAATTGTACTTTATACAATCAAGTTTATTATCAAATGCATATTAATTAGTGGCAATGAAATGCTTGATTCCAACACTTTGCTGTGGGATTCCATGCTTTGTGTACAGTTTGTTTATGGATGACTCAGTATTCTGTATGCTCTCAGTAGCTCTAGCTATCAGCGGCCAGGTGACAGCCGTTAATGGAGTGAGGTATTCTCAGGGGTGGGGGTGGGGGGATGATGGGGCCACAGAATGCAGGTGTGCCTCAGCAGGTAATGGACCTGAGCAAGGTGTTGGCTTGCTCAGGTATTGGCCCCGCCTACAGAGTCAACCGGATTCTTTGAACTGTGTCATTTTACAAAGCCATTAGAACGACTTCCTTGACTGCTCTCTCTGTCTCTCTGTCTCTGCCTCTCTCTCTCTCTGCATGTCCTGCTGATTTTTTATCTCTCCTTGTTTCTCTGGATCTCATTATTTCGATCCCAGACTGAACTTACCCTGAAAACCTGTTTTAAATCAGGAAGGTTTTTATCTCTCCTCCCTCTCCCCGCACCTCTCATCTCTCTCCAGGTGAGTCATTAGAAGTTGGATGCGGGTTGCGTATGCACTGTTATGCCTTGGCCTGGTGGGGGCTCTGCAGAGAGACCAGGTGGCCCAGCATGCCATCAAGTTGCATCGGGGTCGGGGGGCGGCGGCCACACATGGGCGGAGCTGGGTGACGGACAACTGCAAGCGGCTGGCTGGGCTCATACGGCACAAGAACATCGTTGTCAGGAAGCTGGGGGTGGCGGCCGACGCCGTGGGGCGAGACCGAGCCCTCTCCGAACCTGAGAGACTCTTCCAGGTGACTCACCGTCATCCTTGTCTCCTAGTCTATACACAAACAACCTTTGCTGTTCAAACACGTTACACCAGTATCTTGTTGTGCCCCACACATCCATTGATAGTATGAGCTTCTTTTCCTCCACCCAAAATGGCAGACCTCCTCATCCTGGTGTTTTCCCCCCTATCCAGGTCCACACTCTGGAGATATTCCAGAAGGAGCTGAACGAGAGCGAGCGCTCGGTCTTCCAGGCGGTGGTCGGCCTACAGAGGGCGCTGCAGGGGGACTACAGGGACGTGGTTAACATGAAGGAGAGCAGCCGCCAGAGGCTGGAGGCCCTCAGGGAGGCAGCCATCAAGGTGAGGTCAGAGGGAGCACGACAGGGTCCGCCATACGTAGTAGGAAGTTTACTTCCGGCATTGTCCTAATGTTAGTTTGGTGTTACAGTGACTGTCTTTGGCAGCGTTGACTGACCTACTTGTCCTACTCGACCTACAGCTCATTGTACCTCTATCCAGCCCATACATATCTATTCCTGATTGAATAATAGAGTGCTCTAAAGCTTGAGTTTGACCAGATGACTGGTTGACAGAGGCGGAGAGTTTTGTTGCCATGGTAACAGTCTGAAGGGGGAAAAGGCCCTGGCCACTGCTGGAGAGGTTTCACGTCTCTTATCTCTGATTGGATGAGGCTCAGAGAATGGGTTGCGTGGGGACAGCATGACTCTGTTTAATACACTCCTATCTGTCACAGCCACATGACACTTGATGGCCTTCCTATTTTTCTGTTTCTTGGTTATTTGAATAAAACATGTTAAATGCTGTATATTCGAGTGCCATTTTAAACATAAGCATAGTGTGTAACTGTGTGTGTTCGTGTGTGTAACGTGTGTGTGTTTGTCAGGAAGAGCAGGAATACTTGGAGCTGGTAGCTGCAGAGAAGCACCAACAGGAGGCGCTGAAGAGCGCCCTGGCCCAGAACAAGACCCTGTCCATGCTGGATGAGATCCTGGAAGACGTGAGGAGGGCAGCTGACCGTCTGGAGGAGGAGATAGAGGAGCATGCCTTCGACTACAACAAACAGGTCACATGGTTGCATTGCCAAATGTGTCTTTATCCAATTAGATTAGAAAACACCTCTGCTGTGTGTTGTTGCTAATTGGTTGTTCATCCTGTTGCCATGCAGATGAAGGGAGTGAACGTGGAGGCGGTGCTGAGGGTGGAGGACGGCGACGAGGATGGAGGGCAAGAGGAAGAACGTGTCCCGGAGGAGGGAGGCGGAGGATGACCTCGGACTGAGCATGCTCATTGACTCCCAGAACAACCAGTATGTCCTGACCAAGCCCGGGGACTCAACCATGCCTCGCGCCGACCACCACCTCATCAGGGTCAGCCTGACCCCTGACCCCTTACTCTTATAGGCTGCAATGGAAGCGTAATGGAGCTAATACTGAACTAAAGGGTGCTTCCCACCAAAAATGTGTAGCATCACTAACCTACTGCTTCATTGAATGTTGTAAACTGTGGAGAGGGATATCATTTGACTGCTTTTGCCTGACCTGGCTCTGTGTGCTGCTGCTAAACTGTCGAGAGGTAGATCGTTTGACTGCTTTTGCCTGACCTGGCTCTGTGTGCTGCTGCTCAGGATCTGGTGTCGGTGGTGATGCTGTCCCTGCCGTGTGGTTGGCTGTGCACCCTGATGGGCCTGCCCCCCATGTTCGGATACATCGTCTGTGGGATCCTCCTGGGCCCCTCCGGCCTCAACAGCATCAAGGTGTGTGTGTGTGTGTGTCAGTCTGTGTGCGTACCTTGGACTTGAAACAAAGACAGGGTTGTGCCTTTTTGTACGTAGTGTATGCGTAGGGTGTTGGAGAGTGTGGATTTGATGTTGGGGTGCTGTGTGTGCAGTCCATGGTGCAGGTGGAGACGCTGGGGGAGCTGGGTGTGTTCTTCAATCTCTTCGTGGTGGGACTGGAGTTCTCCCCTGAGCGCCTACGCAAGGTACCTCACGTTCTAGCACGTTCCTTCTGTCGTAGACCGTCTGTCGTGCATCACCTGTCATGTACCGTCGACCATCGATCATGAATCCCACCACAGGTGCTAGACTCACAAGGTCTGCTGCTGCCTTACTCCTGAATCTTAACCTTTGACCTGGTGCATCTCTCTCTCTCTCTCTCTCTCTCTCTCTCTCTCTCTCTCTCTCTCTCTCTCTCTCTGTGTTTGTTCCCTCCCCTCTTTGAAAATCCGCCCTAAGCGAATGAGCAGGGAATGAATTTGACTCTCACTTTCTGATCTGGAACATAAAGGCAAAAGTATCCAACCTTGCTTCGCGTAATATGTGACGTGATGTGTGTGTGTGTGTGTGTGTGAAGGTGTGGAAGACCTCGGTGCAGGGCTCCTGCAGTCTGAGTCTGCTGATGGTGGGGGCCGGGTTGCTATGGGGACAGGTTCTGCGTATTCGGCCCACCCAGACAGTCTTCATCTCCAGCTGCCTGTCCCTGTCCAGCACGCCCCTGGTGTCTCGCTTCCTGGCTGGGGGGGGGCGCCCAACCGCAGAGAAGGAGGGTGTGTATGTTTGTGTCGAACATTTCAGACGTTAGTTTCAATCTTGGCTCAATGTTGCTCAATGGGTTAGGATGCCGTTTCACTACCTAATGCACAATGTGTGTGTGTGTGTGTGTGTTTAGGAGACCTGGACCACAGCAGTGTCCTCCTGGGGATGTTGGTAATGCAAGATGTTCAGCTGGGCCTCTTCATCGCTGTCATGCCCACCCTCATCCAGGCGCAGAGTGGAGACTTGGGCAGGTGAGTGAGGCTTACACACGCACGCACACACACACACACACACACACACACACACACACACATAGACCTAAACAGGTGTACACTTGTCAGGTCATCACTGTAGACAACAAAAAAACATGGATGGTTGAAGTCTTGTGTTCTGTGTGGCAGTGTTCTGGTGGGGGGCCTTCATGTGGTGCTGCTGCTGGGCCAGGTGCTGACCTCCCTGGCTGCAGTGCTGCTGCTCTGTGGCCTGCTCAGGGCCTTCCTGGTCGGGCCCTACTACAAGAAGCTGCACGCCGAGAGCAAGGGCAGCAAGGAGATCCTGGTCTTGGGAACCACAGCCTTCATCTTTGTCATGCTCACGGTAATGCCAGCTCCTCTCCACCAGATGGGGCTCGCGGGTCTCTCCCTCACTCTCCCTTGGTTCTTCTTCTGCCTCTCTGGCAGCAACCTTGTTGGTTTTAACCCCCGTCTTGTCTGCATGACCGTCCCCTAGGTGACCGAGTTCCTGGACGTCTCCATGGAGCTGGGCTGCTTCCTGGCCGGAGCGCTGCTCTCCTCCCAGGGTCACATGGTCACCTCCGAGGTCCTAGGCTGCATCGAGCCAATCAGAGACTTCCTGGCCATCATCTTCTTCGCCTCTATTGGTCAGGAGGTTTCCCCCATGTACCTTGTGTCACTGGGCTCTTTATGGTTTCAGTGTTGTCTAGGCTCTGTATTGTCCGAGTTAAAGATGTGCTCTAATGTGACTGGATGGGGGAAAGTCAGTTTACCATGATGGGTCTATACCTGCTGAGTGTGTGTGTTCTGTCGTCTGCTGCAGGGTTCCACGTGTTCCCTACCTTTGTGCTGTATGAGCTCACCATCCTGGTGGTGCTCACTCTCTCACTGGTCGTCATGAAGGTAATGTACCCGAGACTCTCACACTCTCACTCACTCATCTGACTCACTCACTCACCGGTTAAGAGGAAGGTGGAGTCAGACCCCTCTCACACTAGCCTATCCCCACCCCCCCTCTCTCCCTCCATGTTCTCTGGCTCCGTCTCTCCCCTCCTCTCTGGTAGTTTATGATGGCGGTGCTGGTGTTGTCGGCCATCTTGCCACGGGGCTCCAGACACATCCGCTGGATCGTGTCGGCCGGCCTGGCGCAGGTCAGCGAGTTCTCCTTCGTGCTGGGCAGCCGCGCACGCAGGGCAGGCATCATCTCCAGAGAGGTCAGTGGCGGGGGGACGTCAGTCGCTGGCTTGGTAGCTTTAGTTGTCGTTTGTCTGGTTTAACACGTGAACGTGAATCAATATTGGCGAGGGCTCGTTCCTGTAATGCTCTTTGTATGCCTCCCCATTAGCGAGACCGAGACGCTCTCGATCGAGCAGCGTAGAGCTCTAGAGAGAGCTAGCTATAGAGCGGATCGTCTCTCTAGACTCATCTAGCTCTAGATCTATCTCACTCTCTCTACACGAGACTCTCTCTATGATCTCTCTCTCTCTCTCTCTCTCTCACTCTCGCTATGTCTCTCTCTCTCTCTCTCCCTCTCTCTCTCTCTCTCTCTCTCTCTCTCTCTCTCTCTCTCTCTCTCTCTCTCTCTCCCCAGGTGTACCTGCTGGTCCTCAGTGTCACCACTCTCAGTCTCCTCCTGGCCCCGGTGCTTTGGAGAGCCGCCACGCACAAGTGGGTGCCCCGGCCGGAACGCAAGGCGCCCATCTGACCCTGTTCAGCAGCCAGTGCTCTCCGTTGGCTAACAGTCCGACCCGTGACAGCATGTCCAATCCGCTCATTACAATGGGAGATAGACCGTGTCTATCTTTTTCAGCGCGAGATGAACTTTTTTTTGATAAGGGTGGTTTTTGTTTTGTGTCATCATGTTGATGGTGCATAGATTTAGGATCAAAGCAATACGTTAGGTCGAAGAAGTCTGCTTGTGTTGTGCGAGTCTGTATAGCCTGGACCAAATCTGAGATATACATGCTGAATCGTGGCGATAAGTTCAGAATTGTATGACTCTAGAATTCTGCCCGTTAACATGTATTCCATCATGACTACGGCTACTGAACACCGAACATATCTGTGTCTCCAACATCATCCCCAAAAGGAGATGAAGGAATACTCATCTTTCCATTCCACTGTAACTTTCTATCTGCTGTATTTGAATGTCAAACTGTAGAGACGTGCGTCAGAATATTACAGGCGTAACACTGACCCACACATACCTTCAGGGCTTTGCATACTATGCGTTTATTGCACTCCTATGACAATAATGCTGTATACTGTTTGTTTCATCATTTTGTTTGTCTTAATATGTTCATTTGTATCATTCCAGTGACTGTTGAGCATTGAAGGCACTATATATTACCAGGTCAAATGCCTGCATTTGCTATATTTGTCTACGTCTCCATTGTTCTCTACTACATACTCGGTAGACTCACTGCATTTATTGATGTTTATATTTATGTATCTATCTAATCTATATGTAGATTCATGTAAGTGGTGGGGCACCAAGCACAAAGAGGGTTTTGTCTTTTTATACTTTCCTCTTCTTTTCTTTATATCTTTTTTATTATATTATAATATGCATCCAATCATACCATGATGTATGACACGTTTTGGGAAATATGCGCATATTTATAAATAAAGATAGGGTTATTCTGAAGGTATATTTTGTATTTCCCTCTTGCAGTCTGGAAGTGTTGGAGGTGCGTACATGGCTGTTCTACAGTAGAGGGGTGTTGTTTCCCGATGTGGAACCCTAGAGCTCCCAAGTGAGTGTGTTCAAGCTGGGGCCAGACTCCATGTTACTGGGGTGTTTGGGGGGGAGGGGGGTCTGCTTGTCAAGGAGTTACTAATAGGTACTGTAAGGAATGTTGAAAACACAGTCCATGCTCATGGCCCAATCCATAAGAGAGAGAGAGAGTAGGAGTTCTGTGTCCAACTCTGTGTGTTCTGTACATGCTTGTGTGTGTGTGTACATGCTTGTGTGTACATGTTTGTGTGTGTGAGTACATGCTTGTGTGTGTGTGTGTGTACATGCTTGTGTGTGTATGCTTGTGTGTGTGTGTGTACATGCTTGTGTGTGTGTGTACATGCTTGTGTGCATACTCATCTGTTGTGCGTGTAAGCTGATCAACAGCACAGACCCTGCAGTCAGCAGGAATATAAACAAACTCATCATCATTATCATCCTATTAGCACGTCAATCCCAGGGGACAGGGAAGCACACAGTTCTCCATTCAAAACGTCACCAAATATTTCTGTACTTCAGTGAACCGAGACAACTTTTGGATTTTTACATAATGTCTGTATTTTTACATTCTCTTCCTACTTCGTATACAATTTCATCATGAAACAAATTTATGTTTTGTTAAAACTGTTAAAATCATTATAGCTTGCAAAGCATTCAGTATTACAGCATATATACTACCCGGTTTAACACAAATTTTAAATGTGCATTACTTTTGTACAAGTTCAAGTCATGCTTACATTAGAAAGTTACAGTACCCCTCATAGTGTTTCTCATCAATGTTTTGGTGGAACGGTTGCCAGGTTAGGGAAACCTCCCTTTTCCTTGTTTTATTCTTTACATATAGATGAGTGAGTTATGCCATTCGAACACACATGTTCTAGTGTTGTCCTATCTTTCAGCCTTGAGGTAGAAGACCACCTTGCCTTCGTTGGGGTCGTGGATATTCTGGTAGGCGATGTTGTGGGCCTCCACCCGGCATTGGAGCTTGGCCGTCATGTGACCCTTCAGACTGAAGCGGACCGCAACCAGAGGGTTGATGTAGGTGGGCTGGGGGTGGGAGAGGATGGGGAGAGGATGGAGGGAACAGGAAAATGGGTGAGGTTTCTTCATGTTCACAATCATAATGTATACATTGTATAGATTAGAAATACAGCTTATAGATATGCCGATTCTTCTAGGGACTAATTTATGTGTCTGAGACCACAATTTCTCCATGAAAAAAGACCGTAGCCTTCAGTTTACCTGGGCCAGTCTGCCATAGTAGGGGAAGTAGGAGAGGTCTAGGGTTCCATTGGTGGGGAAGTACTCAATGTTGTGCACATTTTCCTTTCCGCTCTGGTGGAATACACACACACACACATGAGAGGGAGACCCAGAGTTATTACGTTCACTGTAGCCGTGGCAGACAATAAGCTCTTACTCACCAGCACAGTGCAGTTCACATGCGGGGGCATGCCTGTCCCATTGTTTGGGAGAAAGTTGATGACCTGGGTGAAACACAAAATCTTTCCCTTCACAACCTCTACAGTCACCATTTTTTAATCATTGTATGTGATTTGTGTGAATACTCCGGGAACCACTAATAAACTGTTAAGGGGAGGTCCGACTGTAATATAGTATAATTCATGTTCCGTATCTTAATGTGTTGCAAACATTTATTACAGTCTTGTTTTGTGAACGCACCCTGTTCATCTTAATAATGACGCATGGCATCGAGCTCTTGTAGCCGAAGGAGGTGTCGTTCAGTCCGGAGCATGGTCCCAGCATGCTCTGGGTGAAGGGACAGGACCACTTGGTGTGATTTGGCGCCAGGAAATGGTCCTGTATGAAGTACCGGTCTTTGGTGCAATTGTAGTGGTTTGTGTGCGTCTGTATGTCATCGTTGTAGGCTGAGAGTAAAAAGAGAGACAGAGAGGAGAAAGGGGGATAGTGGAAACAAGATTGAAGTCAATTCAATTGAACAGAGAAAAAAGGGGTCAGACACAATGGTATTGTATCAGGGTGTCCCTCATACACAACCATTACAACACTTAATCACAAAACATTGTGATTAACTCAATACTTACGGTGCAGGAAATGTTTGAGGCAGTTGGACTCCTTTGTCCAGCTAGATTTGTCTGACATATTGTAGGTGATCTCCACGTCATCCTCTCCATACGAATCTGGCCACACCATCACCCCTACACAGAGAGAGAGAGAGAGAGACAGAGAGAGAGACAGATAGAGAGAGAAATATAGAAATAGAGAGAGAGAGAGAGAGAGCACAGCAAACATAGTTTCACACAACATGTGTGAGGGTAGGGGTGAAGCCTGAAGTGGTCAATAATGACAAACCTGTACAATCCCATTTTGTGAGAGTGGTGATTAAATCTTTGGAGATCGTGTTGTTGTATGATGCATCTGGTCTGTGTCTGCCCACCTGGTGATATGAGTCGGTCTTGGTAGTCCGGGGTGTAGGGGCTCAGAGTGTACAGCAGTACCCAGATGGCCAGACAGAACAGGCTGGTCATCACCACATAGAAGGCCGCATAGTACAGACTTATGTAGACTATAGAAGAGAAGGAGAGAAATGGAGTTACCAAAATACAGAGCCATTATACTTATAAAAAATACTGATCATTGTGTGGGACAACAGATGATTTCTTGAAAATGTTGGGTTATTGTGGCCTGCCACACAATCTGTCCTTTAATTGTGTATGTTTCATTCTGTAACCATGTAGAAGATTGTGGCAACCTTGTGCCATCCGTGCTGGGTTCATGTCTGAGAGTCCAGTGGCTTCCCTGTGGCTCTGCGGGGACTCCAGTCATGGTTACACAGAGTGTAGTAACAGTAAGTCTGTATTTACGATGGCAGGGCCAAGGTGCCCTCTCTGGGTTTGAGCAGGGGGCTAATCTGACCACGAAATCAGTCAGAGGACGCTAGCTGACCACGGTCTCTCCTCCCTCAGAAACTACCTCTGTTATCTCTCCACCACCTCTCCGCCAACCTCACTAATCTAATGTCCACACACTCAAACACGTTGGCACGCCGTGATATCAGAAGGACGGGGCAATGTCAGGCCTCGTTGTCCGCCCGTGTCTCTCCAGTGTGTGTGTGTGTGTGTGTGTGTGTGTGAGAGAGAGAGAGAGTTTAAACTGAAGATTTAGGGCAGATCATAAGTCTCGGGGTGACAACTCCAATTGCGCAGCCGTTTATAAGTGAGCATGAGGTTCTGAAACATTACTCAACACACCAACTCGTGTTTTAACGCTGTTTATCTCAGATCTTGGAAAGCCTGTAGGTGGATATGCGTTTGTTAACACCTGCCTGGACAGTCAAAGATGTGATGGCTAGTCAATATGTTGACAATAAATTGCATACTTGAATTCAAATGTAAAAAAAATGCATAGGCAATCTAAACATCTGCATACAAACTCTACCTACCCCATTTCACTGGTGTTCGGCCCATAAATGTCCCATTGTCAGAGTTCCAGACGAAGTGTCCAAAGTCTTCACAGCGCTGGCCGCAGGTCCTCTTCTCCTTCAGGGTGGCCATGTTGACGACCGGAGGGATGTGGGCAGAAGCAGCGAATCCTTCTCCAAAACACTGTGGTTTCCTGACCTGATGACGGCTCTACGTGAGGAACATATGAGGTTTCTCCACCGTGCGTCCTTCGCTTCTTCTCCGCTGGGTGTTCAATGGTGTTTTAGATCTCTGAACTCTCTCACTATTCTACGGTCGTCAAGGTTACGTCGTCTTGGTCCTCTCTCTCCTTCTCCTCTTGCAACAAGACGTCCGTGATTTGGGACTGCTCATTTATAGCTGTTGATAAGGGCCCACTCCAGGCATGTACAGGTGTGAGTTACACGTCAAGGCCTGAGGGGCATCTAGAGTGTGTCACCTTGAATAAGTCCCAAGATGGACGCAGTTTATAACTCCAATGACCCCTATGAACACCCAATGAAAGGTCAAAAGGATCATAAACCATGTCTTTTCAGACGGTTAATACTCGTATGCCATGGCTCAAATCGAATCAATCAAATAAAACTTGAAGCAATTGTACTTTAATACCTCGGTAGTTTGCTTTCATTCTCTATAAGAAATATGGAAACAATTGAAAAAAACCCTCTACACATGATTTAACTTTATTCATGCCATTGTATTGTAATTCTTCACACGTACGTCTTCACATTTGTGTTGTGTTTGAATGGCAAAACTACACACAATGTCACTCTCTGTTTGCATAACGGCTGCATGTTGGGGGGGTGTTACTGAGACATTTTCATTGAGATGAAGTTGTTCTCGTGACTCTCGTGGTCTAGGTTTTAATTCAACACATTCCACTTCAGCCCACCACAGAAATCAATGACAAATGCTTCCCCTGTCTCTCTCTCTCTCTCTCTCTCTCTCTCTCTCTCTCTCTCTCTCTCTCTCTCTCTCTCTCTCGCTCTCTCTGTTACACAAACACTCACGCCGTCTTCCTTATTATCCAGTGTACTGTACACATAGGGAAAGGTATTATGGAGTTAGTGGATAAAGTATTTAAGGGAAGGTGTTGAGTCAGGCAGATCTGTGTGTAGGAGTGTGTACGTGTGTGTGCACAAACAGTGCGTGTGTGTGTGTGGAAGGGGCTCAACCTCTTTCTCAGGTCTACCCCAGCCTCAATCGTTGAATGTCCTTGCTGTGTCTTCTGTGTGTTCAGCTCTGCAGGGGACAGACACACATCCGGATCCTCTCACTATTCTTCAACTGAATCATCCAATGTGGAGGAAACTCTAATCCCTGGAATTTCCTGTCAGGATTTTCATACAGTCTGTCCGTCTGTCTGTTTTTTCTCTCCTCCCCCCGCGATTTATCATCGTTCGTCTGACGTTCCTCTTCTGCAGCCATGGATTTGGGGAGCCTGACCACGGTGGTGGCCAACTCGGCCTACATCTCGGCGCGCGGCAGCTTCGACGGCAGCGCTAACCCCGCCGCCAACCGCGACAAGAAGTACCACGCCCGCCTCAAGCTGCCCCACATCACGGTGTGCGAGGCCCTCCTGGAGACTCTGGACCTGGGCTTCCAGAGCGTGTGCGTGGAGCAGCCCATCGGCAAGCGCCTGTTCCGGGAGTTCTTGGAGTCCAACAATGAATACAAAGGTCCGTCTCGCCTGTGGAAGGACGTGGAGGAGTACAACCAGGCAGAGGACAAGGACCGTGCCAAGAAGGCGTCCAAGATCCTCTCCCGCTACATGGAGCCAGACGCCAAGCTCTTCTGTCCCTTCCTGCCCGAGAACGGCATCACCAAGGTGAAGGAGAAGCACCAGGAGGCGTCCGACGACCTCTTCAACGAGACGCTGGCCAGCGTGATGGACTTCCTCAAGGAGGTGCCGTTCACCTTCTTCCTGGAGAGCATGTACCTCAAGAGGTTCCTGCAGTGGAGGTGGCTGGAGATGCAGCCCATGGAGGAGGACTGGTTCCAGGACTTCCGCGTGCTGGGGAAGGGCGGCTTCGGGGAGGTGCACGCCTGCCAGATGAAGGGCTCGGGGAAGCTGTACGCCTGCAAGAAGCTCAACAAGAAGAGGCTGAAGAAGAGGAAAGGTTATGAGGTGAGAGAGCCGGGGAAGTGAGGATTCATATGCGGGGTGAGAGGATATAAATGGCTGTGGTGCAAAGCAGCCTGATGGTGAAGTTCCTAACAGTATTGTGGTACAGTATGCATGAGGAGAAAGATGTGATTGTCACATCAAGGTCAAGGTCATTTGTTGCATCCTTGTTTTACCTCATATGTTATGATTGTTATCCAAGAGTTGAAAAGATGATAGGTTCAATTGTATCACATCCACAAATTCTAGAATGCATATTATACTGCAGCTGATCATATCATCCAGATCATTTCTAGTGGATGAGCAATGCTTAATAGATTAAGATAAAGATTTACGTGGACAGGCACCTTGACCTTTATGAGAAAGTCACAGCTTTACAGATTAGGGATTTTATTGCACAACACTCAAGCGCGTTGCCTAATGTTCCCGTAAACTCTTCACTGCACACTGACTTCCCTGCATGTGACATCGATGATGACAAATCTCAGCTGTAGAACATTGTCTGTGTGTAAGGTAGAGTAGGGAAGGCTAGTGGCGTGAAACTGTGATTACTGACGCGAAAACTGCTGTCACTAAAATGAATGGAAGATAACAGAATGTAACGGGTTTGGGACGTGAAATGTTGAGTTTAGGTTAAAGATGGACTCAAATAAAGTAGTGGACGTGGGAAATAATGGAATAATGGTCTGTGACTGTCCATGGCTGACCAAAGGTGAAAGGTACTCGGTGTGAAGATGTATGACGTGTCGGCACGTCTTCTGATTGTGAAGGAGGTCTGTTCTTTATAATAATTCATCAAAATTACAAACTGGTTCCACCAGGAGATCGATTGATCATGCAGGGCCCATGCTGGTTAGACAGTGAAACTAACAGGTTCAGTAGCCCTCAGAACACAACACACCTGTGGCTTACATGTTAAGCACCCAGCAGCGATTATTGAGATCCTTATTAAATGCCGAACACACCAAGCACGTGTTTATAAATGGAACAGATCTGGGATGGATTTCGGTGTGGAGAGGATATTTGTGTCTGTGTGTTGACCGTCCGTTCTCCTCCTCTCCTCCAGGGGGCGATGGTGGAGAAGAAGATTCTGGCACGTGTCCACAGCAGATTCATTGTCTCCCTGGCCTATGCCTTCCAGACCAAGACTGAGCTCTGTCTGGTCATGACCATCATGAATGGAGGTGACCTGAGGTGAGGCGCACACATCCACACCGACGCACGCCCCTCAAAGACATCAGTCACAATCAACCCGCACCCACAACCTGTCACAAACCTACACATACCTCTCTGAAAACGCCGACACGTCCCACATCTCAAACTAAGTGTATACACTGTCCCTACCACGTGTATCTTCTCAGGTATCACATCTACAACGTGGACGAGAACAACCCAGGTTTCGACGAGCCCAGAGCGTGTTACTACGCAGCTCAGATCATCCAGGGCATGGAGCACCTCCACCAGAAGAGAATCATCTACAGAGACCTCAAACCGGAGAACGTGCTCCTAGATAATGAAGGTAAAATCAACAGATTGATATGCGAACTCCAAACCACATACACATGCACACCCACACCACACACACCACACACATACAAGGACACACACATTGACTCACATTGACTCTGCAACAGACTGAAACATGCTCACAGGCCCAATGGGCACAGTATCTCTGACGTGTATTTACCGTTGTGCTGGTGTTTGCTCGCAGGTAACGTGCGTATCTCTGACCTTGGTTTGGCTGTGGAACTGGCGGACAACCAGGACAAGATCAAGGGCTATGCTGGAACCCCAGGTACAGTAGTAGCACACAGCGCCTGGCCCATAGCAGCCATCAAGCCATTTGACCCCTTCTGTCCTCCGTTCATTTCACATAAGCGGCCTACCTACAGTATGTGAGACTCGCTTCATACCGTGACCAGACAAGGGCTTATACATGCCTAGTATCAGCCCAGTTTTGCCCGCTAGGGCCAGGTGTTCCAAGAGATACGATGGCACTGACAATGATGATGAGGTTGGCTGCGAGTCTAATTCGATTTGTTGTGACCTTTGTCCTAAGGGTTCATGGCCCCTGAGCTGCTGAAGGGAGAGGAGTACGACTACTCTGTAGACTACTTCACTCTGGGGGTCACTCTGTTTGAGTTCCTCGCCGCCAAGGGCCCCTTCAGAAGCCGTGGAGAGAAGGTGATCCTAACTCAGCCCCTCAACACTGTAGTTTTACTCACCTTTATTTTTAATCAACATATGTGCTTATCTCTTTTCTCTCTCTGTCTTTCTTGAGAACCTTGTGGTTTAACACTTTCCTCAGTGGCTCAATCTTGCCAACATGTGGCAAGACACTGATACTGCAAATCATGTTTTAACGTTAGCAACAAATCCAGACAAAATGTGCATACAAATGTTACCTGCAGTTTAAAACTATGCATACAGTATGTATGTACATATACACATACAATCCCTGTACTGCGTATCACCATTGGATGCAATAGGGCAAATAAATAATTAGGTGAAAACTGAAACCTGTGTGTCTATCCATCCAGGTGGAGAACAAGGAAGTGAAGAAGCGCATCCTGAACGATCCGGTGACCTACCCAGAGAAGTTCAGCGAGAACGCAAAATCCATCTGCGAGGCCCTGCTGTGTAAGACGGTAGACCAGAGGCTGGGCATGAAGAACGGCACGTGTGACGAGATCCGGGTGCACCCCTTCTTCAGCCAGATCAACTGGAGGAAGCTGGACGAGGGTACGAGATCATGGCAGACATATCTACAATGTTAGGGAAGCCAAACCAACATACATGTATAAACAACCAGTGTGACTATTGATGGTTAACTACCATTCATTTCTCCTTTAGGTATCCTTCCACCGCCGTTCGTGCCCGACTCCAAGACAGTGTACGCCAAGGATCTGGACGACGTGGGCGCCTTCTCCACAGTGAAGGGCGTCAACCTGGACGAACCTGACAATGTGTTCTATGACGAGTTTGCTTCGGGGAACATCGCCATCCCCTGGCAGGAGGAGATGATCGAGACGGGGATCTACGGCGAGCTGAACGTGTGGGGCGTAGGGGGCGCTCTGCCCAACGACCTCCGCAGGGAGTCCATCCTGGAGCAGCCGCCCAAATCCTCCACCTGCTGCGTGTCATAGAAGAAGTGGGAGGAGGGAGACTTGGGACTGATATCCTGACTGCTCATTGGACGGGGGAGAGGGAGGGGGTTGGGTTTGGTTTGGTTTGAGGAGGGATGCCATGGGAAAGTTGAATGGAATGGACTGGAATTGCTTGGAATGATGAGGAATTGAGTGTTTTGACACCAATTACCACTCCTTTTGTTTTTCAGATACTTGGTATACTCAGATATGTGATTCTCATAATTCTTTCTTTTTGGGCTTTTCTCCAGCATATCATCAGCAAATCAATTACATTAAATAGTGCTTTGACAGTCTTTAAATGAATTATCTGGTAACATCTTCAATACACATATATGTGTAATGTTAGGGATTAATAAAGCCATAAAGCATGGCATGGTGTATTTGCACGCTTTAAAGTGAAATCTAATGTGCTGCGATTCCATTGTCGAGAAATATAGTAGTATTACTGCTCCATTCACCTCCCTTGAAATCCCATCCACACATACAGAGCAGTCCAGCGTTGTATTCCCATAATGAGGGATGACTCATGAGGCTTATACTGCAGTGTTGGTCTCTTAAGGACACAAGTCCTTTTCATTGCACTTATTTTGCCTGTAGGTCTAAACATAACTTCCTATTTTTCACATTATTTCAGATATTTTGTTAGTATTTTAAATATAATACAAAAGTATTGCTATGTGCAAGTATGTACTATTGTGCTTGGGTGTGTGTTTGTGTTGAGTGTAAATGAAGTCGTCCTCTCATTCATAAAATATTGAGAAACGGGAGTCATCATGAAGTGGTTTTATTCGTTTGTCAGGTGCAGTGACTGCCGTGCTCGCTCTTGTATCATCTCTCACAACTCACGTCATATTTCTCTCACATTGGTTTTATATGGGATATGAATTCAGATAGCGTATTTTATGTGTCTGTTTTATTTTATGCTGTCCCTAAAGGTATATGCAGATACATCTGACATAAGGAGTAGGCCTAGACTTAACATTGACTCTGACTTGATTTATTATCACTGTTTATTATTATTATTATTAACACTAATACATTCCATATCACTCCATCTTTAACAATTGTATAGGTTTTTTATGTCATAACATATATATTTTTCTTGATGCAATGTTGAAAGTGGGTTGCTCTGAGGGTTCTGATGAGATGGGGAGTTTCTGCTTTTATATTTCAGTTAGCTTTGCCACATGCTGTTATGCAAATTGACCCCTTACACAGGAATCTCTTGCAATACAGGGGTTTTGAACTGTTCTTTGTTCATAATTGTAAAGAAATGCTGTTAGCTTGAGAATAATTGATAACTCTGTAAATTATGTATATGTCATATAGATTATGTTTATGAACTCAAATAAATATTTTGCCATAAAAGCAACAAATAGCCTAGCTTTTTATATTTTTGAAGACATGGGGCTAGACATTCTGAAGCGAAATCCTTATTTAGGTGGTCAAACTAATTATCAAAGAAACTCTTCAGTTACAAGTACCTTCCAGATAAATTTATGAGATGATTTCACCATCCAATAAAGGTCTTCCCGTAGCGCAAATGTATCGATTGTTAGCTGGACATTGTTAGCTGGTTTGTTTAATTGCTTTTCATCAAAATAGCGCATTACCGAAACAAAATTAAAATATGTTTGCTTCCAGTACCAAGTAAATAAAAACGAAATTGTGCAACATCGTACTAACGATTTATCACTGATTAAAATTCATAAATTATTCATCGACAACGATGACTGCTGCTGCTTCTGTCAAAGCTCACCTCCCCTCGAGCCATCTACAGCATCTTCGTTTCAGTGACCGACCGTCTTTGCAGTGTCAGGTTCTTAGAGTTGGTGTGAATTTCCCAACGTTGCCGAGTAAACTTTGTGTGCGACAGGACATACCATTACCCTTACCAGTAGTCAACTAACTACGACACTTTTACGTTTGCTTTCAACCAAGGCTTTTTATTTCCGACGCGACAGGTGAAGGATTCGTAGAATTGGCGGGAGGATAACGTTACACACCTGCAGGCGCCGATATGCTGTAAAAGAAAGAAACAGACTTTACCTACTTGCACTATTGAGCGTTTTGGTGAGCTATCTTTGGTCATTTTCTCAACCTTACAGTTATCAGAATGCAGCAGCCCGCATCTCAACCAACAACAACCCCAACAACAGCAACAACACAACAACAGATGTTTTGGACCCCACAGGTAAAACAATGTTTCCATTTTTTATGGCAGATAAGGTGCAGTGTGTGTGACATTTTTATTTGAGATTGCGGTGTGGTATCCTTACGACTACTTGCATAGCTCACTTTATTTACAGGGAAATATATGCTTGCTTCAGCTGTTTTGCCATATCAGCACAAAGTTTACGGTCCAGAGTAAACTACTGGGAGAACTGCTGGCAGTGTGCACTTTAGGATACATTTTGATATGTTGCACATCTCAGATTGCATATTTTGTGTGTGAGTGTGTGTGTTGGTGTGTTACTTAGATATTAAGTACAATTATGCATCATCATCTCATTTACTTCTGCCCCCCATCCCCTCTCTTTTTCTCTACTGTCCCCATCTGATCTCTCTCTCTCTCTCTCTCTCCTCTCTCTCTCTCCCTCAGCCCAGTATGAGAAGCGTAAGAGGACGGCTCTCTGGGTCACCATCTCCCTGCTGGCTCTGTCTGTGGTGGTCCTAGTCGTGGGACTGCTGTCTGCCACACGGACAGGGAACGTGTCTGTAGCTGGGTACTACCCCGGCATTACAGTGAGTGACACATTCATTACAATAACTCACCCACACACACACACACACAAATGATATTGATTCACATGATCGCACTCCTCAAGAGACAGGCATGGTACATCCTGAAACAGCTCAAGCTTCTCTTTCGAATAAATGTACATTGTATTATTCATTTGATCCCTTCTCCTCATATGTCGAGCCTCCAAATCAGTGAAAGATGCTTTCCCCTCTGCTCCCGCCTCTGTATCTCTCCCACTTTATGTCCCCAGTTAAGTTTCGGAGCTTTCTTGGGGATCGTTGGTATCAACCTGCTTGAGAACCGCAGACCCATGGTGAGTTCCAGACCCAGTCTCCTGAAGAACCTCCATTCAGCCTGACTACCTTTGACCCGACCCGCAGACGTGAAAGGGTGGATATCTGCAGACCTAAAATGACAGATAGATGGATGGGTCTACTGAGTGGCTTCACTATCTATAGGGAAGTGATGAGATTTTAAGTCATTTTCATTTTAAATGGGAAGGTTTTGTGAGGTTAGATAATGTGTTATTATGACAAAGCACTCAAGGTGACTTAGTTCTTTTGTATTTAGTTTGTCTGTGTTCTTTTTATTCTTGGAACATTAATCTGATAAAGGCCTTCAGCAATTGAGGATTATGTTACCAACTTTGCAAATTTGCTAAACTGTTTATGGAAAATGGCCCCTTTAAATCAAACAGCAAATTTGATTATTGGGACATGGTAATGTCCTTTTGTTGTTCTTGCTTGGTTCCCCTGATTGGATGTGGTCAGGGAAGTGAATATGATTGGCTCAGAGCACAAGCGAGAACACAGGACATTGGATTAGCATTGGCAGCTGTCTGACAGAAAGGTTTCAAAGCGGGGACATTGAGTGCCACCATACACCGTAACCCTCCATCACTGCCAGGCTCAGACTGTACCTCTTGTACCTCTTGTACCTCTTGTACCTCTTAGACTGTACCTCTTGTGTACCTGACAAGAGTTAAAGCCTTGACCATACAGCTGAGAAACTGGTGACTTTCATGGTGGGAGACGACTTTCTAGAAGAACTAGGCTAATTCTGAATCCTGGAAACTTAATGAGTGAACTGAAGTCTAAGTAGGATCACTGGTATTGTTTTCTAGACACTCGAGAGCCCATGTCTGCACTGGGTGGCATGGAGAGATACATGACACCGGTGCTGGAGCATGACTGAGACCTGGATTAGATAGAAACTAGTAACAATGTTGTTTCATTGGCCCCATTTGGAAACGTTGAAAGTTGAAAATACTTGTGGTGCATTATTGGATTCCCAGGAGAAGGCGGGGGCGTTCCACTGAATGAATTGTATGGGGGGAATTAAATCAAGTGCACCCCAAGTATTTGATTGTACAAGTTAGGAGTTATAATGACAGACTTGGGACCATGTTAACGTAGCGTATCTAACGACTTCCTAGCCTGCTAACACAACTGAGGATCCAAGCCTGCATACTGTGTGTGTGTGTGTGTGTGTGTGTGTGTGTGTGTGTGTGTGTGAGTAGGTTAGTTATTTATTCAAAAGCTTTCCCGGGTATCATGTATCTGGCTACTCAGGTCACTATGTCCTACTCTATAGTAGCACTATCTACATTTAGTAGGTCACTTGCCTGTAACTGTACCTTCCGCTTATGGGCATTTCTGTGAGCATAGAGAAATGTATTGTATTGTCTTACTGTAAGATATCTTCCTGTAAATACCCTGTAGAGTTGCCTGTGATGCCAACCCCTTCCCAGCCCCACCCCAGCCCCTCCACCTCTCTCTCATATCACTAACAAACACTAACAAACAAATCCTAACACAAACACACACCCTGCCACACTTACCTGTCCCCATGGCAACGTGACGAGCCCTCGCGGAGGGTACTGACGGAGTGTGTGTGTGATTTAGGGCTTGCTGTGTCTGCCCGCCTCCCCAGCATCGGTCCTAGTCTCCAGCATTAACATTTTATGACAAGGACGCTGGCACACTTTGAGCTGCGGTGTACGTAACCGAGCACTCTCTCTCTCTCTCTCTCTCTCGCTCACACACACAAAGAAAACACACACCTTTCTCTCCCTCATCTCTGTGGCCCGTGGTAAGCGGATAGGAGGCTGCCAAGGCAGGTTTCACCTCATTAAAGAACAACTAGGAGTATCACACTGCACATGAGAGAGGCCAGCCTCTAACTAACTAACTGAGTTGGGTGTCACTTCCTGGTTCCCAGGGCCCCCTGGCCCCTGCTGGAGGAAGTAAAGTGCTGCTCCACCTTGTCACACGTCTTCACAGGTAGATCAGGTCTGCTGTTGTGGCTTGTACAGAAATGAGGATCTCAGTCTCTTGTCCAGGGAAGTTTTGGGGGGAAATGTGCCACTCTAATGGCTGTTGGCTGGTTTTTCTCACCCAACTGATAACGGACCATTTGTGTTTCTTTGCCTGGCACAGTAAGATCTTCAGGTGTCTCCTATGCTTTCTACTGAGGGGCCAGAGTTGAGGGCTGTATTTTAGACTGCCGTCCTCCTGGTAACCTTGCAGCCGGAGCAGAGGCCCACGGAAGGGCAGTTTATTACCCAGGGGGCCGCAGCGCGTGCAGACCTCATTACGGCCATGTTGGAGGGAGCCTCGTTGATCACTTGACCACTCGGCTGCGTCCGACCTTGAGTGTGGTCGCTCCGTCGGATGCAGCGTGGGGCCGTCTCTCTTTTCCAGCTTGCTGTTTTTATTTGATTGAAGTCTTCCGTCACTTCTTTTTATGTTCACTCGCGTCGTCGCGTCACCGCGTTTCGCTTTTCTGCTCGCCCGTCACCTCGTTCTGTCATACCTTCCACTTCTTGTTACTTCAGCTCTCTTGCAGGCTCTCTCTCTTTCTCTCTGCCTCTCAATTTCTATCTATCTCTCTCCCCCCCTCCCCCCCAACCACCCCCCCCTCTTAATTTACATTAATAACATTCCGTGTTCCCGCTCCGGTTAGTTATGGGTTCTCTCTCCCTGCCCCTCTCCCTCGTGGTGCTAGGCTGTGGACGGGGGTGTGAGCGAGGCTTGGGGGGTGTGGACGGGGGTGTGAGGGAGGCTTGGGGGGGTGGGCTCGGGGTGATAGCAGCAGTGGAGGTGGTGCTGGCCGGTGGTTTACGAGCCGGCAGCTGCCGCTGAGGTAATCTGAACTAATGCCGCTGTCAGAGTCCATTGTCTCCGCAGCTCTACGCTGTGACTGTGCCCGTTTCCGATCCCCTTCTCTTTGTTTCACTCTCTCTCTCTCTCTCTCTCTCTCTCTCTCTCTCTTTTCCCTCGATTTCTCCCTCCCTCCAAAGGCCATAAAAAGACGAATCATTTAAACTGTTAATGAAGTGGAGTGTCTGGAATGCCAAGCAGACGGATGAGGGGGACGACATACACGCGCGCGCACATGCACCTGTCAAGAGGGAGAGTCGGTGGGACAGTGTAGAAAAGGTCCGAGCAATCGGAGCAATGTGTGTGCGTGTGCGCGTGTGTGTGTGTCTCCGCCCCACCTGCAGTGGGTCAGAGGGTTGCCAGGTCTCAGTGGTGAAGAGGAACAGAAGGAGGAGAGGATGGCAATCAGCCCAGTCCTGCAGGGGAAATCAGGCAGGCAGTAAAAGACGCTCGACGTTCGGGCTTTATGTTCACCCATCTGTGATCGTCCAGCAGGGTCTGCTGGGGTTTGAGGGGGTTCGGAGGGTTGAGAGTGTGTGCATGTGTGTGTGTGTGCCAGTGGCAGACGGGCATGTAAACCACATTTTCACTCAATCAGTGTGTCTCATCTTGGGTGCAGTCCTAGTACCAGGGCTTGATTAGACTGTCCTCATTACAGTAACTGATTAGGCAAACATTCTGACACAGATGGGCTCCTTGTAACTGCCACTAACGGTCTTGATTGACTTAACTCTAAGACACCCTTGTCCTCTATCCATGTCTTGCTCAATGTAAGTTCAAGGTGTGGGGACACGCGTGTGACGTGGGTGTGAACGTGTGTGTGTGGGTGTGAACGTGTGTGTGTGGGTGTGAACGTGTGTGTTTCCGATCAGATTGGGGGAATGAGATTGACCTTGCTGATGTTAAGGGTCGTCCCACTGGCCTGCTTTGACTTTCTGGACCGTAAATTACCCATAAAGCGCATCTCGCTTGACTGGGCCAGAAGCTGTACGTTTCCTTTATGACCTCAGTTCTCATCCAGACACTGCAATGAGCACACACACTGCCAGGACTGGGAGAGACAAGGGCGTTTACGTAACACTGTGTTAGTGTGCTTGTCTGTACTGAGGTATGTGCTCTAGCTACACATTCAAGAGAGAGCATTTACACTGTTTCCCTCCTCCCTCCCTCCCTCCCCCCCCTCCCTCCCCCCCTACCCTCCCCCCCCCTCCCTCCCCCCCACCCCTCCCTCCCTCAGCTCATCGCAGCCATCATCTTCATCAGCATCGGAGTCATCGCCTCCTTCTTCTGTGCCATCGTGGATGGAATCATCGCTGCAGAGTTTATTGTACGTATCACCACCACCGCCCCGCCTCCACCGACAACAACTCAAAGTAAAGGCCTCGACACAAACACAGACACACCGAAACACACACACGCACGCACAACAACACACCCTCAGCCTGTCATACAAATGACACCGGCCCGACTGTCCCAAAATATGAATCTTATCTGTCTCCCGCCGCCTTCTTTCTCCCTCGCACACACACTGACCTCCTACGCAAGCTTCGGTAATGAAACTTTGCGGATACAATCAGACAGAATTCTCGTCTGGTGTCCGTGGGTAACAACCCTTGTGACCACCCTGTCATCACTCAGGATGACGGTCAGACTAGACCAATCTATCTCCGAGCACACCTTGCAGAGCACCTGACAAGCTGTAGCATAAACCCACAATGCATCACTGATTGAATAGCCCATAATATCCATCCCCTCTCTCCAAGAACCTAGCAATGCCAGATAAATGGAAATCATCCCACCACAGCAATCTACTTTCCCGATTGTTTTACCTCTATCACAGATATTAAGCCGTTCGCTTTTTAAAAACTTGCTGTTACTGGTTTTCATTTTTCAACTCATTCAAATATAATGAATCTATATACGCATACGTGGTGTCGACAATGTGTTGAAACTTTTTGCTCTCTGTTTTTCTCGTTCTCATTTCGACCACACACACACACACACACACACAGGACAGGAGGCCTTTGCTGGAGAACAGATGTGAATATTACGTTAGTGGAACCGGGTATGCCTTCGACAACTACTACACTGAGGTGAGTCTACACAAACACACACACACACATACTGTACATGCACATCACTGAGGTGAGCTATACAAACACACACACACACATACTGTACATGCACATCATATATTTGATTTGTAGAGTATATGAGGTGCTTTTCAGACCAAATTTACATAATTATTGAAATAACACTGTAAAACACCGATGATTTATAAAATAATAAAAAACATTCAGTGAACATCATATGAAATATATTGTGCATGAAACCTTTAAAGGACTTGGGCTTATGGCTTTCAGAATCCTAGAGGCCCTTACTTTAATTGGTCAAAGTTATGGCCCATATCTTACTCTTTGCAGACAGTCTAAATTGTTTTAAGCCGGAAGCAGATTTGGGGCGAAGTAGGTTTTAAGGACTGCATGAGTTGGGGTAGTTAGGATTGATGATGCGTTACAGTCCTCCATGCTATAAGACCTGAAGCTGGTCATTAGGGCTAGGTATCCCTCTAGTGGCACTAAGATAGTACCACAGCAATGTACTCAGAACACATTTCAATTCTATGTGACAGAACTACACTCTCCAGTGGATGTGTGAATCATTTCTATGATTATTCTGTTCTGCCAACTGGCAGTGTACACGTTGGAAAACTGCCGTAATGACAAGAACAGAGCAGGCCTTGTTGTGACTCCACTTCATGTTCAATGGCCTTTTGTAACGGTTGCAACTCTTCTGCCCTGCCTTGTGTGTGTTGTGTGTGTGTGCGTGGCGGCCCTGCCTCGTGTGTGTGTGTGTCTGGCTGGCTCTGTAGGTGGTGTGCCACTCCTTTAACGACAAGTGTAAGCTGAGGGTGAAAAGCCACACCTGCTACTGCTGTGACCTGCACAACTGTGAGAGGTGAGCGCCTCCTGCCTGGAGAGTTGACCCGTTGTAAGCCTATATGTTATGTTATGTATGAAATCCATCTTTTATCAATGTATTCTTGTCCCTGCCCTCCCTCCCCCCCCTCCCTCCCTCCCTCCCTCCTTCCCTCTCTCCCTTCCCTCCCTCCAGCCCAGACTACCACCGGCAGTACTATGAGTTCACAGGGGTGAACAGCTGCTGGGACGTGGTGCACCTGCACCGCCTGCTGTGGGCCTGCGTGGTGCTCAACGTGCTGGGCTTGTTCCTGGGGATCATCACTGCTGCCATCCTGGGAGCCTACAAGGACCTGGTGAAGACGCGCGCCCTCTGTCATGCTGTCCAAACACATCCATGAATACATACAGTGAATACACGACCACGCTTAGACACCCTTTTTGATAGTCCGGAGTAAATTGTTTGACCGTTGACCTTTTCTCTCTCTCATATCGCCTCTCAGAACCCAACGCCCCAGATGTCGCCCAGTCCAGCCGCTCCCCCCCCATATCCTGTACAACCCCACCCAGCACATGCTGACGTACGCTGGCTTCTGTCCCTCCGGACAGGCCCTGCCTGCCTACCCCAACTACCCCATACCCATGCAGGTACCAATCCACAGCTGCCTCTCTGCGCCGCTAACGACCCCTTCCCTCCGTCAAACATGAAACATTAACCCTTTCTTTCCCCCTCCCCCTTCCCTCTCCGTGTCTCAGCACCACAGCAGCTATCAGGCCCCGCTCACACCCCAGCTCAACTCCGAGGGAGGCCCCGCCTCCTCCTGCCCTTCTGAGGAGAGCATGCCCCCCTCCCAGGTCCCCACCCAGCCCTCCTCTCAGGGGGGCTCCCAGGAGCCAGGGGGGTACATGCTGACCCCCAACGCCCCCATCCTCTATGGAACCTCCTACGGCGGGCCCTTCGAGAAGCCCCCGCCCTACGCCCACTGAGAGACCCCCCGGACCCCCTGACCTCTCGGACCGGGGGAGAGGACGAAGGTGAGGCCCCAGAACTAACCCCCAGCCACCCCCCCACCCCCCCCACCCTCTGCTTCCCTCACCCCGCTCATACACCTGTAATGTTTGTGAGGCTGAGTGGATTGATGTGTGACGCAGTCCAGTGATTGGGTAATACCGGAGGACTTCCTCGACATCACTTCCACGATCGAATCCACTCAGACTGGCAAACACCAGGGAGGTACGGGCCAGGTGTTGAGGGTTGTTTCTGGACCAGGCCACAGATTGTAGCACGAGACACTTCCTGGTCACCTGACTGACCTAGACTAGACCCCAGGAAGCCTGCAGACTGTCAGAACCTACCGGAGTGGTAAAGAGATAGTGACTTTAATATTAAATGTGTTTGTTTATGAATCTATTAGCAGCAATATGCAAAGGCTTTCATCATACTCATTTAGAAACTGGAACTGCTCCTTCGTCTTTGATGTCATATTTGTATGTGAGGAGTTTTTCTCCCTCCAGCCAGACTTTGGTCTGACTTTTAACCAGAGTATAAACAGAGTATAATATATGTATCTAATTACACTAAGCTAGTCTGCTTAAGGTGAGTAGAATAGTGTGTACATAATCTAGTGCTTGACAATAGGCTTACTTTGACTATTCTTACAGTGTCTCAATTGTTGGATGATGGGCTGTTTTCCATAAGTACTGCATTATCTTGATCTGCAATCACTGAACAGTTGTCAGGACTTGGTCAAATCATGTATGTAAACAATGAGGACCATACCGATTTCAGATGTTCTCATTGCAAGGTCTCCATAATAAACGTTTTACAACATATATAGGTTAACAGTGAGATGTCGTCTTCTGTTCTGACCCAGTTTGCTAGTGTGGTCTCTTTCTCCTCCTAGTGGTCAAGAGTGGCTATAGCTCCTCATGTGTGGTGAGTCAGAGAGACTGTAAATTTACATTAAGCAGACACTCTTATCCAGAGCGACTTACAGTAAGTACAGGGACATTCCCCCGAGGCAAGTAAGGTAAAGTGCCTTGACTGAGGACACAACGTAATTTTGCACGGCTGGGAAGCAACCTTGTGATTAATAGCCCGATTCCCTAACCGTTAAGCCACCTGACTCCCAGTAGAAGTGTCATGACAACCCGACTTGCAAGCGAGACGTCCGCGTCGACACCAACAGACCACACGACTCGATCGCTCTTTCCAAACTCCAGTCTGATGCGAGTACCTTTTATAGATTCATCTTTATTTGTCTGCAAATCATTTTTGACCGAAGAGAGAAGTTAAAACTCCGAGGTGGGCCTCTGTGTGCGCGACACAGTAGACGGGCGATAAAAGTGGGAAATAATAAAAAAGACAACACAAAAGTTCAATATACAACATAAAAGATTACAAAAAAAACAACAACACAAATACAACCTCTACATTCCAAAATGCATTCATTATTAAACCCAAGAATACAATGAACGGAAGAGACATTATAATACTGGAGCCCTTGATTGGCTTTCTGCAAGATAACGGTTTCTCAAACGTATTCGAACCCTCTGATTGGATGAAACGATGTCGACTTTCAGGTAGGGTTTCGTTTTCTAAAAAGCATTGTACAGTCACGTAATATTTACACACATCGTATATTACAGCGCAATCCTTCCTCTCTCTCTTCTCTCTCTCTCTCTCTCTGTACCTCACCGTCAGTAGCTTGTGTGGTGGTGTGTTGCAGTGCTTGGACCCTCTTTGCCCTATGTGCTGCTATTGTGATATCTTGCTTTTGTGATTCCCAGTTCCAAAAATACATGTCTGATTAGTTAAAAGTATGTACTAAATATTCAGTACCTGTGAAGGTGTTTTTTGAGTCAGAGGTGTGGTGGGGGGGGGTGGGGGGGTGGATAGGGGTGTGGCTGTGTGGGTAACGAGAGAGGCTTCTGGGAGAGTTTTGAAGGGATCGATGGAGAAGGCTTTGGTTGTCATTTGTAGGCACAATGAGGATCAAGGTTGCAGGTAGGCTTGGAGTATAGCAGTGCACTGAACGATGGGCAAATTCCATTTCTATCTGCAACAGAGTGCAAGGTTGACTAACAGGAGAGCACCTTGCGCCTACTTTACCTATCTACCGGATTCCCAGCACCCACCCACCCTCCACCCGCCCACCTACCTACCCAGCCACCCCCCACATCATCCCGGGCTCGGCTTCTTTGGGGAGAGGGGGGTTCAGTTCAGCTAGTCTGGGGGCTGGGGTGTGTGTGGCGCTCGCTCAGGATAAGGCCCTGGGGGTTCTCGTGGACCGTGGGGGCCCCGTCGCGGTCTACCCTGGGGCGGCGGGGGGTCACAAGTTGTTCCCCAGCAGGGGGCAGGAGTGAGAGCGGATGTCGTTGTGCTTGTGGGAGGCCCCGTCCAGGTCCAGCGCCCGCCCGTTCACCGTCACCTCCATGCAGCCGCTGAAGAAGGCCGACACCAGGGTGGACACCAGCGGGACGTCTGAGGGGAGAGGGCAAAGGTCACAGGTTACATCCCGAGTTCAGTGGGCACTGATGTATAATAATAAATATGTGTGTGTATATAACTTGCCTTCTTAAGTTAAATAGCTGTGTGTGGTGTGTGTGTGTGCCCACTCACCTGGGAGGCCTCCTATGAAGGTGCTGGACGGTAACTGGAGGTCAACAGGCTCCTGGCCTTGTTCGCTGCGACCCGATTGGCCGTCGACCTCCAGCCAGGTCAGGTTCCCCGCAACGGTGACGTTGATCACATGACTCTCGCCGTCGCACAGGAAGGCCGGCGCGCTAGCCACGATGACGTCACCCGCCATCACCAGAACAAACTGCAGGCGGCACGGCAAAACACAACACGGGTCACCTTCCCAGGCGTATTCACCAAGGCAACACACACACACTCAGGAGGTTATGAACTCACCTCCCGCCACTCGTCCAGCCCCTGGTGATAATCGGACAGAGAGACGGAGAGGGGGACACTGTCTTGGTGAACGAGAGCAAACAGCACCCCTATGCTGCAGGCGGGCCGCAGCGTCAACTGGACACTCAAGGACTGAGTCTCCGCTGGGTGCGAGCAGAGGACAGGAACAGATGGAAGTTAGCCAGCGCTGGATAGAGAGCACCCCTCCCCCCACACACACACATCCCTCCCCCCCCACACCCACACACACACACACACACACACACACACCCACTCACACACCCACACACACACACACCATAGCTGATGTTGTAGAGGGCGAAGCCGCTCCCAGGGAAGTAGGCCCCGGGGTCCTCGCTGCTGAAACACTGCATGTTGTCGTTAGAGCTGATGGTCTCCTGGATGGACGTGTCTTCTCCTGTCAGCCAGCGCCAGTCTTTCATGCAGCCGTCCAGACGAGGGTTCACCTGCGACACACACACACACACGCAGGCTTATTAAATACACACGCACAGCTGTTTCCTACAGATGCACACTGTTGTACATTGTGTGTGGAGTTTGACTTATGGCACAGGACAGACGCACTAAGCGCTAAGCGTGCAAGGTCTCACCTGGTTGACCAGTCCGTCCTCTCTGAAGGGGACGCCCCCCCACGGTCAGGTTGAGCTCGTGCATGCCGTTCTTCAGCGTGAACAGGTCTCCGTTCACCGCGATCTTCATCACCGCCTCCCGGTCGATCTTGATCACCAGGCTCCGCCCCTGCTCCTCCACCGAGATCTGGGGGGGACCGATCAGAAATGAGGAGGGAACGCCGACGGAAGCAAGCCTGTCCCCTTGCTTTCTGGAAGTCGTATCTGATCTAACGTAACAGGATGGGCTGCTCCTTCGGGAAGGCTGAAACCAATCCGTTTACGTCCGATCGGTCGTTTCTCAGACGCAGGAAGGCTGTGTTTTAATAGAGCGTGAATGAATCCCCCAGAGCAGAGCGGTGCCTGTGTGTCAGCGTGACCACTGACCTTTCTCCACTGGCCGTCGTTGACCTTGGGCCCGCTGCTCGTCACGCGGCTCACCAGCCCGTACTTCAGCTGCAGCTCCAGCTTCCCATCATGCATCGCCAGGACGATCCAGGAACTGTTCAGGTGACCCCCGGCGAAGAAGATGACCCCTTCCGGATCGAAGGTGCGGAAGTCAAACTCGGCTGAGAACCTGCAGGACAGAGAGAGAGACGGAAAGAGGGAGAGAGAGAGAGAGAGAGAGAGAGAGAGAGAGAGAGAGAGAGAGAGACCAACAAAGAGATAGAGTGAGAAAGATAGACGAAGCGAGAGAGAGACAGAGAGACAGAGAGCGAGGGAAAGAGAAAGAAGCCAAAAGAACGAAAGGTGAAGTGATCCCATTATGTTTAGGAACAGAACATTCCTCCCATTGATCACTTTCCAATCCACCACCAGTAACTGGCCACTAAATACAGTGGCCGTGTTCCAACAGTCATCAGATCCTTCCTTCATTCCATCTTTCCTTCCCTCTTTCCTTCCTGGCATCTGGAAAGACACTGATCCTTTTCAGTATTGAGTTTTTCTGGAGGCCTCATGTCAGGAACTCTTGGGTCTCTTTATTTTGGCAGAGCACACCACTGTAAATAATGTATCCCTGGCTGGCATCACACCAGGTCTTTTATTTACCAGTATTTGAACTCTCAGGAGTCCCGCTTCTAAAATAAAAAGGTCTAACCCCGCCTGAACTCCACCACTAGTGGACTTGGCACGTGCACAATGGAAAATCCAGAACAGCGGAGACTTATCCTGCCTGAAACTATGAGATACCCCACAGCTAAACAGCCTTAGCCTACCCAGCTTCTCTTCTCCTGGACGAAGCTAGCGCTAACGCTACTCTGGGGATGGAATGATTCGGACTCTCAGACGGCCCTGGGAAGGGGGAGGGCGGGTCTTACCCGGTGGGGACCCTCCTGCGGAAGCGCAGCCTGACCACGGGCACGCCGCTGAACATGCGGCCCAGGTAGAGGGAGCGTGGGTTCCTGCTCATCATCTGGGACATGCAGGGAGCGATGGCCTGGGGAGGAGGACACGGAGGCCAGGGGGAGAGGAGGGGAAGGGGGAAGGATGGACAGGAGACAAGATGTGATGAGTTTCGATGACGTAGCACCTCCTTGATCCCCGAGGGGAAATTCCACAAAAGGACAGAGTAGTGACACCTCTGTGGCTCTGTTCTTGGCCCTGAGTAAAAACTCCTCTGAGTTGGAGGTTTCTGAAGGTGTCATGGTGTGGGCGAACTGGGTGTTTGAGAGTCGTACCTGGCAGCTCCTGAGATCTCTACCCCAGCTTTCTCCCCTGGCGACCGTCGCAGAAACACCGGAAGCTTCCCGGTGTGTTCACGCACTCCTCCGCGCAAACGCCTTCCAAACACTCGTCCACATCTGATGGGAGGGGCCGGAGAAAGAGTGCGAGAAGCACAGATAAACAGACGGGATAGTTTGGGGGTGTTCGAGTTCATCGAACATCAGGCCTTAACTCAAAAGAACGGGAAAGAACTGATCCAACAACACCAACTCAGTAACAACATTTCTGCAGAACGGCCCAAACATGCATCTGATGTGCCCATCTCCCAACCCCCAGTTCCCTTCAAAAAGGATGTGACATGGCCCAATGAATGTTAACTTTGACACAGCTTTGACACAGCTTTGGCACAGCTTCTGGCTTAATACTCCCTATAAACACCCCTGACCCCATTCTCTCTAGTCTTTAAGGAAAGCAAACAGACAGGAATAAACTTGTTTTCCCAAATAAAAGATAAGGATGAAGCCCAATGACATTTTTGAAACGACACATCACAGTTTGGCAGCGGCCGTGGCGTGGTGATGGACCCCGTCTCTGTGTTTTTGAAAGGCTGCGCATGTTTTGTCTGTAAATACAAGGATGGCGTGCATTCTTTGGCAGAGGACTCATGCAGCTGTCTGCCCATGATCTTGAGCAATCTCCCTGTGTTGATATTTAGCACGGTGCGGATTGCAAACAACTCCTTTTCCAGAACACAGCTCAAGAGATAGAGACACTTATTAGGAAGGTAAGAAAACAAAAAAACGGGAGCGTAGCTCAATAAGTCATGTTTTTATGCGAGTTGAAACGGAATCGGCTGAATGTTTTGCCGGGAAGACAATTCTTACAAAGCATTCCTAATAGCCTCAAACGTGCATCAGTCTCCCTCTGATGGGGCTGACCTGTCACCCACTTCCTCCCAGGACTGTTCCCTCAGGAGTCCGCGACATTCCTGTCTCAACAACACAGCTGCACCCTCACCAGCCCACACACACACACACACGTGTGTGTGTATAAAGTGTATCAACTGACACTTTGTGTGCCAGTTTATGATACTGCCGTGTACTTGCTTGCTCCTTCATCTTTGAGATTTGAGTGTTTGTGTGTGAGATCTTACCTAGGCAGCTCTTGGTCTGATTGTCGTAGATGTAGCCTGTCTCACACAGACAGTCGTAGGTGCCCTCCTCGTTCACGCACCGCGCTGTTCCACACACACCTGGGTCCTGACACTCGTCCACATCTGCAACACACACACAAAGATGTAGAACCATAAAAGGACTTGAGTTCGACCACGAGTAAACAGTTTATCGGAGTTAATGTACCTGTACTTGTTCAAAATGGCAAATATAATTGAAACTGACCACCCACACCGAGTATCAACCAGACAAAGTTATTCACATACAGTATGTAGAGCATGATAAAGGGTAAGGGTGTTTTTTTACCATTGCACATGTGGCGTCCCACCAGCGTGTAACCATGGTGACAGGAGCAGCGGTAGCTTCCCAGGGTGTTGTTACAGCCGTGGTCACACCCTCCGTTCCTCTTGCCGCACTCGTCCACGTCTGCCAATCAAACGCACGCTCACGTCAACACGAGATATAATACAGAAAACACAACCGACGTGTGGAAAAAGATCGCATTTCAAACTCAGCCCGGAATGATGTCAGGAGAGAGGCATTCTTAGGAGACCCTGTCGTGTCGTGTGCTCTGTACAGTTAGGCACAAGGCACTAGGATGAGTCACAGTGGAAATGTGAGGGTGTCTCTCTTTTCGTCTCTCTCTGCTCTGACCAGTGTGTCGCTCTTAGCTCCTGCTAGCTAGCTCTGACCTCCACGAACATGCATCTCTCCTCGCGCACACGTGACACGCAGGCTTCCCGCTCCGCACCCTGTGACCACAGTTCCAGCATGTCGGATACATATTGACCTGACATAAACAGCAACACGGCTCGTACACAACCGGAAGGGTGGGGGGGGGGAGAGACACAGTATGGGAGCAGTATTTTCAAAGCTGAGCATTAGGGTTCCAACTTCCCTGGGGCATGTCTGCGCTAGCTCAGCCCTTTTATAGATGAGTAGTTCTCAGGCAGGGGAAATAGGTGCTAGGTGGTCTGTTTGTGTGCGTCTACCGGAAGGGGAGAGAGAGAAAACTGGCAGGCTCAGTGACCGCCCAAGGTCGCTTGGAGAGAGAGAGAGAGAGGGAGAGAGAGAGACAAAGAGAAAGAGACAAACAGGCCCAATGGTCAAGCACTGTCTTCTACTCCTGAGGGAGGGAGCCTACTGGATGCTGATGACAGAATGACAGTGCAAAAATAACCTCAATGTTGATAACCTCAACCCAATGTTTCACAATCTTTTTCTCCGTGTAGCTTGTGAGGTGTATGTTGGCATGGCCTTTCTCGAGAGCAAGTACAGTGTAGCACATGTTCCGAGTAGCCATACAGGAACCATCCATGGTGTGTGTGCAGTTTTGCCCTGTATGGCTGAGGGTTCATGTTTCCTGGGAATGACACCGTACCTATCTCACACCTTGCTCCAGTCCACCCGGTGAAGCAGTGACAGAGGAAGTCGCCCTTTTTGTCCTCGCAGCGCACCGTACCTCTGGGGTTACAGGGAGAGGGGGAGCACTGGTCTGGAATGTCTGACAGATAGAGATGAGAGGTAGGGAGGGAGGAAAAACCCAAGGTTATTCAAGAGAAACCACATTAGCTATCATATCCCATATTGTCATGCCTTGCCGCCGAGTGTGTGTGTGTGTGTGTGTGTGTGTGTGTGTGTGTGTGTGTGTGTGTGTGCGCGTGTGTGTTGAGGGAGATAGACGTGATCGTATAAATAGACATGCTGCGTAAGCTTTCATCGCTCTCCATCACACTGGACTGGCTCGAACATCAGCCACCTCTCACTCCTCCGTTCCCCCCGTCTTTCTATCAGCATAATGTACTTACTATCGAACTCATTCCGGTCGTCAAGCCCTCCCCCTGTACACACACAGACACACTTAAGTAGTCTTCCCTGCAGTCGCTCTCTGCTCTGTAGGGTGGGACTGCTGCTGTGTGGATGTGCTGACATGGCACACACACACAGAGAGGTTGAAACAACTGGACAAGTCTGGGCATGTCAGGGGAGAGAGTGTGGAGGCAGGACATGAGGCAGTAAGACAGGGTGAGCAAATGGAGGGATGGAAAGAGAGAGAGAGGGGGGGGGGAATGTAACCACAGGAGGTAAGGAAAAGAAGTAGTCAGTGTGGGAGGGGAAGTGGGAAATAGTGAAAATGGAGAGGGAGAGAGAGAAGGAGAGAGAGAGACAGACAGAAGGAGAGATAGAGAGAGACAGAGAGAGAGACAGAGAGAGACAGGAGAGGGAGAGACAGGAGAGTGAGAGAGACAGAGAGAGACAGGAGAGGGAGAGACAGGAGAGAGAGAGACAGGAGAGGGAGAGACAGGAGAGAGAGACAGAGAGAGACAGAGAGAGGAGAAGGGTAAAGCAGAAAGAGTCACAGATGCTGCAGCTGACTCATAGCAACTCCCTGGGCTTCTTCATGACTCGAGTTTCGTCAGCCAATCAGGAGGCAGCGTGCCCATGCCTACTCCTTTCTTTCCCTGGCAGCCTGATGCTGCAGAAACTAAAAGCCGGTCTGGTCCTCTCATTCACGTCCTGATTTCCCCACGTCACTGCTCTCCCATCAGTTTTCATTATAGACTGCTGCAGTCCCGAAATGTGTGACGGCAAAGGGGGTGTGTCTCTCCCCCCCCCCACCCCCCCGCACGCTATCTGAACACTGCAGAGTTACTCACACTCCCAGCCAAGGCAGTTACTCTAGCTCGCGTTCTCACGCACATGAAATTTTGCCGCGTCACCCTTATCGACACCTGCGTCTTACAGGCTGACCGAGACGGACGACCTACATAACGTGCTACCTGTCCGCTCTCTCGGGGGTTCTCCCTCCCTGTGAACGCAGAAGTGGAACTTGGGGTGAGTTTTCCTGCAGGGTGTGAACTACTGCAGTGCAGCCCTGCAGCACACACTCAGGTGCTCCTCACCAGAGCTATTAATACTCCAGAGAGTGTGAATGAGAGAAGAGATGGAGAGGGGGATAGCTTGCGTGAAAGAGAGATGATGAGAGAGATTATGGAGGTGCGTCAATGGCTGTGTGTGTGTGTCTGACACAGGAGGGGCGGGGTGGGTGGGGGGTGGGGGGGGGCAGACGGACGGCAAACTTACTGTGAACACAGGTGATCAAGTCCTGCTTCTTCTTCTCAGAGTCTCCAAACTTCTCCACACACGCTGGACAGACAGACAGACAGATCTTAAAGAACACATCTTCAAACTGCCACCTGACCAACAAGCAGAGACTCTGACAACGAATGCAATCTGAAACATGAGAGTACCAGTAGCTACAAACCTGAAAGCAAACGTACCTTGGTATTTGGGATAGAAGTAATCCTGTTTGAGGGAAATGGAGAAGGAGAGATTAAAAGTGAGTCGATGGAGGTACGAGTCAAACATACTTCTGTACCTAACCGTCAGTCATAAAAGTCTATAAACCATGTTCCACTAACAAAGCTCTGAGCAATTACCAACTTTAACTGATTCAGCAGCACTGGGTCACAGCTGGTGCAAAGATCTTATCACAAAGTTGGATTCAGTTCACTTTTCCTGCATAAGTAACGACTGTGGTCCAGATAGGCCAACACTGACGCTGGCATTCCTTAGGGAACCTTCAACCAATGAATCAGCTGCTGGCTCCATGTCTAGGCTTTCTGTCTAGGCACAGTCAAACAGCAGTCACGTTCCGGAAACATCTCCACTGTGCATCTCTCAACCTGGTGAGAGACGGGTGGGGCACCACAAACCTGGTGCCCCACCCGCAAATCTCTACATTTGCCAAGTTTCATTTCTAACCTCTGCTGACTGCTTGACAAGTAGGTTACTGCCTGTTCCTGGGGAATCTAAATTTAGAAGGGAGGAACAATTAGGCTCTGACTTTTCCCACGCCGAAGATTTTGCTGCACTGGGAAGTGCTTCATTGGGATTGGAATTAGGTGAATGAACAGAATCCGTCCAGATGGTGGAAGCTAGTTCTAGAACCCACAGCAGTGGGAAGTCCACCCTAACTACCCACAGTCTGTAGAAACAGAGAGATGATTCTACCAGGAAGTTTGAAACTGCAGGGTTGCCAGGGGGAACTCCACTTCCCAAACGCCTGCCCCCCCTCCCTGTCTTTCTCTGCAGAATAAGGGAACTGCAGCAGAGGAAAACTGCAGAGTCAGAGATAGGCACGTTTGGAATGAATAATGCATCTTTAAACGAGACTGCAGTTGCGTGACACGATGGAGCCGGGCTACACGAGGTACCGGCACGCAAACCTCTCCTGCCGGCTCTCCACACACACACACACACACACATCAACTCTCCACACACACTCTCTCGCCAACATTTACCCCGCCTCACCCCTTTCCCATAAACCCATCTTAACCTCTGTCTTAGATCCGAAACCTATAACTCCAAATACTTGTTTTCTCTATGGATGAATTTCATCACCACTTAAAGCCAGAATAACAAACACATTAGAGTTAAGCATCTTGCCTACATTACAAGTCTGCTTAGTGATCCATTCATCCACATGGCTCAGATCCACATGACACATCATGGACAATCATGCACACAGCGTGGTCACTAATCAATCAAAGACAAGGCCAAACATATTGCGTGCCGATTGATAATCTCCATCTTAAAAGGGATTTAGAAGCTTATTTACATATTCAGTGTGGAATGCTGATCAACATATTCAAATGGTGTTAGTCATAATCTGGAAGATTTGTGAGCAGACATGGACCTAATCTATTTACAAATACAGCTTCCCAGAGAAGCCAATTTCAAACAATGGACACCTCATTCATTAGCATTTATCACACCCATGCAGCATCAATAATTCACATATTCATAAAGCCTCCTATCCTATTGGGGTGCATCTCATTTACATCATCACACATAGGCTCCAGAAAGGCTCAACGTCCTAGTTAGTATGGAGGCTACCAGAGAGACGGGATTGTCACGATCCAAGAGTAGACGGTTACGCTACTGAAAGTGACGAGCAAGCTGGGTGGGATGGATGAGTGTCCCTTAACTTAAAACACGCACGCACAGTGGCGTTGACACAGACACACATGACAAACATACAGTAACATGGGCTATGGGGCTGAGAGCGTAAATAGATTTATTAGAGCATGAAAACTCGACACTGACTCATTAGGACACCGGTAATTCATCCTAGCTCTTAAGGTCAACGTGTAAACAAGTTGCAGGCAATGCACTATGGCAATGCTGATGCATCGCAGGTGCGTGAATGTGCTCATTTCGCTGCGTTCGAGAATTCATCACACATCCCCAAGAAGCAGAGCATTCGTCTGCATTGCACTTACTGTTTCAGGGTCGTTCTCAAACACTTCCCTCGCCTCTTCCTTGCTACACCTCTCCTCCACACACTCTCTCTCCAGGTGTCCTTGCTTCGTCTCCTCGAAAACTTGATAAGCTCTCCTGTGTCTCCTTAGGAATTGGTTGGCCTCTTCCGGAGACAAGGAAACTGCAAAGTAATCACTCTTTATCAACTAAAAGAACTGAAAAGGAACAATCCAGGATCCACTATAGTATGTGCACTGAAAGAAACATAACATATTTCCTAGTGGACTCTAGGCTGCCAAATTACGTATAAATCGCATAAAAGACAACAATGTGTTAGAGATTACGTGCTTGTATACTCACAGCTGTTGGACCAGGAGGCGAGCAGCAGGATTAGAAAGGATCCCGACGCAAGGAACTCTGTCAGGGTCATCGGCATGTTTGCTTCTGCGTCAAGCCTGGGGAAAGTTTCTCTCGTCCTGTTCTCTCCGCTCAATGTTGCAAATCAGGCACTCGAGCAGTCTGTTCGTAACGAGGGAGTATGCAGTTGCTACATCCAACTCAGCGTTTCTCTTGTTCAACCCTATTAAACTAGCTAGCTCCCCTCACACCATTACAACAGACGATATTGCAGTGTACAATCCGACCTTCACACGAGCTAGCTAGCAGCTACCTTGTCCCCATCGCGTTACCCTCTAGCAGTCCGAACTGCGGACAAAGACCACACAAACTACACATTCGAGGGGGAGTTGCTCCAGAAAAGTTAGTCCAGGGAGCTACGTCGGATGCACGCAGGAGTGTGTCGATGCACAGAGCCTACATGCCTCCAGGTGATAGGCACAGGCAGTGCAGTGATTCAACCTACATTAGTTAACCCTTCTTTTGCTTGTTTTAGCAAGTCAACTTTTGTTTTAAGAGCTTGTCAAATGCATATCCCGTCACAATGAGTACTCAAAACGAAATAGTCTGTAGCCTACATTGTTCCTATACTAATTGTCAAAACCTTATAGGGTAGCCTATGCCATGGCCTGAAGTAATAGTCCACATCAGGCTATTTCATTAAAAATTTCGTTAGGAATTTGCCTACCATTATCATTACAAATCAACTTGCTGAACCCTGATAACAGTTCCAAATATATTCCCTCCCTTTCCCCAGAAATTGACTTACAACCCACAATCAGTTCTCTTTTGGTTTTGTTTTCGTACTTCATTCTAGACAATTTTCTAACCATTTTGTATGTCATTCAATTATTTCACTAGCTTTCGTTTTTACTCTTCTGCTTAATATCCTCTCTGTCTTTATCATTGTGAAATAGGCCAGGCTGTGTCTTGTTTTGACAGAGATTATGTCTGCTACAGTAAAACAAAACGTTTGTGTTCCAGAGGAGATACAGTCCCCTTGACTCATTCAGGGTCACAAACTTGTGTACACGGCATATCTTTCATGCCAGTAAACCAAAGAATAAATGACTGTTTAGCACTGCAAGCCTGTGTTCATAACATTTTATTAAAACAAACACGCAACTCAACAAAAAAACATAGCTACATTTAACTTATTAAAGTGAGCTTGTTTGATATATATATACACCCTGCAAACTGCCTTTACAATAAAGATAGAAGAGAAGCAGAGCCACAGAAAACGGACTTTAGGGAGAGTGAGTGCGTGTGTGAGGGAGAGTGCAGGCAGGATGGGATCACAATCCAGCCAACATGAAAACCAATAGGTTGTACATCACACACACCCACAGGCTCTCTCCCTGCTAGAACAAACCAGTTAACTACCTATTGTAGACAGGATCTTCTCACGGTCCTACTCTATGTCTGTGTCTTTCAGAGCTCAGCTCTGTGTCTGAGATATTTCTATGGCATTGCTGGTAACAAAAACATCTAAAACAACATGGTTCAGAACCTTCTAGAAACAGGCTTTCATAGGCCTGCTCTCCTACGACAACATAGAAGTTGTGGCACTCGTTACAGGAATAGAAAACACGATAAAAGCAATGGGGGGGAAGGGAAGTGTCATAGATGAAAACAGTCAAACTCGGAGAGTGAGAAACAAAGTGACCAAAAATAACTACATTCAAGTCCACTCCAATCCATCCCTCTCTCCTCTTATCTCAACCCAGGCTTTCTCCTTTTCCCTCGTTTTCCCTCCCACACTGACCGGAGCCAAGGGAATAGGAGGAGAAGCTTTCGGCTCGGGCAGAAGGCAAACAAAACAACCTAGCTGTGAGGTCACTTCCTGTGTGGGTGGGGGTTTTCGGGGGCTGAGACGGGGGGGCAGGAGTGGGATTTAATGCTGTTGTGTTTGCTGACCGCCTCGTCGAAGTCCAGCTGCTGTCCGTTAATGCTGATGTCCAGACAGCCATGGTAAAAGGCGGTCACTGGTGTGGCGGACAACTCGATGTCATCTGAGACAGAAAGACCATAGGTATAAACATCAAAGTATAAAAACACATTGGACCGCATCCCCCAGTCAATAAAACATCAAGCCCTTCTAGCCCAGTGCAAAATGTTATAGTACAGTGGGTTCCTCAGTAATTGGATTCAGGTGAACAAACCTGGCAACCCGCCTATGTAGGTGCTGACAGGCTCCTGCATGGTGACGTTGAGCTGCATCAGCGCCCCCCCGAGGATGTCGGAGGGGGCGTAGGACAGGGTGGAGGGGTTGGCAGAGATGACCAGGTCAGTAGGTGTGACGGTCAGCTCTACCGTCAGACGGTCAGGGTAACACAGCATCAGGGACTGGAGCGTTGCCACGACAACACCGTCCAGGAACACCTGCAGGTCCTGGAGATGTAGCAGAGTGTGTGTGTGTGTGAGGTGTGTTTGTCTGCTGTGACTGTAAACGTGCGCTTGTGTGTGTGTGTGTAGAAAAGAAAACAGCTGAACTCACAGCATCATCAGGGCCTTGGGTTACCACGGAGACAGACAAGGGGACTTTGCGGTCGGCAACCAGGGCGAATATGACACCAGTGCTGCTGGACGGGCGGATGCTCATCTTCACATCCACCTTCCAACTGCCCGTCTCACCTGAACACACACAAAATGCATTTCAACTGATTTATACTCCCCGTGCTCGACATAGTGTAGTTCTGCCTGCAGTCTGAAGGGCTCCACCCACGATAGTCTGTGTTGAAGTGGGCCAGTCCAGCTCCAGGGAAGTAGGAACCTCTCTCCACAGACACAAAGCAGTGTTTACTCTCCTTCTCCTGGATGACCTCCTTGACCCCCGACGCCCCCTGGTTCATCAGGTTCCAGCCTCGGATACAGCCGTCCAGACGAGGGTTGATCTACAGACAGTCACCCCAGCACACACACACACACACACACACACACACACAAAGCCACGCAGGCACACGCATCCAATGTCAATCAAACCGTCAAAATGGTTCTCGTGTAGTGCGCACTGCTTATGAAACCGTTATGTTGAGTGGCTGTATATACCAGGGGGGTCGCATTGATCCATGTGGTGGTGGTCTGCTCGGGGAGCAGTGGCCCGTTTACCGGTTTGATGACGCTGTCCGTGCGGTTGGGCAGCCCCGCGATGTAGACTTTGGTCTCCAGCTTCCCGTTGACGGAGGTGAACAGGCTGTCGGGGCTGTTGATGCTCATCACAGCCTCCTTGCTGACCTTAACGCTGATGCTGCTCTCCAGCTCGTCCACGGAGATCTACACCCCGACGCCACATGACGCGCGCACACACACACACTCTCTCATCAACCCTGACTCGGTCGGGGGCTGATGAGAGCTGATGAGTCCATCGACATCCCTCTACCACACATACGAGAGGCGCCAAACTAGGCCACACAATGCATCACACACACACGACCCTCACACCTCCCTCCAGCCAGTAGATCAGTTCCCCCCACAACCAGAGCCAAAACCTCCCCCCCCCCTCTCTCACCACGTGCCACTGGCCGTCGTTGATGGCCTTGCCTCCGCTGGTCACCTTGACAGAGTGCTGGTTCTTGAACTGGACCTCGATGTGCCCGCCGCGCAGCCCCAGCATGAACCACGAGTCTGGGGAGGACTCGGCGTACAGGACCACCCCCTCTGGATCGAACGTACGGAAGTCGAACTCCGCCGCAAACCTGGAAACACACACGCGAGTTCCAGCAGAGGGGCTTCAGAGAGATATCCAGTGTTACTTCGTAAACTGGCATGTGTGAGTGTGTGTATGTGTGTGTGTGTGTGTGTGTGTGTGTGTATGTGTATGTGTGTGTGTGATGCTTACTTGGTCTTCTCAGGCAGGCGGAAGCGGAGGTAGATGACGGGCAGGCCTACAAACTGCTCTCCCAGGTACAGCATCTCTGGGTGCTTGTCGTCGTGGAGCTGAACACACACAGGGATCTGCTCGCAGTGGCGCCCGTCGGCGCCCAGACGAAGGCCCACGCGCCCGTCGCAGTGGCACGAGTAGCTGCCCACCGCGTTCACACACGTGCCCTCGCACATATTCATTTCACACTCGTCCACATCTGACAGACACACACAGGTCAAGAAGAGCACAATGTTTGTAACATCATGAAAACAACGTCTGGCTTTGGGTTTTTAATACGCCCGTGCTCCTTCAACTCCAGGTTTAACCGACACACCACTCTGGTGTTAAACGAACGCATTGTCAGGTTGTGCCGCATGTGACGGGGAGTGCGGTACAGTGCCTCCCCTAGTGGTGTAAATGAGCACTACAGAAGGAGCCCACATTTACCATTGCAGGTCTTGGAGGTGAAGTTGTATTTGAAGCCTGCAGGACAGCGGCACTCATACATGCCGGGGACGTTGGCACACGTAGCGGGCTCCTCACAGATACTGGGGTACAACAGACACTCGTTCTTGTCTGGGAAAGGTCGGGGGGGGGGAGGGAGGGCAGAGAGAGGGGTTCCAGTCAACAACACAGTGAGGCAAACACAGATCCACACTTCCAAGCTACGAATGTGTGACTGGGAAACATCTGCGAGATGTTTGGCGGGAGTGAGCGCAGGCAGGCAGGCGGCAGCTGCTGCGTTTCCAGTAACAGAGTCGGCCATGCGAGGGCTCCGACGGCCCCAGAGCTTTCAGACGCTCTTGCATAACTTCGTTGGTCAGCAGCACTCGTGTCTTTCAGCTTGTTACCGTAAAAAATGAAAGTCTGGGACTGGGCAAAGGAGAAGTAGGGGAAACACAGGGTCCCCTGAGGTGCTGCAAGCTGTGTTACACCATCTACGGGGCTGATTAAAGGAGGGGAGCTCCGTTACGTTCTGTTCCAGGGCCAGGGTTCATTAGTTTAGCCCCAGCTCTCGGGAGGGAACTGAGGTTGCAGTACCGCCTGGCGAGATCACAGCATTCCTGGAACAGCTGGACAGGCACACATGCGCTTACTTACAGTACACACGTCGTACATGCATGCATACACACACACACACATCTGGGCTGCCTGTGATCGTGTGACCACGAGATCAACGTTCATTTGAACTGATGATATAATCCTGTAGGCTCTGCATTTATTGTAGTAAATGTCAGTGTGTGGCCCAATCCAAGTCGTACCATTGCAGTGGATCTCGTCTTGGGTGAAGTAGCCATCCTCACACATGCAGCGGAAACTGCCAGGGAAGTTGTAACACTTCTGGTTACACCCTGCCGGGAAATCAGGATCCGAGCATTCGTCGATATCTGTCCCAACCAATCACATTTCAGCAAACGTCAATCAACCAATCACAATGCAGCAAACATGTCAATCAACCAATACCATCATGCATACAGAACTCATACAGTACTATACAAACGGTGGGTTGCCAGATTGTTTCACTAACCTTACTATGGAGTTATACTACCATCTGCATACATCAACATGTCATTGAACATATATTCATAAAAGAATACACAGGAAGAGAACTGAGGATCACGATGGTGGGCTGAATGATGAAGGTCGGATGTTGTACCCACCCTCCTGACAGCGCAGGCCCTTCCATCCAGGCTTACACACACAGGTGAACGAGGCCTGGCCGTCGATGCAGCGCTCGGAGCCCTCCTTGTAGCACGGCAACGGCGAACACTGGTCACTGATCTCTGATACGCGACACGGACGGAAACACACACAACATTCCCACAACACACAGGGAACATTCAGAGAACATAATGACAGTCGATTAGCTCATTACACTACTTTGGAAAATACACAATCTTTATTTCGAACCTCACACCTTTAGAGGGATTGAAAGTTTAAAAAAGTGGGACTTAACCAAAGCATCAAGCCAAAAGGAAAAGGCTTAAGGAGGGCATGAGAGGCTCTCTACGCTGTCACAGCAGACCCTGGAGATGTGTGGGAAAGCAAGCGCCTACCTTTCACACAGGTACGCAGATCTGAGGGAACACTGTCAGAGTTCTGGTTGTTGTTGATCCCCACACGATGTGAACCCAGGCACACTACAACACAGTAGTCAGCATTCAGAAACAAGCCCTTTTCTCCTACACGGCAAATATTGACAGGAAGATTGACAGCGATGCTTACCAACATATTTGGGATAGAAATAGTCCTGTGAATGATAGGAAAGGGATAGTAAATTAAAAGGCATTTGCAGTGATCCCTTCCCCAACCACCCAAGGGATTCATTCCATTATTTAGTACTTTTAGCAACTTCAGTGGTCTGTATACATCGCGCTTTTTGCAACAATCACTTCCCAAGCATCCTATAATATAGATTCATCCCCTCACACTCGCACACACACACACACACAAGTATGAGTCAGTTGCAACACAAAGGTCAAGGTTCAGTGACTACTATATTGTCTCAGTCACAAATCCACAAGCGCCCACCAGTACACAAACACACCCACACAAGTTTAAGTCAATTGCAATACAGAAGTAGTCTCTCTCTCTCTGCCACACACACACACACACACACACACACACAACTCCGTTTAAGCTTTACAGACATGCTGTCTGTTGATGTTCATCTCAGGGCTGTTCATCTCAGGGCTGTCTGTCTCACCGTCTCTGGGTAGTTTTCAAAGATTTCCCGAGCCTCCTCTTTGTTGCACAGCTCCTCGATGCACTCTCTCTCCAGGTTGCCCTTCTTGCTCTCCTCAAAGAGGGAGTTGGCTCGCCGGTGGCGGCTCAGAAACTGGGAGGCCCTGCTCTGGGTCAGAACTGAAAAACACAATGAATCATCCCTGACTAGAACAATGCTTTCGTATTATTGGATGTGCCTTCCAGGAAGAGCTGTCACAGTTATTATGTTAAGATAGGCAGATAATTACTGTTTCATGAGTTGTGGAAGCCTACTCCTAATTGACAGGTGCAATATGCTGTTTGATAATTGCAGACATCCCAAAAAAATCTCTGCTGACCTTTTAACACCAGGATTTACAATATATGAAACAATCTTGATTACTATGATCACAACTGAAGTACTGATGTGGGCGTAGCACTATCCTAACTATTTTGTTTCCTAACGGTAAAAATGAAATAGATTATGCAGATTAAGTATCCATTGCGACATGCCATGGTTTGCATGGAATTATATCCTGCTTCACCAGGGTGGTTGGGATATTGAGGTAATACGAGTGATCGCTTTTGGTCTGAACCCATCATGAGCATATGACTGTTCAATGTTTCGATAGCCTGCCTAAGGTATACATATTTGAATCGATTAGGCAACATTTATTGCCGGTGTCGTCATAAACTTCTTTATAACTAACTGTATGAGTTAAAGTTGTATATTCAAAAGTAGCCAATTACACTATCCGTAAATTGTCCTAAATCATGTTATACAGTTGTCCGCAAAATGTACTTAGTGAGTTTAGAATGGGCTAAAAACGCGAATTAAACACGGGTAAACAATGTGTTTTCTTTACGTTCACATCGCTGAATAGTGTAGTAGTCGCCTATCAAACATTCAATTTGGACTTACATCGATTGGCATCGCAGAGCACAGCAAGAAAGACGAGACAAGCCAAGGTTTCCCTCAACTGCGTTTTCTTGCTCCACATAGTAAAGCCGTTCCGTTGAAAGTAGGCCCGGTGTTTGCGATGATCGGTATTCAGGTTTGTGGCAAAACTTTATTCTTCCCGAAAATGTTTTCGCCTTCTACGTTGAAGGGTGTTGGGCCGGGGCCAGGAGCGGCGAGAGGGAGTCGACAGAGGGAGCGCTGTGCTTCCCAGTTACAGGCTGGAGTCCACTACGCATACATTGTGCTGCTATGTGGAACTTTGAGTTGTGGCCATTGATTGAACTCCTGGTCCAAGAGATTACCGAAACAGTGAAAACAGAGGGTCAGCTCATGCAGAAAACACGCACCCCCAGGCCAACTAACACGTCATGCGCAGCTCTCCTAAATACTCTCACACCCCACATCTCTCTGTTTAGCTTGCTGTTTACAGTTTTTCTTTCTTTCTCACAATAATTGGCTCAGAAAGAAGCCTTTTGTGTTTGTTGGGATTCCTCTTTATTATTCTAGTAACCTATTTGGCCCAATAACTCAAGATCTTCTTGGTAAAAAGTTTAGAAATGTGGCACATTGATACAACAGGCCATGACTAACCTCCCTTCTCAACAACATGTCAGCCTTCTGGACACTGGCCATTCATTTGATATATCTGGACAATATGTCAGCCTTCTGGACATTGGCATAGGTATGAGACCGTTGTAAACGAAAGACACACACACAAGTCAATTAATATTGCCTTCATTTAGTTACTCAGGAGGAAACACATTTCAACAACATTTTCACCATTCATTCAACATATCTGTACATAATATCAGGCTTTTTTAATACTCAATATACAAAATACACTGTTCTCCCTTTATAAGACAAGTTTTGTGTTGTTTTTTTTTCTCTCAAAATGGGATTTCCTGTAATGGGTGGATGTGGTTCGGCTACTTCCTAATGTGTGGATGTGGTTCGGCTACTTCCTAATGTGTGGATGTGGTTAGGCTACTTCCTAATGTGTGGATGTGGTTCGGCTACTTCCTAATGGGTGGATGTGGTTAGGCTACTTGCTAATGGGTGGATGTGGCTACTTCCTAATGGGTGGATGTGGTTCGGCTACTTCCTAATGGGTGGATGTGGCTACTTCCTAATGGGTGGATGTGGTTCGGCTACTTCCTAATGGGTGGGTGTGGTTACGCTACTTCCTGATGAATGGCTTGGTGCATCTTCAATTCTCTGACCAATGTGGCTTGTTTTATTGCATGTTGTCATATTGCATAAATCACACATTTGTGCATTTGTGGGCAATGCTGTTTTGCTGTCATCATTAATCAATCATCAACACATTACATAAAATGATTGAGCATAAGAAAAAAATAAATACAAGTAACTACTTTGGGATAGGTAACAGAAGAACTGGTTTGTTAAAGAAAACTATTTCCAACTCTGCACAGTTAAACATGCACAATGTCATTTACAACCCCGGGGAGTTGGGGAGGGGGCTTAACACAGCCTTGTAACAATAAGTTGGGTATCATAATCAACACATGTCTCAGCAATGACACTGTACATATACATTTAAGTGTTTGAAGAACAGTTTGGCAGGGATTCCTTCAAATAAACACATATTCAATACAAGGAGGGAACACAAATATCATGATCAGAGAAAAAGTGTTCTTGATTAGGCAGTGTGCACTACCCAGAATTCACTACTAGGTCCTCTAGTCCAATAGCCAGTGTTTATTTTGTTGACAGCTGGAACACTGACAGTACTGTACTAGTTCAATTGGCAAGCCAACCTCCAAAACACACTTTCTCACTGAGAGTGGTTCACTAACCCCAAAACAACACACACACACGCTCACACATTAAAGACACAGGGCTTTCCTTAGACTTGTTTTTGGAAAGTGAAGAGTATTCTGTACAGCAAGACGATATAGAAAACACACTTGGGGTTGATACTACTGTACAATGTACATCCAAAAAAAAAGATAGAAAAGGACCAATTTCCATAATTGGCATTTTGACTGATTTGTTTGTCAGAAGAAAATATGTTTCGAGATCTAAGCATCGCAAATACATTGGTTCAGAGATTATCAGAGTGCTGTAGAAAATGATTTAACTAGCACAGTTAAACACAGTTAGTTACCCTGTTTAGATTGGATCCATTGAGCTCCATAGCTGATAAAAGCTTGGAGAGGTCTGATAATCTGGGCATAGACAAGTCACCATTCATGGTTTCCTTCTAATGAATGGTTACAAAGTCCACCAGCACATAGCTTGGTCACATAAACTGCACAGTATTGGCTAGAGCACCAGTGAGAATTTCAATACACTTTCCTTTCCACAATGCAGTGGGTGAAAAATAATGTCTGTACCTTTGTGAAAAATTCCCTGGGTTATGACCAATATTAAGATTCACAACAGGAATCATTGGATTGGGAGGGAAATGCATACAAACTGGGTTTGAAAAAAACACAGGGGGCGGGGTGTTCTCGCTGGGGAACTTGGGATTCGTAGTTCACAACACTATATAGAACCAGGCTCCGCATTAAAAGCAAACAACAGATGTTAAAACAGGCCTGATGATGATCGTAACAAAATAGGAAATGAAGGCTAGGAACGGGACTGGAGTTGGCAGCTGGAGATCTTCTGGGTCAGTCCCAGGGCTGGTCAATCATCAGGGTCATCGTCCACAAGGGGAGAGCCACTGAGACTCAATGATGTAACTCAAGCACAAGAGGAACCTGCCGGATGACAGCCTTAAGTGACTTCCGGGCTTTCAAACAAGTCGTTTGGTCCGTGTAACTTGAAATACAGAGGAATATTTGACATCGATAACATACCACTTAAAACCTTGGTCTTCAAACATAAAAACAATGATGGTTTAAAATGTAGCTTGTTAAAAATGTGCGGTGAACTTGCTTCGGCGTCCTGGCTTCCAGGGCCGATTAAAGTGCGTGGTCACTGTCTCAGCGTCCAATAAAAAGCTTCGTTCTGGCAGCATACCAGGGGAGATGAGAACGCTCTCAACCCTCTCTCTCTCTCTCTCTCTCTCTCTCTCTCTCTGCACTCTCTCTCTCTTGCACTCTCTCTCAATCTTCATCTCTTTCTCATCCACTCTCAATAATTCGAGGTATGTGCGAACGCTTCGAGAGATGCACTATGGGAAGCCGTGTACAAGGAACCAGAATAAATTGTTGCTGGTAAGGTTCTTGGACATCGTGGAGACCCCAAGCAGGGCTAGATGGAGTAGGTGGAGCACTCAGACTGCTGGCGGATGTAGCACTGGAAACTCTTGTCTCCGATTGGGTGCTCCCTGCAAACGCAAAGCAAATGATCAGATCTAAAAATAAATCTAGAGGGGTTTTGAACTCCCCAAATCCCATTTGCATCAAATGTTACACATTTTGTATCGTCTGTGCCCCTAAATTCATGCTTCGGATGGATCTGCATGACCATCAATAGACGATAAGTTAATTCCACACAAAACAACGTCTCTCTGTGACGTAGGGAGGCCCACTGGCATAAATCAATCCGCAGTGACATCCCGCAATACGAAACAGCGACTTACTGGCTGCCGATCTTTGTCTTCTTGAACTTGTCCCGTTTGTACTTGGTGTGCTGCTGCTCCAGGGTCTGCACCGCCGACACGATCAGCTTCAGGGTCTTGTAGGTCTCCTGGGGGTCGTCGATGACGAAGCTGGAGTACTCTTCCTGCTCGGGCCCGTCGTACACCGACTTACTGCCGCACGCCTCTGGAGGGCGATAGAGAGCAGCATGGTGGTGAGACAGGGATGGCACAACGTCCAAACATGCTCCTGCGTATGTTTACACACACACACACTGACCTTGCATCTTGACCAGTTTGGACATGTAGGTGCCAAAGAGGGAGTAGATCCTCTCAGTCTCTCTGTCTCCATCTACATCCAGCTGTATGTTGGCAGGAAGACCTCTGCACACACACACACACACACACACACAGTTAAACGTCAGTCCAAAATAAACATTCCAGACATAAAAGGCTAAACAAGGCACCTTGCACAATTTGAGAAAGGGGGGAAACACACAGACTAATGCTTATACTAGAAGCCTCTTCTTTCACCCTCATCCTCCCTCCTCCTCCACCCTCCTCCTCCACCCTCCTCCTCCACCCTCCTCCTCCACCCTCCTCCTCTACTTCCTTCCCTCTTCCCCTCCGTTCCCCTCCTCCTTCACTCACCCGGTGCAGGGGGTGCAACCGGGGGCGGCGTCTGCGGACAGCTTGCAGCAGAGCCAGTGGCCGTTGAGGTAGGCGGAGGGGTGGTACGTGCTCAGGCGCTTCCGGTTACACTGGCTGACCTTGGTCAGGATGTCGATCCAATCACGGGCCTCCACGCAGTTGTTGGCCTGGATGTAGAGAGCCCTCTCTGGCTGAATGACCTGGAACATCTGGAGACGGGGAACGGAGAACGAAGAGTGAAGAGGTAAACATCCTCCTATTCGATGCTATCAATTGAATGGTGACATGTGTATTGGTGCTGCTTTTGGGCGGATGGAGCAGCCTTACGTTCTTCATCTTGAAGGATTCTTCTTCGAGCCTCTCGACAGCCAGGATGTTCTCGATGGGAATGCTGCAGAGAGCGCCCTCACCTGGAGAGATTCGAGAGGCCGTCAGAACAGGGTGAGGTCAGTCAAAAGCAGGCCGTCCATACTTAGTCGCTCAAGGTTCTCTCATTGAGTTATCAGTTATGAACAATGCATCGATGTCAGTGAGCGCGTGTTGCTGTTTGTGTGAGTTCACTGCGAGTTGTGTTTTGGGTGGCTTTGTTTTCCGTTGCAGCTTGGCTTTGTTTCCTGCTCAGAGAGTTAATCTCAAACACATGTGTTCTGGAACGGAGACGCGAAGCACATTGTGTGCGATCTGTGCAACTGACAAAACAATTCTCTCTCTCTCTCTTCTATTCCCACACCCAAGAGCACACGTCCACACAAACACACATCCATACATCTAGACGCCGACACACACACACAAAGACGGAGCGATATGTAACGTAACCGTAAGAAGAGTCCAACAAACCTTTGGCGTTACCTTTGGTTTTGTGGTAGGTAAACTCGTGGTTGGTAAGGCGAAACCACCTCTTCTTGAAGTTCTTAATGCCAAAGCGGTTCCTGCCCTGGGCTCTTTTGATCATGAATCTGGAGAGAGTGGGGAAGGAAGGAAGGAGGGAGGCAGGGGGAAAGGAGAGAAGGAAAGGGGGGGGGTGAAATACAGCTTGAGACTGGTAGTTATAAAGGATGATTTAAGAAGTTCTTAAATGGTGTGTTTAAAACCTTGGAGACACAGTATACAGTCTATTCTGTACTCTGTAAACATTCATCTATGCCTGTGACTGGGAGTGTCATCGGAATACAATAAGACTTCAGAGACTACAAATTCACAAATACAGCTTACTTGGACTGGCTACAACTAAACACCTTAAACAACATTTGCCACTATAGTTTAAACACAACAGAAGTCTTATTTCGAGGTAGCAACATACCAAGAAAATGTAGAGCAACAAAGATTCTACTTCTTCCAAACACACAAAGTCTAAACCTAAAACTTTGAGGATCTAAAACATAAGTCACTGTAAAACATAAAAAACAATCATCAACTAAATAAATGACAACATCTCCTCTAAGCACTGTAGAGACTAAGAAGTCAGAGTGGGGTCAGGTAGTCATGGTAACGCCGCTCAGACACGCTAGCCCCGTGTGCCCAGTCATCAAGCTCCGATATATCATGCGTGTCATATCCTGCGTGTTTGGCAAAGCGTTGGCAGTTGCAGACAGCTTGGCTGGTTCTGACATGTCTGGGCTTAACAGCCCACTACGAATACAATTTTACAGTCGGTACCAATGGATACCGCATGTCTCAATGATCAATTGCAAGAAGACAGGAGTTGAAATGAAGTAGAACCATTTCAGCACTCGTCACACTGCACACACAAGACTGGTAACAGCTGTCAACAGGGGCGGTAGTGCGGTCGGACATGGAAGGGTGGGGGGAGGCAGGACTCGGGGTCACAGGGTTTACGGGGTCAGAGTTCACGTCAGGGCGCTGAGTGACGCTTACCTGCACGACCCCTTTCCATCAACCCTCCTAACAGTGAGTTTAACACTCCTGCACCCAGCAGCAAAAACACAAGAAGTTGGTTGAGTGAGTGTGAGTGTAGGACACCTTTACACCAATACGCCATTCAGATGTCTATATGGTTATTATAGGACTTAGAAGTTAGTCTGGCGGTGGATAGAATCGTATTCTGCGACAGCTGTTCTTGGGATTGCACCAGGCCACATCTGATGTTGGACTGACTAGGCTGTCTCGACAGTCTATATTTGACCTCAGATTGAAGGGCGATAACAAAACATAATACACACTGGATGAGTAAATATAAAGGATGAAATCTGGGGTTAGAATGAGCTAGAATAAGACTGTTTAACTAACTAAAACTGTTTCACACGCGTACCTAATTCAATACTGCAGAGACAACCTTTCTCGTTGCTATGAAACAACAGGCCACATCTTCCCCTACTGAGGACAACCCTACAGCAGAACCTGTGCTCTGCCCCTCCAGCAGGGGGCACTGTGGCTCCAGGAGAGCAGCGGTGAGTGATCCTTACCCCTCTTTCAGCATGATGGGGGTCTCTATGCTCTTCTGGTCCCATCGTCCTGACGACGAGATCAGGTCCAGAAACTACAAACACAAAAGTCCAAGTTTACAACACTTCGTTATGGTGTACGTCAGCTAACAGTTACCTCAGTCTAACGATCCACTTAAGGAACTCGGTCTCTAAACTAGTGCAGCTACAACGTTCCAGTTGTTGATGGATTAAACCAAGAAATTCGATGTCCCATGTTTGATATTGAACTTTTGCCCATCCATGTGTGCGTAGCCTTTAGGATTCGAGGTGAGGGTCGATGGAAGTGAGTACTGTGGAGAGAAGCGTGCGAGCAGGTAAAGGGGAGAGACGCTCACGTTCTTCACGGAATCCGCATACTTCTGCTCGTTGAAGTAGTCGTAGAACGCGGCCATGTAAGTCTCTTTAAAATTGGCCTGGAGAGAGGAGGAGAACAACGGAAAAAGAGAGAAAAGGAAAAAGGAGAGATCAGTCATTCTGGATGTAACGTTTGACTTTCCTATAGAAATGGACAGGATGGTGTCGTTTTCTGTGGAGCCTCCGTCTTGGGGACCTACAGATTTGGACTTGGCCAGGCTCCCCAGGGTCTGGATGGTCTTGGAGATGAGAGTGAGGGTCCGGGAGGTGAAGGGGTCCTACGTACCAAAAAGAGAAGAGATCTATAAATAAGCATCTAATAATAGATCTTTTTCATACATATGGGCTTTACGTGTCCACAAGTTGGGTGTGTGCTGGTGCGTGCGTGTGTCTGTTCTGACCGGGTGATGTGGCCTGAGCTGGAAGAGGTTGGGGGACAGGATGGCCGGAGCGAAGAACCGCAAGAAGATGAAGCTGCTGACGGCCGTGTACCTGACGTCCTGGTCCACTAGAGAGATGCAAAACAGACACGCCTTCAAAAAAACGACTCAAGAGAGGCAAACACATATCATTTTAAACAGACACACCGTAAATCCCAAATGTGGATGACTATCAGTGAAATGAAATATGTATGCCATACATATATTTAATCAGCTGTGCAGTACAATGTCGGAGGTAGATAGAAAAGTATTGTTTAACTGCAGTGTTCGGCTATGAGCAATAGGTGGCACTGTAGTCCATGGCACTACACCAGATCTTCATTCCATTCAAGAAATAGAAGTAATCAACAGGAAGAAGGTCATTACACAAGTAAATCAAGTTTCTTTATGAGCCTGAGATAGAAACAGCCTTGGATTGTAACCAGCTTTTTTTCCTCATAGCTTCTTCATCTTCCTTGTATGTCTTTGTCGCATATTTGTTGTTGGCAGTTGGTTACCTTGGAAACGGGTGGCCGCAGATTCCCGGAGAGAAAAGAAGATGTCACACATGACGGTGGGACAGCGAACACCGGATGCGGTGATGACGTTGAAGATTCGGTCCACATACTGACGCAGGTTCTCCTGAAGGACCCAAATGACAACCAAACCTGGTTATGGTTCTGACCTGAACAGAATTCCATACTAACGAACACACATACACACGTACACACACTCACACACACACACAAACACTCACCCTATTGGTGTCCAGGTTCTCTGACTCTTTGAGCTTGACCGGGTCGATCTCACAGGGTTTGTGATCAGTGCAGATCTGTAAACAATCAAAGAGAGAGCTCCAATGTCACCAAACCCTCTTCTCTAATCAACTGGAATGAAACACAAAGGAAAGAAGCCAACAATACAGAGAGGACAACAAGAGAGAAAGAGAGACGTAGTGACTCAATGAAAAAGTAACTGGTACACAGAGAGAGGGAGAGCAATAAAAAGTACCTCATCGATGATAGGTTTGAGAGTGACCTGCAGGTAGTGCATTCCAGCCAGCTTCATAGTCTCATCAATGCACTTGGAGGTCAGTGAGTTACCCCGGAATATGGTGTTAGGGTCCCTAGGAAGGAGAGGACCCAAGGAGATCACTACAGGAATCAGAGACCCTTAAACCCAACCAGTAAAACCCAGTTAAACCCATTCCCAGCTGTGACCCTCTACTCAGATAACACACACTGACACCTTAAATAACATCAATGAGATCAAACATCTTGTCAATTGAGCTCCCCTTAAACGTTTACGAGTTCAGTTAACAAAGGATGTTTCCAAGGAAGTGGCCGATCGGGGGGTTTGATGGGGAGAGGGGGTGCGACGGGGAGGGGGGGCTCACTGCGTGCGGTTGACCTCGGCGTGGGCGATGGCGCTGAGAAAAGGCACGATCTTGCCGTAGTGGAGGAAGAGGCGCACCAGAGGGATGGCCGCTTCCTGCTTCTCACGACACACCTCCCCGAGGATATGGGCTGCAGACGCCGACACGGGCTGCAAGGACACGCGCACGCACACACACACGTTAGTGTGTAAAACACATGTGCCGTGTGTGCCCCAGGATGTGTGGACAAGGGAACATGATGTTCACGCTTACACACACACACAGTTTGTGCTCGCACAGGTTGAAAGAAACACAAACAACACAAACTCATAGCCCTTCACCCTAGAACACCTCACACACACACCTTTACACACACACACCTTTACACACGCACACACCTTTACACACACACCTAGCCCTTCACCCTAGAACACCTCACACACACACCTTTACACACGCACACACCTTTACACACACACCTAGCCCTCACCCTAGAACACCTCACTACACACCTTTACACACACACACCTAGCCCTTCACCCTAGAACACCTCACACACACACCTTTACACACACACACCTAGCCCTTCACCCTAGATCACCTTACACACACACACCTTTACACACACACACACACACACACACCAAGCTCTTCACCCTGGGAGACCTCACACACACACACCTAGCCCTTCCCTTATCTCTTCACCCTAGAACACCTCACAAACACACACACACCTCCACGTTGGCAGAGTGCAGCAGCAGGTCCCTCAGGGGGCTGTAATGCTCGGTGGGGAAGACGTGGTCCTCCGTGTAAACGATGTTGAGACGCAGCGAGCCCAGCTCCTCCACCTTCACCGGCTTCCCCCCGTTCTCCCTCGGCTGCAGGTAGTACCTGGGAAAGGGGGGGGGGTTAAGATTAGAGCTTGAGTCTAGGCTAGATGAGTTCATCCTCAAACACACATGGCGTTTAAATTGGCACATTTTTGAGACATACAGGCAGGATAGGGGTTGATGAACAGGTTTAAATGTTTGTCCACTAGGTAGGGATGGGAGCATGCATGACTGGGAGACGGAGGAGAAGAGAAGGTTGGGGTGAGTCTCACCATGCGTCGTGAGTCCCCGCCTGGCTGAGGACTCTTAACGGAACCCGAACTCCTCCCAGGAACTCATCACCAAACTTCAGGTTACTGGCGTTCCACAAGTCCACCCTGAATGGAACCGACACCAGGGTTAGAACATGAAACCCTGGCTGCCTAGGAGCAGACACACACACACACTCAGACACAGGCACACACACACTCTCACCTCAGGGCCAGCTTGTCTACATCTTCCTCCTCCACATCAAAATGTCGTTTGGTGTAGCTGAGAGGCCTCGTCACCTTTACAGAAAAACACAAATCGAAACGTTTTGACAAAAATGGTTTTAAACACTTTCCAAATAATCTTCCATGACAGCTAATACAAAGGTTTGTCACAGGGGAACATCTTTGCTGTGAACATCGCTGTTTAACAGTAAGACTGGGCCTGTGGAACAATATCAATTGGCATGACCTCAATGCAAAGTGACTGTAGAGGATGATTTGAATAGTGAAAGGGGAAGTCTGGCTTCACGTCAGTGGCTCCATCCCGGCGACCAATCTCACCATCTCCGACCACCACACAGACACGTCTCACTATTCGGCAAGGCTCTTTCACTCCGCATCGATTGGAATCCACCCGCGGAGCGGAATGTGACAAAGTCCACAGAAGAGCAGTGAGGCAACCGCCCCTTCCCCCATGACAGAGGCGTGATAGATGAGAGACGGGGGGAGGGGGGATAGAAGAGGAGGGAAGGGGGGCTGGGCCTACTTGAGTTTATGTGGAGGCAGGGGGGGACATGTCAGACCGAAATCAATGGTCCAGATTGTTGTGGCGTTGTGTCCGAATCAATCACACTCTTTCTTCCATTCATTTCACGGCACGCCACAGGAGGAGGGGGGGGAGGGGGGGATCCGAGTGTCATCATGTCACTGGTGCATGGGGGTTAACGGCCAGGGTGAATGTGTGCGACTGGAGATTTGATTCTGAGAAGCCAAGCCCTTTCTTCACAACCTGATAGCTTCCAGCTCAACGGAGTAGACCTGCAGCCCTACCACACACACGCACACACACACACACACACACACACACACGACTCACAAACACCAGAACGGGCCAGGCGTGGGGAAGTGAAAAAGGGTGCGGACATTACTCCCTCAAGCAAAACCACAACCTGTGAAGAGAATCTCCCAAGTGAAGAATAACAGACGCCCACGTGTCTGTGAAACCTAATCACATCCGTGTGGTTAGCGCGCACCAGCATCAGAAAGGGCTTACATTCTTGAGCATAGACAGAATTATTTAGAAAAGCCAACAAAATGGCCTGACCTAACCTGAAGTAACTCAGGGAAAATGTGTAATTTCCTCAAGAAGAAATGCTCTATAATTGCTCCACCCCATTGGTAAACATTCAGCTTTGACTAACCACAATCTGGCGAGGCCGACCCACAAACATCCAGTTTATTTCTGTCAAAGCTTACAGTTGGGGCAAATGATTCTTCAAAGGGCATGGCATGGTTTCAACCAACTGCCCAAACCTTTTGGTTGTTTTCTTTAAGCCATACTATGGACATTTACTTGGTGGTTTGAGATCTTGCTCAAGAATGTGGTCATATGTGTCCTTCTTTTCCAGTGACTTGCTCTCTGGAGCTCCCTTGAGGACCCACTTAAAAGCATTCCAGCCATAAATCGCTCGCCACAGCATCTTTACATGAAGCCTTTCTCCTGCATGGTGTGTGCGTGTGTGCGTGGCATGTGACATGGCTCACCTCAAAATAGAACACTTCTTCAAACTGGGGGTTGTTGGTTTTTCTCTTCACCTTGGTTTTCTTGGCTTCTGACCTGGGAGGGGGAGAGCACACGTGGAGAGAGAGAGAGAGAGAGAGAGAGAGAGAGGCAGAGAGACATAGACGGTGAGAGAAAAAGAAGGAGAGGGAGAGAGAGAGAGAGAAAGAGGGAGTGAGAGAAAGAGAATAAATGTGTGAGAGGGAGAAAGAAGAAGGGAAGGTTATTTATATTACATTGCTACACAGAAAAAGTTGTACCAGATACCAGAGTTAGTGTTGGGGGGCTTAGAGGGGGGGAGGTACCAGATACCAGAGTTAGTGTTGGGGGAGGGGGGTACCAGATAGCAGAGTTAGTGTTGGGGGAGGGGGGTACCAGATAGCAGAGTTAGTGTTGGGGGGGGGTACCAGATAGCAGAGTTAGTGTTGGGGGGGGTACCAGATAGCAGAGTTAGTGTTGGGGGGGGTACCAGATAGCAGAGTTAGTGTTGGGGGGGGGGTACCAGATAGCAGAGTTAGTGTTGGGGGGGGGTACCAGATAGCAGAGTTAGTGTTGGGGGGGGTACCAGATAGCAGAGTTAGTGTTGGGGGGGGTACCAGATAGCAGAGTTAGTGTTGGGGGGGGTACCAGATAGCAGAGTTAGTGTTGGGGGGGGTACCAGATAGCAGAGTTAGTGTTGGGGGGGGGTACCAGATAGCAGAGTTAGTGTTGGGGGGGGTACCAGATAGCAGAGTTAGTGTTGGGGGGGGTACCAGATAGCAGAGTTAGTGTTGGGTACCAGATAGCAGAGTTAGTGTTGGGTACCAGATAGCAGAGTTAGTGTTGGGTACCAGATAGCAGAGTTAGTGTTGGGGTGTTGGGGGGGTCTCTGACCTGGAGGGCCCCAGGAGGGACACAGCAGCGTAGGGGTCACACTGTCCGTTCACGATGGGGAGGCCTTGGCACTCCAACACTCTGTAACGACACACAGAGACAGCGGTGTTAGAACTACATAGAACAACTCTACACACACACACACACACACACACACACACACACACACACACACACACACACACACACACTGCATCCTGCATCTCCCTCTGGTCTGTCACCTTCCCCAGCCCACTGACCCTAGTGGTCCCCTGTCTGTCCCCAACACCAGAGGATCACATTAGTATCAGAGTGTGTGTGAGGTGGAAGGTCCAGGTTGTCAGGCATGTGTGGGACTGGCAGTGAGCTAGACCTAAGCGGTTGGCACCTCCTTGTACCACTCGAGAACCCTGCATGAACCCTACACACAACACACACACACAACAGACACACAACACACACCGTAGCACACCCCCGTAGCTTTCCAGAAACAGATCTATGAGTGAAATAGACACGCATAAAGCAGTTTCTGTTCATATTTAAAACCGTAAACTCATATCCAGTTAATTATTTAAGTTTGTGAGTTAAGTACGATGTAGTGCAGTAGTACAGTTGAATAAAAAAAAACATCTCAAAGTTTTGCCAGAGCAATGGTTGGCAGAACACACCATGCGCTGTCTCTGAACATGTATAGACAGGTCAGCTGTACTTCCTCAGAGACACTTAAGGACAGAGCCGTCTGGCCATTCATGATTAACGCCGTGCTCCGGTGCAACCAATCGCAGGCGAGCGTGTGCCGTTTGCGCTTCCGATGAGTCGAGGGCGAGTCATGACCCCGCCCACGCCGGTCCCGAATGACATCATCGTGTAAGGGGATTAGCACGTGGGCAGGACAGGGCCAGACAGGACAGCCAGTGGGTCTGCTTACTCCTTCCGTCTCACGCTGACACACTGTTGCACAACACACACACACACACACATCCAAACAAGATACACTATCTCATACCTATCTCCTTCTTTTACCTTGACTTTAAGGCCCGCCCCTCTAACCACACAAAGACCACCAACAACACAGCCAAAGCGAGGTTAATCATGAAAACAGCAGGTGGGAGGTGATGATGTGTGTGTGTGTGTGTGTGTGTATGAGCGGTGGTGTGGGGATGGGAGGTTGTTAAGCATTACTAATGCCAGGGTGCTTCCTGTCCAGTAAGCCTGTTTATATAACCCCTGCTTGGCCTATTCACTCACCACACATACAGCGAGTGTGAGATAAAGACAGGCTACACCAATGGGAGAAAGAGAGAGAGAGACTTTGTTTACCACGGCAGGTTCCAGATCTATCCGGGGGGTTTTGACATACTGGCCACCAGTAGGACTGGGGTAGAGGCTTCATAGATTCAGAATACCGACGTACTAATGCTAGGGCTGGTGCACTGCCCTCTCCCTCTAATCACATTTGCTTGGACAAATTAGTTTGTGGAGAGAGGCCGAGGATTCGAATCAAATTACAGGGGATTGAAACTAATTCAAATGGACTAGTGAATAGACATCTCTCCAATAGACAGGACTCCATTTCGAGGTAATGGAATCAAACTGGAGTTCAGTGAGTGAGTTGATGTGGTGACTTTTCCCCAGGGAGTTCTTTAACGCTAAATCGAATCTGAATCAGTCAGAGACTTTCATTCATTGGTTGATATTCACCAGAGGATCTTAATGACAAGCCACCCCACGACCCTATAATTGCGGTGAACACATTCAACCTCGGAGGAGATCACCGACCTCAGGCTCCCATACGGTTGGAGCTCTACAAATGAGTGTTTTTCAATTCAGCTACCCATTTTCACATTAAACATTCATTACGTCCGCTTGGACATCAGGGCGAACACAATTACTCTAATTCCCTCCATCCACATATTTTGTCAGTTCTGCAGCAAGTCCATGTTTCACTGGAGCATCGGGCAGCTGGAGTTTAAGGAGTGTATATTCACCTGTGACCGTCCTGGCTTACCAAGGCTTGGCTCTCTAAATGGGGCCTAGCTTGTTGACCAGCCACCCTGTGTCTTCTCCACCTCTGCCCTATGCCACTAAGCTCATTACCCACAATACCTTGGGGCTGTGAGCCATGCTCAGTCTTCATAGAGTACTATACAGTGGTGTGTCATAGAGACATGCGCACCGGTGTGTCACACACGCTCACGTACACACACACACACAGAATAATCCATCCGGTAGCTCATATAGCCGACATCCAAGCGTCTACATGCTTACACGAGCATATCACACTTGCACACATAACACACGTATACTGTACGCTTGACATACATATTCAGTACATTTGACCCCTCAAATCCCTCCTTTTTTCACACAAAACCGCATAACTACCGTTGTCTGTTCTGTAAGATTCTCTCTTACTCTCTCTCTCTCTCTCTCTCGCATTCTCTCAAACGATGAAACACACACGCTGAAGCGTAACACACACACACACACCACACACACACCACACACACAACACAAAGACACCACACACACACACGAAACACAGACACACCACACACACAGAGACGTCGCTCTGTTTATTCACAGTCTATTGAGTGGTGACTCAGCCTGACTCTAAATAAACCTTGGACACGATCCCCCCGAGCATCTTTACCTCAATCAAAGCGTTGCTAAGTAACAAGCAGTGGACCATGGGCCCCGCGAAGACAGCCATCTCCGAGAGAGAGCTGCAGAACCCATACCAACCCCTAACCCATGTGATCATGAACCCCATGGAGGACGCACCAACACACTACAGCAGGTGTGGAACATAGAGACATAGTTCTGCTCGGTTGAAATCGCATTCATCATTGAGCATGTCTTGCTCATGTTGTATGCATGTCTTTTGTGTAGGAAACGGCTTAGAAAATAGAGGTTCTCTCTTATTGGGGAACGAATGGGAGATGGGTTTTATTGGAGACTGTGAAAGGGCAAAGAGTTTGGTGAGAGATGTTTTTTGGGTTCCTTGGAGCGATGTTCCGGGGTGAATAACTAGCTGGTAGGACATACGGTAGAACTAATGTTGTGACTGATAACTGTAAATCCTCCTGTTTAGTTGCACATTACACAAGAGGGCCACTTTCATCAGTCTGCAAACACACACACAGCAGCGTGGGAAAGAGAGACCCAGCGACTTAGTCATGGATGTGCTGTGTCTTGTGTGTGTGTGTGGGAGAAGGATAGTGAGTGTACGTGTGTGGGTTGAAGGGCCTGTAGAGCGTGGGCATGTGTGTCTGAGCTGAGGCGCGTTAATGTGTCATGGCAGCACACTCACCTTGTGGCTAGCTTGTGGCAAACAGCTCCACTGTCTGTAATGACCTCGCTTAGGCGGAGTTCCAGATGGACCTTCCCCTGTGGAGAGCACACACACACACACACACAGGTCATTTGTTATTGGTGTGAATCTAGGAGTTGCTCATCATGGTTTACAACTTCATTTACTGTGCTCGTCCCAAAATGGGTTTGTTCCAAACGTCCACTTCGTAATCACACATCCTTATGTGACAACAGAGCGTGGTGTGTGATACCAGACAGGGTAAGCGTGTCTCCCTCTCATGTGTAATGGGAATGAACGCGTTAGTTCCATTAGATCAACTGCTTTGCAGCACCCAATAAACATGCAAACTCGCTCTGCCTCTCGGCCACAGCACACGCACACACAAACACACAGGAAACAATGTGTCCTCTATGGGCAGGCTGAGAGAGAGAGAGCGAGAGCGAGCGAGAGATACTCTATCTTCCCACTTCATTTGATCCCATCCTTCACGCCGGTCTCTCTCGTCCCTCTCTCTTCTCTCTCTCTCTCTCTCACACACGTCCTTCCTCTCTCGTCCCCTCTCTCTTCTCTCTCTCTCTCTCTCTCACACGTCCGTCCTCTCCACAGCGTCTGACATGAATGTGTCTCTGTTCCAGACCCACCGCCCCAGGGCTTCATACTCCCATCTGTCTGCAGATGTTGCCGCGCTCTCTGACTCTCTCCGTGTGTGTGTGTGTGTGTGTGTGAGTGAGTACACGTATATGTGTGTGTGTGCATATGTATGTGTGTGTATGAGTACATGTGTGTGTGTGAGTACACACTTTGCGTCTGTGTGTGGGTGGGCGCATCTAACAAGACTAGACTGCGATGTCGTCACTGACCCACTGAAGGCCGACTGACAGCAGCCGACGCGACCACGATGAACTCGAATGAAGCCGGACCATTATGGTCTGTCCGTCGATCATGTTCCACTGCTGACAGCTCCTCATATGGAAATGTAAACGACGGAGCCACAGCAGCAACTCAACTCAACCGGATGGTGACTCGCAACAAAAACACCAAACCTCTTGCTAAATATTCCAAACCATATACAGGTCCACGGATGTCATTCGTATATTGAATGCTCGATCAGGGTCAAAAATACTGTGAATACACACAGCCTTACGATCGATGAAGGCCACAAACAGATCGGGAACCGTGGATAAAGAGTGAGCCTGGTTTGAGCCAGGCTGAAGTGTTGTGAAGTGCGTCGATGATGGCAGCCGGGACCCCCCAGCACACTCAGAGAGGTGACATTGACCCTGCAGGCTAAGCCGGGGCCTGTTTAGGCTACACACACCGTCTGTTTGTTTGGTTTTCTGCCTCATATGTAACCATACACACACGCACACACACACACACACAAACAGTGAGGGAAGAGGTGTGCGTGTACAGGTCGATTCGAGTGTGTGGGCATGTGTGTGTGTTCTTTACGTGTACTAACCTGTACTTCGGAGTCGGCGCTGACAGGTTGAATCTGGAACCAGGTGTCTTTCCCATGATACTTCTGCAGGTCCTCTTTCTTCACCGCAACCTTACCTGAAAAACACACACACACTTGATTTTGGAAACCTGGAAACACAAATACACTAGAGAAGGGCAGAGTTCAGTAACCATCCTCCAGTCCTCATCCATGTCATGACAGACCTGCAGATGAGCTTGTCCATGACGTCTGTTAACATCTCTCACACACACACATCCACACACACACACACACACACGCACCTTTAAACGCTGTCCGGCTTAACACCTAATCTTTCCCTTCAGCAGACGTTGGATAAGCTTGCTCTGTCCGCTAAGCCAGGTGCAGGTATTCTCTTGACTGTTGTTGCAATGCCCTACAAATACCTCCAGGCCTTTATCTCCGGGCTATTTCCTGTGTGACAGCTTCAACCAGCTGAACCGCTGATCTGACACTGTGGGGTATAGTTAAAGCTGCATGCTATCATGGGTTGTCCTTGCTTATTTACTGAGGCTCACTGTCAATCCTGAGAAATCGTGTGAATCCTTTGGTGCTTATGAGCCACTGTGTGTGTGTGTGTGTGTGTGTGTGTATGCTTCATATGGAATGTATTTGAGTTATATATGCTCCATATGATTCAGATAGAATGACTTGTATATGCTTCGTGTGCTTCAAATGTATATGTGTTTTATATGGCTGCATTTGGGTTGTACAGCTTCATGTGGTTTGCTTATTTGTTTGTTTGCAGTTGAATTCTCGCCAGCACAACAGGCCCAGAGCATTCCTTCACACAGCAACAGACTGACAAAGCATTTGGACGGTAACAAACACATCTCAGCCAATCACTTTGCTTGTTTCCCAGAAATGTAAACACCTGGATATGATCAACAGCGCCAGCCAATCGTAAGGCCAAAGGCCCGAGACTGGTGCAGAAGTACCCAATCAGAGTGTTGAAAAAGGGGTGAGGGGTGAGATGAACAACAACTAGGGGGACCAATGGGAGCAGAGTATTACTCACCGATGCTGGAGTCCCTCCTGAAGACATCCCTGTCGAAGATGTAGAAGGACAGATGCCGGAAACTGCGTGGGATCTCACAATAAAAATCCTCCCCATAGAACGGACTGCAGAGAGGAGATAATACAATGAGCTGTCTTCTACACTCGAGAACCCAGCCTGCACAGTACAGGGTCATATCTGATATATGGGTAAACACATATTTTACCACGCCTGGTTGAAATTCTGGATTGTGTTTGACTTGGTTTACCCAGTTTAATATGACATAAATCTAACACCAAATGTGTGTGTTTGTAGATAAATAATCCACATTTGTGTATACTAGCAGGCTCTCTAAGGAGACATGAAGAAGGAGAACGCCCTCATCTTATGATGCCTAATGGGGTTTATTCCAGGCAAAACACAGACAAACACACACACACACATGCAGACACGTACTGTGCACGGACACACATACAAAAACACACAACTGGACTACATGGCAACAGGGAATACAGAGCAATGGGAATCTCATGATCCAAACCTTTAGGCTATTACTAGGAATAATAGTCCACATTCCTCTTGCTTGCAGTCTCTCAGAAACACTGAAGTACACTACACGCTCCCTTTAAAAGCCATTATCCCAATGATGTCAGTAGATGATATCTCTTTGTACGAGAGGCGCCTTATTAGAGTATCTCATGACATAATTATACTATAAACCAAACAGACTGAGGGCTGTTGGTAACAGAAGCGGCAGGATAGGTCTGTCGAATTCCTGTCCCGGTCAATATTTTGCACGTCGAACCAACAGTCTGGCAAACTGAGAGAGACGGACGCATAGAGACAGATATGGAGACACAGAGAGGGACAGAGAGACAGAGAGACATAGAGAGAGACAGAGAGAGAGAGACAGAGAGAGACACAGAGAGAGAGACAGAGAGAGACAGAGAGAGAGACAGAGAGAGAGACAGAGAGAGCACAGAGAGAGACAGAGAGAGACAGAGAGAGACAGAGAGAGAGAGAGACAGAGAGACAGAGAGACAGAGAGACAGAGAGACAGGGAATGGGAAACAGGGAGACCGACACAGAAGAAGTAAGAAGGTACCAGAGAGACTTCTCGATGATCTTGGTCCTGAAGACCTCCTCCTGGTCGAGGTTGACAGTGCAGTAGCAGTCTCTCATCCTGTTCGGCCCCGGATACGGAGGGATGTTCTTCGCTTCACCTACACACAAGGAGAACGAAAGAGAAAGAAATGTCACATTATAAATAGGAACATTCAAGACAGGTTCTCTGGAGACAGTGACTATAAAAAAAAACATTAAATGTCAATGCAGCTTTCAGAGATACATCCTGTAGCCTGAGTAGATGCTATCTATTATCTGACATCACAAAGCCCTACCATTCAGAGAGTACTGAATAACAAGCTTAGCCCTGCCTGCCACTGTGCTGTCGACTGTACTTCTATTCTCTATGTAGGTACACATGAACATAGACACAAACCCCAATGAGAGAAATGAAGATCGAGATAATAGTACCTTTAGTCCTATTAGTTCCCCTGTCCTCTTGTACACTATCTGGAGTGTGTGTGTGTGTGTGTGTGTGCGCATGTGCGGGCACTACATATCTGTGACTAAAGGAATCTGCGTGGGACACTTCTCCCAGGACTCGGAGGAACCAAATCTGCTCATCCAACATATGTAACAGCACACCCTTTCACAAGAATGTGGTCCAACCACCCACCACGACACAGACACACACACACACACTGTGCCTGTCAGACTGGCTCACCAAAACGATTGTATTACAGTCCCTAAGGCCCAATATCCTCCTTCGCTTGCGTTGGGGAGTGTCAGGGACTGATGTGCGCTGCGCTACGGCCCGAGGGAGACCCCCCCCGTCTCCAGAGCAGTCCTGCTGGGAGATCCTGACTGAACAGTCCCTTCCACTATCGGCTCGGAATCTGATCCTATCACTTAGCTAGAGAGCGCGAGCCCATGTAAATCAGTGTAGAACACCGGGGGTAAGACACTAACCCTGCAACATGAGACCACTGTGTGTTCTGGCCTGCTGGGCTGGCTGACTGAATGACTGAACTGGAGCCAGACGTATAGCATGGTGAAGATGTGAAGCCGCTCGTGTGCTATGGCGAATGAGTGGAGCTAGCATTGTGAATGAGTCTTACTGGCATTGTGAATGAGTCTAACTGGTATTATGAATGAGTGTGGCTAGCATCTCGAATGAACGGTAGCAGTCATACTGTAGCATCTTTTAGGAGTGATGGTAGTGATGGTAGTGATATGCGGCAGCATTGTTATGTCTCTAGCCCGTTCGGTGAACATACAATGACGTCAATTGTCAGTTAATCAGAAGGTGGTGACAGCTGGATCTAGAATTGCTCTCCTTCCCCCCCCCCGCCATCTCTCTCTCTCTCTCTCTCTCTCTCTCTCTCTCTCTCTCTCTCTCTCTAGGGAGTCCTGCCTGCCTTCCTCATCATTCTAGCTCATCATCAGCAGAGGATCTCATTGGATTATGGTGTTCGGGTCACCCTGGCAACCACAACATCATAGGATTATACTGGCACGCCGGCTGCTGTTCTGGAAGCTGTGTGTGTGAATGTGTCTACAAAATATCAACAGTCACAACAATCTATTTGTGAAAACAAAGACTTCCTTGTGAGACCACACAGCTTGTCCAATAGGAAGGAGCCATGCCGATGACTGGAGCATAACATCCCCCAAAAGGACATGATCATAGGGGCCATTGTCAAGATTAAACACACAAACACTTTCTGTAGGAAACCATCACAACAGGAAGTGCCCAGCATCTGTCCCCCCCCCGAATGATGGGAAACCTGGAACCCACTGTCTCTGGGAATGGGGCTTTGTTTGTATCTCCAAATGGTTTTCATTTCATTTTTTCATCAACTCCCCCATTGCCATGGTGACAGTCATAGCATGACAAACTTCCTGTTTTGTTTTGCAGGGTTATGAGTAATGGGCTTGGCTGAACAGTGACAAAGCGATGTGGACGTGTGTGTCTGTGGGTAACCGAGGGGGAAATGGGTGAAGAGGTATGAGTGATTGAACGAGTGTGTGTATGTTTACGTTGTGTGTGTGTGTGTGTGTGTTGCACCAGAGGAGAGATAGAAGCCTCTGGTAAAGCCCATCACTCAGCTCCATGAGGAGACTTCATTATAAAAGCATCTTTTCTGATCCACCCATCTCAGTACAGTCTCCCCCTCTTTACCTCCCTTGCCATATTTATTTTCTTCCCTGGCTCTCCAGCCATCTCTCTTCCTCTTTCTTTCATCCTGCGTCTGTGTCCTTTGTTCGTCTCCTCTCCTCTCAGGGGAGTCTGACTCAGCCCCCCTCCCCCAAACATTTCATATACAATTAGAACAGAATAACAACAACTGCAGAGATCATCTGTGCTGCCCCTAGAGAGGAACCTGCCCCAACGTTTGACGAGTGCACGCTCCCGTGCTCATACCACTTCAGCATATCCAGATTAAACACAAACACACACCGCGCCACACACACACACACACATATACTGTGTAGGCGGAGAATCTGAGGGAGACCATTAAGAAAAGACCTTCTCTCTGAAGACTCTGAGGGAGTAAGAGAAAGATAGTGTGTGTGTGTGTGTGTGTGTGTGTGTGTGTGTGTGTGAGTGTGAGTGTGAGTGTGAGTGTGAGTGTGAGTGTGAGTGTGAGTGTGAGTGTGAGTGTGAGTGTGAGTGTGAGCAGTGGCGTGCACAGGTAGACCTGAGGTGGTGCTCAAGCACCTGCCCTTTTGCCCTGGCCCAATAAAGTGCCCTTTTGAAAATGAAAGTTCGTTTTTTTTTCTTTACAGTGTATGTGGCCCATGCCGACATTATCATCTATGCTCAACGATTAAAAACGTTTGACAATGATGCCCCAATAAATATGCCCCCCCTCCTCCTCCTCCGCACACACTTCCTTTGTCAACGTGAATGCGCAGAGTGGACACAAACGGAGGCGCGTTGCCGCAGCAGTCCACAGCTGGTGCACACACACACCTACTCTCCGGCCTGCCCTGCCCCACCAGCGAGGTAACACATACATGAATGGAGTCAAGTGTGTATTGTTTGCCCCCTAAGCCTCAGTTGCCAAGTTATAACTTGCATTTATTTGTCTCTGTTATAAAGTAGCCTCTATCATGCAGCGCCACACAGCTGAGCATACATTAGCCGACTGTCCTGCTTAAAACAAGCTAGCCCCCACAAAAAATAGATATGACGTGATGAACACAACTAATGTCGGCCGAGTTTGTCATTGGTACAGCATGTGAATATATCAGTATGCTGAATATTTGTGTGGATTTCAATGAAGACAAGTGCTTGGGTTTGGAAATAAACACCCTTAACTTGGACTACATGACTCCTACTGTTTTTGACATGGTATAAGTTACTCCCATTACCCATAGATAGCCCACCTAGGGGACGTAACACTGCACAAAGTGCCCTTATTTTTCACTGAGCACCTGCCCCCCAAAATGTCTGTGCACGCCACTGAGTGTGAGTGTGAGTGTGAGTGAGAGAGAGAGGGAGAGAGAGAGAGAGAGAGAGAGAGAGAGAGAGATGACATTTGCAAATAAGCAAAAGTGTGACATAGATCAAACAGTATCCTCCCTCACTCTAATGAAAGGGAATATGAAGGGGGGAAGGTATAGAGGGATAAGCAGAAAAAGAGAGCGAGACTAGGGAATATCATTGCAGGAAGAGATTAGCAGGGAAAACGAGGAAGTAAATCAGTCTGCGAGGGGTAGTGTGAAAGACAAGGAAACAGGAAATACAAACAATAAAAGAAAGAGAATTATAAATAGAGAATGAGCATAATGTTCCCTTTCTTGTGTTAAACTGTCAAGGCTGATGTAATATTATTTCCAGCTCATTGTGTCCAGTGTGACACACAAACACACACATATTTACATATGCATACAAATACATGCCACTACTAGAACATATTGAATAACATCTCCATTCCTCTGATCCCGTCTGTGTCTCTTGAGCAGTAGACCAGCCCAGCTCCCTAACCAAGCCTGGGAAACACCCGACCAGAAGACCATGAAAGAGAGAGGGAGAAAGAGAGAAAAAGACAGGGGTGGGGGGGCTGGGGGGGGGCATCAAGGGAAGAAAACAGGCGACTGGAGACAGTGTGAGAAAAGAGAGAGGGGAAAGTGAGAGAGGGAGAAAGCGAAGAGAGTCAGTGAGATAGCCTTCGAGAGAGCTACGACAGGAAATGAGATTGAGAGAAAGGAATTTCGACTGCATCCAAGATGTAGTTTAAAAGGGGGCGAACGACCCAGTGCTCCTGACAGGGAGTCCTCAAGAGAGAGAGAGAGAGAGAGGAGAGGAGAGAGGAGAGAGAGAGAGAGAGAGAGAGAGAGAGAGAGACGGCATGAGACAGGAGGACTAGAGACAGAGGGATTTAGAAATAGCCATACATAACCCAGAACTAATGTGTCGGACAAGGAGAACATGTGCTTCGTAGAAGAAGAAAAAATAAAAATACTAAACCCGTCCGGCAAGTTATAGCATGAGTGTCCTTCCTTCTTTCTGCTCTGTGCCACATTAGAATAGATAGACACACGCACACACACACACACACATACACACACACACACAGATGAACACACAAGGGCACTTTGTTCTACCCTCCCCGCTCTGAAGGAGTCAGGGGAGAAATGGTGTGTGTGTGTGAGTATGTGTGTGTGTGTGTGCATGCATGGCTGTGGGTGTGTTGGAGGAAGTGGTATCAGACCCAGTTCCAGCTCCCACCGAATCTCCATCCACAGAATGTCTCTTAATTATTGACTCGTTCAGTTAATTACCTGTCTCCAAAACCAGCATTGATTACAGAGCACTGGGTACGACTGGATGACTACATATCCCAACGTCAGATCCCGCGAAGAGAGGATCCTGACCACACTGTCACAGAGGCCAAAAACACGGAACCGATTTGTTTTGCTTATTCATGTTATGGTTGTTTGTTGTTGTTCATGTTTGTGTAAAAGTGTTGCCATTAAGTGTGTCATCACAAGGTGAATTCCTCTGACATATCATTCCTCTGGCTGTCACAACGAGAGGTGTTTGGGATGTGGTTTGGTAATAGTGGTGAGGCAGATGGAATCCTAGATTCTAGTTACTGATCACACGTATTCCGTCACTCACAGAGTTTTTACCACAAGCTTTGCTAATGTTCACACCACATACATACGCAATGGAAACAAATAGAACACAAACATAATATGTTCCCTTTCAAACACACACACATCCGAGCATATCACCCAGGGAAAAGAAAAATGTTTTGGAAAAACTGTTCCAAAGTTCAACCGACGGTACGCGTTCAGTAACTGATCCAAACGGTTTGATTTTGGAAAAACAGTCAGTAATTGAGTTCAGTGCCTTGCGCATGGACTGGCTGAGACAATCTGAGCCCAGCCAGTCAGACTCGTGCTGACCAGGAGATGAGTGCAGTATGTCAGTCATGAGAGGAGGCTTGGGAGAGTCAAGGTGCTGTGTTTTAACTCCAGAAACCAGACACTAAAAGACAAGGCCTGGTTTTGGACCCCTCTCACTTTATAAGGCGTTACGCATTGACAGCACTGTGTAAAAACACGACCCCACACCAGTCACCAGATTTCTCTGCGTGTTCTTTTCTCTACAAACCGCAGACGGTGAGAGATCGCGTGGGCCTATTTTCAGGGTGAGGTGTAAAAAGACATTTCACACATACACACATGCTCCCCTTAGGGCCATACAGCCTTTAACTCAGCGGTAGATCATTACACCGCAGACAAAGAAGCCGGCGGTTCAAATCCCCTTTGTGATAAATGCGTCGGCTTAATGAATACGCGGCATTACATGCACACGCGTAATGTTGCACATGCAAATACCCTCCCTCGTCTTTCTCTCTCTTGCGCGCACACAAACAAACAGGGCATGGCCTAAGTTGATATGACATCTTGTTTAAGGGAAAGGGTTGGAGACAGTCAGTTAGAAACTAGTGACAATGTTCTGTCGAGGGGCGAGCTACCCTGGCTAGCGTTGCAGAGAGTTCAGCTAATTCTCAGTTTGGGAGTGACAAGAATGACTGAGAATCCAGTCAGGTTCTCCTTGCCCTTCGATAAAGCAGAGCAAGCGTGGTACCAGAACTTCAAACAGACTCCTGTAACACAGGGCCTGGCATATCTGCCGCCGCATCACAGACAATGTTCCATCCCTCGTGCAACTTCCCTCCCAGGCCATGTCTGTGTGCGTGTATGTGGGGGAGGCGGTGGGGGGTTACGGTGTGTAACACCAGAAACAGGGGGAGAACAGCAAACCAGGCCGATACACACCGCAGCAGACACTCTGGGGGAAGATACTGCGGGGGGGGCCGACACCCTCAAGCAGAAACAACCCTCCTCGTGTTCCTGAAACCAGGGGAAGGTCACCCAGAGAGCCACGACCGGGGTGCTGAGAGGGCAAATGAAAGGCAGACTGGAGGAGGGTTTCATGGCCCGTCCGGGCCAGTTATCTAACCTTCTATTTACCCTTATTTACCCTGTGCGTCTCTGGAGAGCTTATCGTTTCTGCTACTGGCGAGTGTTCTGGTGGGGAATACAGGATGCTGGACCTAGGCTGTGTCCTCTGTTGCAGACCCGGATTCTACGCACCCAAAACACGGCCTGCGTCTCAACAGTCAACAGAGATGTGTTTACCACACGCTGTTTTCCAGAGAAGGTTCCTTCCAGGAGTAAATGCCATTCATGTACACAAACACACATAGACCCATTCAAAATGACAAAAGTGCATGTAAACACATACACAGTCTTCCTCTCTCAATCAATCATTTAATCCAATATAAAGGCACACGCACACACTGTCTCTATCAATAAATCAATCCGATCACACCAAACACACACACACAGAGTTTTCAGACGCACACACGCGCAACACCGACACGCGGACGTTTGCCCTCATGTTGAGCGGAAATGTCTTCATATGATGGTTTAGTTACACCACAGATCACGGTGTCCTTTCTATTACCAACAGTGTTTGCTGTAATCTACTCTAGATGTACAAAAACAAGCAAATGACCGAACAACCTCGTTCTAAATTAAGATCATTTCACACCGATCTTTGTTGGACGGGCACCACTGGATGACCGTCACTTGGGGGATGAAGGCGGATTAATCACCCATCTCGCCCTGACGTGTCAAGGATCCCCAGAGGGCCCCCACCCCCCCCCTTTCTCTCTCTCCCCTCCCCCCTCTCTGTGTCTCCCCCGCCGCTTAGAGGAAGTTTGGGAAACCTCTGCTGGCCAGCTGCCAGGGCCGGCAGGGCCTCTCTGGAAACCGAACCTCTCTCCAGTCCCTTCCACTGCCCAGTGAAACCTCCTCAGCCTCCCCCTCTCTCCACTGCCTTCCAGCCACTACGTCTGGCCCCTTCTGGCGCCGTTTCAACCCCCTCTCCACCCCTCAGGCCTGCTTCTACCCTTGCCTTCCTTACTACAAAACACTGGCAGTAAAAGTTTGAACCAACACCCACTCCTGTCCCTTTCACCCCTCCCAATCACCACCCAATGGTGCCTCATCAACCACCCGACAGTCCGATACTTCATCTCGCCAACCCACACCAAGGGGAGTGGCGGCTGCTTTTATGGGTACCCAGCCACTGCCCCCAATGACCCCTCAACTCATCAATTCCCTTCTCCCACGCACATCCCAGAATGCTTTGCAATAGGATCCTAGCTCCAGAGTTGAGTGAGACATGCAGCCGGTGAAAGACCATCAACACCCAGCACCATTAGTGTGCGAACAACACAACCCTGTAAGACTCTCTCTCTTTCTGTATTTTACAGAATCCATCTGGTTCACATTAGTTTGTTGCAACACAGGAAAAAACAGACACACTTCTTTTGTAGTCCATTCCAGCCAATCAGGAAGTGAATTGGGGTAGTTTCCTGTTTCCTGTGTTTCCCCGGACAGTAGGCTATGGTTCTAGTATCCCTACAGTATCCCTAGTATTACGCTACTTTAGGAAACCCCAGTGAAGTCATCAGTGCACAACAAGAAAAATCTACTGTCCCCCCCACCTCCTCCCTCACAAATATGTGGCAGATATTCAACTGTATGTCATACGCCAAGTATGATGAAGTCCAGCCACATGCCAAAGGCCCCCTAGCTGACAGTGAGGGTCTCCAACCAGGCTACAAACTGTAGGAAATACCCTGGCTTTAAGGCCTGCTGGGTGGACGATGGCTAACAGCACACAGTCTAGCTCAGGCATCAATACCAATGGGAAGATGCAGTAGGCCTACTCCAGGGAGACATCAGTGACCATGCAGTTAGTGGTTCAGGACCACCAGGGAATCTGGCTGCTGCTCGGCAACAGAGTTGAGTCTCCAGTCCTTACCCTACCTAATGGTGCAGTATGACTGTTTGGATACAGGCATTGCAATTGCGTGCCACAGCGATGGCCACAGATTTGAAGATTGTGTCGACAAAGAGGATGCGTGGATCCGATATCAGCCTCAGCAGACTGAAATGAATCATGTCTCCTCCTCTGTAATGCATGGTATTTACAGGTTATCAGATGCTTATAATTTAGTAACAACTGACTCAATCTGACTGCACAACCATTCTTAGGCTCCGACTGATCCTCCATTCATGAGGAATGCTATGCAAATACAATGAAACATGAGAAACGTTTGTCTTGGTGTCAGTTCAGCTTTTCCCTTTGCCATGTGAATGACTGCTTCCCAAGCACAAAACTAGAATGGGTTTGTGTTCAAACGAGGTTTGGACGCTGCGTAGATCAAAAGGCAAAGAGCTTGGCTTATGTCGCGCATGATATACCTGGTTTTCTGATATGAATGTTGTCTGTTTGTTTGTTTTGATAGTTTTTTTTGTTTGGCCTAATGTTTTTGTTCTTAAGTTAACATTCGTGTCTAGTGCACCCACGGGCAAAACACAGCTTCTTTTGATGTTGTGTGTGGGGAAATAAGAGAGGGAAGTTGTGCATAATGTTTGGCTTAGTGCAAGAAGGTGACAATGTTTATAGCGCACAATATAGCCTACATTAACGACATTTTGAATTATTCATAGTCCTGCAGCTTTGTAGTCGCTTTTAATGATGAGCTACAGATTTTTGAATGGCCCAACAGCACATAATTCCATGACATTATGCCACAGAATCACGTTTTATTTCAAAGCAAAGCTAACCAAGGACAAAAACCGAGCCAATCGTCGACTGTGGAGGATGTTGGCGGTGGTGACAGGAGGGCAAACGCAGTCAGACACAGGGGTAATTCCATTCTCTCATGCTGATGTCTCATATTCAGCCACAGCGCAATGTTGTGGCGCAATGAATGTCTAGCGGACACTGTCATTCTGCAAAAGTGAATGGATCTCCGACTAACGGTTCGGCTTTCGAAAGCTGGGACACATGGAGAAAGTGGCAAAGGCGAGCCATCTGGATATGGAGCTGTTCGCAGTTCTTTCTGCCCAGCCTAGTATCTTTGCGCTGTCTAATAGAATACCGATTCTTATTATTCATATGTGAGATATTGCGCCTATAAATTACCCATCATTTGAATTGGGCGTATGTAGCTACACTATTAGGATCTAGGTCATTTTACAATATCTGGATTCGAGTAATGTATAGTTGGGGGAAACGACGTGTGATTTGAATTACAATATGGCAAAAGGAGTCTCGTGCGCGAGCGCTCTGTAGAACAGCTCCCCTGTAGCCTACCTTTCGGACCACGGACGGCAAGGGAATTCTGCCTCTTTAGGTTGCATCGCTTACCTATTTTTATTTTGACGCTCTGGAAAACGCGGAGCCCTTCCTCTTCGACCGCCATGCTCGCGTGGCTCCACTCTTTCCCTTTTGACTTTTGTACGGAGACGATTCTCCACTGTGCGTTCCGTGTATCCCAGCGCAAAGCTACTCCGGGGCGTGTTGAACAGAGCTATGCGTCCCGAACAGCGAGCATTCCCACAGCCGAGCCGACCACTGCTGGAACAGCGAGGCAGCTCAAACTCGCCCCAACATTTCCAGTGGGGGCGGGGCACATTACCTTCTCCTCAACTGATTGAGTGCCGATGGGCAAACGTCATACAAAGGGCGGGTTCAGAACGAGGCTCAGCGCAGTGTTTGACACTGGTTTGGCAGCGTTTTCACAAAGCGCACTCGAACAGGATTGGGACAAACGGTGCGTTTAATGCGAATTCAAAACGGTTGGAAAAACAACAAGATAGTGATAAATCTTGACCTGGTGATAAATGTTGTCTAGAGCGCCAAATGTACTAGGACCGCTACTGCTTAGAACACATCTTCATGGCCCATAGGCACACATGCTGACAGAAAGGTCCCATACAGGAATAAATGAATGAAACAGAAAACATTGACCCAACTTGGACTTAACCTGACGGTTGTCGGTCATCTATGGATAAAGTGATGGTGATAGCATCACTGAATGGATTTAAGAGCCACACTGGGCTGACCACCTTGGTCCATAATTGAGCCATAAGCTCACATGAGTGTCTTTTTGATTTCCCCTCCACATAGGCCTAGTATCTCCAACCGTATCTCTGTGTGGCTCCATTTCTTGAGAACTCCACAGACCAATCGTCCAAAGGAGAGAGATTGAGTCGCTCTCGGGACGGTTGCCGCCGCCGCGATGCAAGCCAAGGCAGTGGGATTAGCTGTGATTCCTTTAGAACAGCCGTAAATCTTATTAAACATCTCATCTCTCACGTCATCCTATACCAGTTCCACACACCCACCCGAGTAATTTAAGAGAATCTAGAACCTTGTAGAACACAATTCTAACATTTTAGGGTGAAACACTTAGCCTATAAATCTCACCTTGAAACTGAAGTGTTCTATTAATCAGGATTGTATTGTGAAATGACACCTAATAGTTTATTGATATGATGTCAAGTCCAACATTAGCACATTCAGAGCAGCTGGGATATATGACCAATGCATAATCAACATGGGTTTTTATTTATATATGCCATTGTTGTTCACTACCACAAGTTGAAGACAAATCTGAACAAAGGGAAGCAGTTCTGTGGTAGAGGATGGTGCATACACACATTTAGAGGATGCATGAGAGCTCTTCAAGACAAACCTTTACGCCAGAGCATGGCGACAACGCCCTGTGGTAAACCACAGGCCTGCTTGTGTTTGAGAGTGAGAAACAGACAACATTTTGCATAAAGTACACACACACACACACACACACACACAAATGTATGCATGTCATAACATAAACATAGCTTCATATATACACACTGTGGCAGCAACTTATTATACAAAGTAAGGATGTAATCTCTCAAATACACAAACATCCATTCATCCTGTGTGTGTGTGTGTGTGTGTGTGTGTGCGTGTGCGTGTGTGTGTGTGCGTGTGACACACTGAGCCATTGACAGAGACAGAAAGGGGACAGATGTTCAGTTTAAGCAGATTAATGGAGGGATGCACATCACTGTTTTAATACCATACAAACACCAAAGGCCACAAGAGAGCATGGGTGGGGCATCTCTAATAACAACTATGCAACTGTATCCTCTTGCACCACAAATAGTTTACATACACATATGTTTCTCTCTCTTTCTGTCCAGAGAGGTACATTTTAAAGAGAAACAGATAAATAGACACACATGTTGACCAGATGTTGAACCCAAATGTTCATCCCTGCTATAGTGGCAAGAGCATACATCTGAGCATTGCATCCAATACACAAATAACTGGCAGTTTATCTGTATTCAAAAATTAAAGTATGTGATATAGAACAGAAAGTCTCAAAGCCATCTTTACGTAACTGATTTCAGGATGTATACTTTGACAACCTTTACTCTTTCACTCCACCTCCTTTCTCTCTTTCCTAATCTGAGGACTGTTGGTGACAAGGAACAACATGGGGGTTGAGGATGGAATGGAGCCCTGATCATACTGTTTTCCCTCTTTTCTCTCCTTCAGGCATTTCACGGGCAACTACACATAACTTTCTTACAACCTGTTTTTCCCTCCCTAAAACACAACACAAAGAGATGACAAGTGAAGAGGAGGACAGGAGAGGAAAGGGGAGATGACCAGGATTATGGAATGAGGAACGTTAAAGGGGATATTAAAAGACGTACTGGACAGAGAGGCAAAAGGAGACGAAAAATATCAATATGGTCAAATTTAAGGACTGAAGGGAATGCATTTAGCCATGTGTTGTTGGGCTGTTGCAGGCAAATTCAGGTTTTGATTGTAAATATGTTGTAACCAAAAAAAGGGACATGCACAATTAAAACAAACACTTTTTTCTAGCGCGTTTGTCAAGAGTGCTGTTTGGAAAATGCCCCAGGCTAAACATGGAGTTTATGAACTAGATGACCTTGTCTAGCTCCAACCATTTACAAAGATGTTCTTACAATCTAGCCTAGCCTAGGCCTACTTATTCCACAGAAGTCTACTTCAACACAATATTAAGGATGGTACATATGATAACAATGTCTGAAGATGACAAGTAAGTTTAACAAAATGTATACTATAATAGTATAATGTATGTAGACTTGGATATCATGAGAGTCTGTGCAAAATCAATCGTGTTCCTTGGGCCCCATCTAGTGTTCGTTAGCACTTTGACAGATTGTTAGGAGACATTTGCCACTGCTTCTACTTCGTTATTTAGAAAGTAACAAACTTAACGGAACCTCCCGGAATTCATTATTAAATTAGGGTGCTTAATTTATGCAAGTTAATAAAGTAATTAATAAGTTAAGTAAGTTCAGTTCATTATGAATGCTAAGTCAAGCTAACTTAATTGTGTCCTGTCCCTTTAACGTTCCTCCCTGCCGGTAACTTGGATCTTGCTTTGTAACGGCGGGCTGTCGTCTTCCCCATTTCGCTGCTTTGTTTTCATTGTCACCCCGTTTGACCATGGCTGCTCATTCTACCGAAGAACCGTTCCCCTTTCACGGGTTACTCCCCAAAAAAGAGACAGGCGCCACGTCCTATCTAACCAGGTTCCCCGAGTACGATGGACGGGGTGTTCTCATTGCTATTCTCGACACTGGCGTGGACCCTGGGGCCCCGGGCATGCAGGTAAATCTAGGCCGGTGCAGTTATAGAACAGTAGGCCCCGCCACCCAATGAGACCCTGCTAGCTAGCTAACGTTAACTGCTAGTGCTAACTGGTTAGCAATCGGCATTTGAAAACGTTTGACAGCTGACTATGTTTTTAGTTTCGCCTTTCGGTTGGTATGTGAATGAAGCTTTGATAGCTTGCCGGCGGAATCTGGGTTTATTCTGACATTTCAGACTTATATGAGGTTGTTGCTAGCCCCGATAGCAGCGAGCTAGCTAGCAGTCAAATCAGAAGGTGAGAGGAAAACCATATAGCTAGACGACAGTACGTGGAAGCAACATTTAATAATAAATGTATATAACGCTCCTGATCTTGTTATCTATTCACTGCACTTCTTTAAAAGTGACGTGTCCCCTTAGAAAGAAAAACTGATTTATGTTTTTAGTAATGTCAGTTTATCAAGTGTCAGCACCAATATTTGCAAGTCACTGACAGGCACTGACTACTTGTATGTGGTAAGATAGTTAAACTTGGAAGAGGATCAAGCATCTGTTGACAGTTATCACCAGGGCTGTCAGAGGCCTTGACTTACAAGCTAACATTACTAGAAGTCTCATTCACAGAAAGACCCTGCCCGTGTCCCCGATGATGCAATTCCCCCCATTAAAACATATGCAAATGAAAACACAGTATCAGTATCCACTTTCAGGATAGCGATCTATATTAGTCTAATTTTCCAAATTCGTTCAGGTTTCCCTCTTTATTACGGAAAACGTTCAGTTACTGACTGTCCCTTTCTCCTGTCCCATAGACCACGACGGAGGGAAAGCCGAAGATTGTTGACATCATCGATACCACAGGAAGTGGCGATGTCAACATGTCCACGGTGGTGGAACCCAACGACGGAACACTGGCGGGGCTCTCTGGCAGGACGCTAAAGGTCGACGCCGTCACATGACGTCCTGCACACTGTTTTCCTATCCCGTCATGATTATGCAGTCAAGCTTTTGTCACAGCCGAGCCCTGTCTATAACGCACACCTCTCACTCTGTCTCCCAGATCCCCCCCGGCTGGGTCAATCCATCAGGGAAGTATCACATCGGAGTCAAAAACGGTTACGAGTTCTTCCCCAAAGCTCTCAAAGAGAGAATACAGGTGAATGCAGGGTTGATTCTCGCACAGTATTGGCGTAGGGGCCCGGGGGCGGAACGTTTCTGTGTGTGCCGGACAGATGCTCGTCCGTGAAGTGGATCGCGGCTTTTGGCGTTGACGTGTGCTGTTTTGTCCACCCGCAGAAAGAGCGTAAGGAGAAGATGTGGGACCCTGCACACAGAGCTGCTCTAGCCGAGGCGAGCCGTAAGACAGAGGAGTTTGATCTCGCTCACCCCTCCCCCTCACAGGTCAGAACTGCTGACAAACAGCTGTGCAGGCTTGTGTGTGTTAGTACAGTGACCCTCTGGCTGTGTGTGTGTGTGTGTAAGTATAACCTGACTGTGTGTGTGTGTGTGTGAGTATAACCTGACCCTCTGGCTGTGTGAGTTCAGACAGAGAAGCTGCAGAAGGAGGAGCTCCAGTGCCAGTCTGAGCTGCTGGCCTCTCTGGAGAAGAAGTACAGCGACCCGGGGCCAGTCTACGACTGTGTCCTCTGGCACGACGACCTGACCTGGAGGTGAGAGCAGCCTGCCGCCTGGTCCCAAATGCTCTCCACTAGATGGCCTTCCTAACGTCCATTCATCCTTCCCTGCTTCTCCAAGCCCCTTTTATTCTTTATCCTTTACCTCCTGCCTTTTTCCTCTACCTTCTCTTCATTCATTCCTCATCCCGTTCCTCCTGCCTGTTTGATTTCCATCCATCCATCCTACCAACCTACCGATTTACCCACTCGCCTTTTCCTCTCTTTCAGTCTATCCTTCCTACTCGTCCCTATAGCATGTCTCATCTCTGTGTGTGTGTGTGTGTGTGTGCGCTCCCCAGGGCTGTGGTGGACACCTCAGAGTGTGGGGAGCTGTCCCAGTGCACTGTGCTGGCCTCCTACAGGGAGAGCCAGGAGTTTGCCTCGCTGGGCGAGGCCGAGATGCTCAACTACTCCCTCAACATCTACGACGAGGGGAACACGCTCTGCATCGTCACCAGCGGAGGTGAGGGGGGGGGTTCAACCCACCTGGATGGGTGGGGGACTGGTCATCATCGAACATGCGTCAGTCGGTCGACGGACCGCTTTTCGTTGCAGTAATGCCCGAAAAGGAGAGAATTGGACGACATCGTCAAATGTGTCGTCTTTTCAGGGGCTCACGGGACACACGTGGCGAGCATCGCGGCAGGTCACTTCCCCGACGAGCCGGAGAGAAATGGCATCGCCCCGGGCGCCCAGATCCTCGCCTTGAAGATTGGAGACACCCGCCTCAGCACCATGGAAACGGGAACAGGACTCATCCGTGCTGTAAGCCGCTGTCCTCCCTCTCCTCCTTCCACCTGTGTCCTCTAATCATCCCTCTGATCATCCCTCTGATCATCCCTCTTTCATTGTGTCCTGATGACTCATTCTCTCTTATCTCGGTAGATGATTGAGGTAATCAACTACAAGTGTGACCTGGTCAACTACAGCTATGGGGAAGCCACACACTGGCCCAACTCAGGGTGAGTGTGTGTGTGTGTGTATCTGTGTGTGTGTGTAAATACAGAAGACTTTCCAAGTGTGTGTTTTAATGGCCTCCTCACATCACAGGAGGATCTGCGAGGTGATCACAGAGGCGGTGCAGAAACACAACGTGTTGTTTGTGTCGAGTGCCGGTAACAACGGCCCCTGTCTGTCCACCGTGGGCTGTCCTGGGGGCACCACCAGCAGTGTGATAGGTTAGTACTCACACACACACACTTACAGACACACACACACACTCTCTCTGTCTGTCACTCTCTCTCTCACACACACACACTCATGCCCATCTCTCTGTGTCTCAGGTGTGGGGGCGTACGTGACCCCTGACATGATGGTGGCGGAGTATTCCCTGAGGGAGAAGCTTCCCCCCAACCAGTACACCTGGTCCTCCCGGGGGCCCAGTACTGACGGGGCCCTGGGGGTCAGCATCAGCGCCCCGGGGGGGGCCATCGCCTCCGTGCCCAACTGGACGCTCCGGGGCACCCAGCTCATGAACGGCACCTCCATGTCCTCCCCCAACGCCTGTGGGGGCATCGCCCTGGTGCTCTCAGGTGGGAACCACTACATGTACACACACATGCAATCATTTTTAATGGAGATAAAGTATACCTATCTATGTGTGTGTGTGCATATATATGTGTGGGGGGGCATTGTGTATACAATTATAGTATGTGTTCTGAAGAGTATTTTTGCCGTGTGTGTGTATTTCCGTGTGTACACTAACGTGTGTGTGTGTGTGTGTGTGTGATGACGTGTGTGTGTGTGTGGCAGGTCTGAAGCAGACCGGGGTGCGCGTGTCCGTGCCGGCGGTGAGGAGAGCCCTGGAGAACACGGCCATGAAGGTGGACGACATCGAGGTGTTCGCCCAGGGCCACGGCATCATCCAGGTGGACAGGGCGTTAGACTACCTCACCCAGCACGCCGCTCTCCCCACCAGCAACCTGGGCTTCGCCATCACCGTGGGCTCCCAGCGAGGCATCTACCTCAGGGACCCCGCCCACGTCCTGACCCCCTCGGACCACGGGGTCGGCATCGAGCCCATCTTCCCCGAGAATACAGGTACGCACACGCACACACACACACGCGCTTGTGTTTGGATGTTGATTTGGATAAAAGCATCTAAACAGATACAATTTAAATATATATATTCAATTGATTGGTCCCCGTCTGTGTTCCCAGAGAATACGGAGCGCATCTCCCTCCAGCTGCACCTGGCCCTTACGTGCTCCGCCCCCTGGGTGCAGTGCCCCTCCCACCTGGAGCTGATGAACCAGTGTCGCCACGTCAACATCCGCGTGGACCCCCTGGGGCTCCGAGAGGGGCTGCACTACACCGAGGTACGGGGGAGGAGGGGACAAGGAGGGAACAGCAGTCTGGAGAAACGAGAATGTGTAGGACAGAATGGTGCTGGTTCCACCACATGCAACGGTACTGCTGTGTGTCCCTCAGGTGTGTGGCTACGACACGGCAGCCCCCAGCTCCGGCCCTCTGTTCCGAGTCCCCATCACTGTCATCATCCCCACCAAGTAAGCAGCACCACCACTGGGCACTGAAGCCTCCCTCATGCTGCAGTACACACACCTCAGCGTGTGAATGGGCGAGGTGTGTGTGTGATCATTGTGTCCGTCCCCTGCAGGGTCAGTGATGGCCGCAACCCAGAGGTGACCTTCACAGACGTCCACTTCAGACCAGGGCAGATCCGCAGACATTTCCTCACAGTCCCTCAGGGAGCTTCCTGGGCAGGTGTGTGGGGGTGTGGGACTGTGGGGTGTCAGAAAGAAAGTGACACATTTGTCGAAGCCTTGCTTTGAGTTGTAAGTAGAGACATCTGTGCATTATTCAAGTGTAACTAATCTTTTATCCCCTCTCTCCCTCCATCAGAGATCACCCTAACGTCTCACTCAGTTGACGTGTCGTCCAAATTTGTTCTCCACGCGGTTCACCTGGTCAAGCAGAAGGCCTACAGGGCAAACGAGTTCTACAAGTTCTCCTCTCTCCTGGAGAAAGGCTCTCTGACCGAGGCCTTCCCTGTGCTGGTACAGAGGCCCTCCGCACACACACACACACACACACACACAATATCCTTACCTGACACACTGATCCTGCCCACACTGACATTGAACACTGTCAATCCACTTGGTGATGCACTTGGAAAACACACACTCTTTACAGGTGTAAACTGTGCTGTGTGAAGTCTGTGTGGTCTTAGCTGTGTGTGTGTGTTGTGTGTCCTCTTGCAGTCGGGCCGGACGGTGGAGCTGTGTATCGCCCGCTGGTGGGCCAGCCTCGGTGACGTCAACGTCGAGTACAGCATCTCCTTCCATGGCCTCACAGTCTCTCCCTCTCCCTTACACATAGTGAGTACACACACACACACACACGCCAGCTTGGCTATCTCTTCTTCATCTAGCACACACATACCTCCCCCTCCACCCATAGCACACACATGATGAGTATACCATCCCACACTCCCATGTATACCAACAACAAGCACACTCTAGCGTGGGTAGTCAGTTCCCTTCTCATAGCTGACTGTCTGACTTTCTCTCCCAGCATGCCTCAGAAGGCGTGACCAGTTTCGACGTGTTGTCTCCCCTGCGGTACGAGGACGTGTCTCCCAGCATCACCCTCAAGGCCTGGGTCCAGCCCCTCAGGTACGCACACACACACACACACACACAAGCATTCATATCAAACAATGTCATGTTATTCAACAAATGCTGTGTGTGTGTTGTGCTCCACCAGGCCCCTCAGCTCCAAGACCAAGGCCCTGGGCCTCAGAGATGTGCTGCCCAACAACAGGCAGCTCTACGAGATCGTCCTCACCTACAGCTTCCACCAGGTACACAGCCACACTGGGAGACAGATCAAGTAGTGCGCAGAGTCGCTGGAGTCAAGGCAGTGTATTACTTGCGGCAAGGAGACCAGTCTATGGTGGTACAGAGTTGTCTGAAGTCTGAGGAACTGTCAGTCTCCTTTTATCCTGATGTTCTTGTGTGCGTGTGTCTTAGAAAACGACATCTTCAGTTTGAAGTTGAAAGTTACAATCTGGAGTTTGACCCGGTTTCCAACACAATATGGAGTTTGACCTAGTTTAGCTGACTTGCTAAGTGAAAAATCTTTACATGCCGAGTTAAGGTAACGGTCAGCATGTTTAAGTAAGCTTGCGGTTGCAACTATGAGGGGTTCCTCTCTCTGAACAGTATTCTTTTAAGCCCGCATAACACACACATAGAAATATTTCTAACACACAGAGACACACATGTGCATGTGCCTCACCTCTTCCCTCTCTTCCCCACGCAGCCCAAGAGCGGCGAGGTGACCCCCAGCTGCCCCCTGCTGTGTGAGCTGCTGTACGAGTCTGAGTTTGACAGCCAGCTGTGGATGCTGTTCGACCAGAACAAGAGACTGCTGGGGTCTGGAGACGCGTACCCGCACCAGGTAAACACCCCCTCCACCGCACCACCAACACACCCCCTCACGACTAGCTTCGAATTCCGTTTTTTTATAAGCTCGAATATGAACACAAACAAAACATGTAGGCCTAGCGTGAGCACGCGTGTGCCACAGTAGACGGCGTGTCCAGGTGTGTCCAGGCTCGGGTGTGTCTCTAACCCCCCCCTCCTCCTCTCCTCCAGTACGCTCTGAAGCTGGAGAAGGGCGACTACACGGTGCGTCTGCAGGTGCGCCACGAGCAGGCCAGCGAGCTGGAGCGCCTGAAGGACCTGCCCTTCGTGGTGTCCCACCGCCTGACCACCACGCTCAGCCCCGACGTGTACGAGACGCACCGCGCCGCCCTCGCCGCCAAGAAGAAGGCCAACTCCCTCACGCTGGTGCCCGGGGCCACGCAGCCCTTCTACGTCGCCGCCCTGCCCGACGACAAGTGAGTCCACGCGGCGGCTGCCTTCTCCTCGACCCTCAGCTCGGCTCTGTTGACGATTGGATGAGAAGGCGTTGTATTTTTGTATTTTTTTGACCATCATGGAATTTTCTGTGTGTGCGTTTTGTGAACTTATCTCTCTCTCTCTATCTCTCTCTCCCCGTCCTTGTCTCCTCCTCCTCCAGGATCCCTAAGGGGACTAGTCCAGGGTGTTATCTGACCGGCTCCCTTGTTGTACCCAAGAGCGAATTTGGCAAGAAAGCAGTGAGTTGCCCCTTCTCCCGTCAATCACAAGATCCTAAACACTCACATTGGCTTGCTCCTTCTTAGACTTTTGTCAATCTCCCTGACCTATCAGAAGCTTTGCTGGCCACTGGCCTCTATCCTGTGTTTGTTTATCTGTTGCTTTGCTGCACGTGAATGGGCGGGGTTTGAATATTCCATGCCACTGGTTCCAGTGCTCAGACATTGCCTGTCCAGTGAAATGTGAACTATCTAACAACCATAACTTGTGCAATGGGTGGGACCTTTCCGCCCTGTCATACAGGGACGTGATTGGTGGTCGCAGCTGTCCGTCTGTGTCGCTGTGTGTTTGTCACGGTTACGGAGCAAAAACAGCGCCCTGAGATCCCGTTTAGGGATCTGATGTGTTTTTGATCTGCTCTCTGATGGCTAGATCTGAGATGAGCCGTTGACCTGCTGAACGGATCAGTCATCTCATCTGCCGTGTCCCCCCCCGGTGCCCGCTGACCCTGAGAGATATCCGCCCCACTCTTGATGCATGTTTCCCCCACCTCCCCCTCCGTCCTTCCAGCTTCTCAAAGGAGATCTTCAAAGCCGCGGGTTTAGTCGCCAGCTGTCCGTCTTGCTGGGATTTCCTGTTAGGGGCTGTCTGTCTGCTGGGACTTCCTGTTAGGGCCTTTCTGTCTAGCTCACTTCCTGCTTACCTTCCGCTTCTCTCCGGACCATTCCGTCCGATGTCCCACATCTTGTTTGTGTTTAAACCATGAAACATTCGGAGCCAGTCGAGGGGCCACGTATTAGGCAATGACACACCTGCACCACCAGATGGCACTGCTTGCCATGAAAAGAACCCAAGTGAATTCCATCCTTCATGTGATGGAAATAGGTTGGCTAAGTTCGTCAGAGGCACAATTGGGACAGTCCAAAAATAGGACACAGCCTGTGATGGTTAGCCTGCAAAACCTTGTTCGTCCACGAGGAATAGGCCCGAAGGAAGGCTTTAAAAAGATACGACCGAGAGACAAGACGGAGAAGAGAAATCAAGTATCCTGGTCTCTCTGTGTGTGTGTGTGTTTCCTCTCTCTCACTGTGTGTTATTCTGACCACCAGGGGCAGGCCTCTGCAAAACGACAAGGAAAATTTAAAAAGGTACTGGGGCTTGAAAACCACTGTCACCACACAGGGGATGATGTGTTCTAGAGAGTTCTCTGTGAACTGGTACCGGAGTGAGCTACTGTTCTAGAAGCACAGTGAGTTAGTCTGTATACATATACTGCATACGCTCTTATGTTACCTTCTTGTAAAGGGTGAAGCAGACTACACATGGGGCTGGAGAACTCTGAATAGACTAGGCACCAATGGGATAGTCTCCAGCCACTAGGCTTTAAGTTTAGCTGTGTTTTTATTCCAGGTAAGTCCTGTTTGTCCCAGTGGTCTGAAGCAGCACGGCGTTTATATTACAAGCAGCCTAGTACCAGCTCTTCACTAACCTGAACGTTAAGGGTTAACCTGTTTGGTCCTTAGGTCTGTCCTTGTCTGGTTGGGTCTGCATGTACACAGGAGCGAGTGTGGCAGGTTTTTTTTTATTTTAGTGGAGGTTTTGTAGAGGCTCATGGGTAATGTAGTCCCTGGTCAACCTCCCCGTGTCTTCTGTCTCTCTGTCTCCAGGACATGGTGCCGGTCGTCTACCACCTGATCCCCGCCCCCAACAAACCCAAGAACGGGACGAAGGAGAAGGAGAAGGACGGGGAGAAGGAGAAGGATGTGAAGGAGGAGTTCATCGAGGCCCTCAGGGACCTGAAGATCCAGTGGATGACAAAGTGAGTGTGGAGAATGGACTGGTCTGCCTCTCAGCTTGAGCACCTTCACTGGAGACTTGTTTATATTCTCTCTCTCTCTCTCTCTCGCTCTCTCTCTCTCTGTCTCTCTCTCTCTCTCTCTCTCTCTCTCTCTCTCAGGCTGGACACCAGTGCTCTGTATGATGAGCTGAAGGAGAGCTGCTCCGAGTACCTGCCCCTGCACGTCCAGAGGCTGCACCAGCTGGACTCTGAGAAGGTAAGGCACACAGAAGGAGCAGTGCACATTGGTTAGCTCCGCCGAGGCTGATGTAGTCACGCCGTAACCTCCCCTGGCTGTGTCCCTCCAGGAGCGTTTGAAGCACCTGGGGGAGATCGTCGAGGCAGCAGACGTGGTGCTGGCTCAGATCGACCAGACCGCCCTGGCCGTCTACCTCACCATGAAGACCGACCCGCGGCCAGACGCTGCTACCATCAAGAGGTACTGCCCCCCAACACACACACACACACACACACACACGCTTTAGTCTCGCCACACATTATTAACAGTGTGTGTGTGTGTGTGTGTTTTCTAGTGACATGGAGAAGCAGAAGGCGTCCCTGCTGGACGCCATGTGCAGGAAGGGCTGTGCCCTGGCCGACCAGCTCCTGCAGCCCCCCGGGCCCCTGGACGGGGCGGGCGCCGGGGAGGCCTCCGAGGAGGCCGAGGTGAGCAGCTCGGACGACCCCCAGGAGGCCAGGGTCAAGGCCCTCGGCGAAACCTTCTGGGAGGTGCAGAAGTGGGTGGAGCTGACCGACTCTAAGGTGAGTTTGTCCAGGAGGAGGTGTGTTGAAAGCGGCGCCGTGTCGATTTTAGGACCCGGTGTATGTTTTGATTGATATACAAGGAATTCCCCTTCAAACGATGTTGGTGTGACTGAATGCACTAAATGCTGTTTGTGCTCCTCCCGCAGGTGTTGACGTTCTCATACAAACACGCGCTGGTCAACAAGATGTACGGCAGGGCCCTGAAATACTCCTCCAAGATCGTGGAGGACAAACCCAGTAAGGACAACCTGAAGAACTGCATCCAGGTAAGAGACAGTATGAACGCTACTTTCGCCCTCCTCGAATATCGCCGCCTTTCCTGTGTAGTGACCTCACTTCCTGTGGTTTACAGCTGATGAAGCACCTGGGATGGACACACAGCGCCACCTTCACGGAGAACTGGCTCCCCATTATGTACCCGACAGACTATACGTCCTTCTAAACACGCACGCACTCTCACACATCTACACACACACACACAGGATGGGTTGTACATGGCTCACGCATGATCACCCAGGGATTCCATCTTTCCACGGTCACATCAGACCTCTGCAAACCCCGGTCACGTCTCTTCAAGCCTGGGACACTAACCCCGTCACCCCCGGAGAGGAAGTTACTACCCCCCCACCCCCCCCTCCTCCTGCCCCGAGGGAGCAGCACTGAGTCTGCTGTGTGTCAGTGTGGCCGCTCTCTCGTCCAGGTGCCTTCCGATCAGTACCTTACGTTAGCGGGAGGAACAGTGTGCTCCTCTCTCTCTCTCTCTCTCTGTCAAGCAGCAGACTCTGTCATGTGACCCCCCCGGGGGGGGGGCCTGCTCACCACTCCGAAGGCTCATCCAATCACCCTCCATTCAACTCCATTCACACCCTGTATCTCGGTTTATATTTTGCCGTGGCTATAAAGAGATTACTTCATCTTCCAACTGCATCGCAGACCCTACTATCACAAACCTCTGTGTAGAAGCTCATGTCATTGTGGATGAAGAGACTTTGGGTCGTCCCAGGACTGGACTATCTGATGTTCTCTTTTAATCCAGGACGGTTGTTGACGCTCGTCTGAGCCCCTAACTCACTATGTACAGATCTGAGTGTGTAGATGATCGTCAAGCGAAGATTGCGTGTTTGAATCTATAAACGTGACGTTTTCTTATTTTTCTCTCGGCAACGTTCTAACGGTTGTGCGCCACCTTGACGAAGCTACATTGTTTAGAAATGTACATACACATCATAGCTGTGTCCAGACATGTCTATGACACAAACACCATTATAAAAGAGGCAATGTAACTAGACAGGAACGTAGTGGTTGTTCTCCAGGCCGTATTTTAAATGTATGTATGCATGTCATGTAAAGGAAACAGTCGGCTTCATTTAGAAACTGCTCACAGCTTTTTTTTAGTTTGAGATTTTTAATTTCTGAAAACCCCTCATGTCTTAGTTCCCCAGGGCCCTCTGTGACTGTGTTTGGGATTGAGAGTGTGTGACCTGCTGTGACGCGTTGAAGGGCAGGACAAGGGGCACATCACACGTCGGAGAGACCCCTATACTTAAGTGTATTAAACCCCTTCAATAAACACTGCAGATGTCTTGTAATTTGAAACTAGCTTGTTTGCAGCACAACTGTGACGTTTACATCCGCTTTGAAGCATCGTACAGGTTGGATCAATTTGAGCTTGGATTTTGTCTTTTACGGCGTGTTCTTCCCCCCCCAAAGGGACCAGTGGGTTTCGAGCCTTCCCCCCCACAATGGTTTGTTTTGTTGCAGATTTGAGAGAAGAGGATCGGTGCCATTATATCTAATGTAGATGAAATGCCTGGTGGATTCTAGTTCTATGCTTGCATCCAGACCGTCAAATCAATCCAATCAAAACTGTTCTTGTAATGCCCTTTTTTTAAAGCAGTGTCACAGAGGGCTTCACATCCGCCTATAGAAACTGCCCCTCGAACTGCCCCTAGAACTGCCCCTCAGCCGAGCTCCACCCTCAGGGGCTCCCCCACCCTTCAGCTCTACAGCATACACCACTGGTAACGCTCAATAGGACTATAGAGTTCTTCTCTACTTCATTTGAACACATTTTCCTTCCAGATTTACCTTTGCCTCCACCCCCCTTTTTTAACAACTGTAATCACTGTAACTGCGTTTTGGTTTCTGACTAATGTTCAGGGTTCAGCTGTCTTTTGTGTTGCCAATGACAGTTCTCCGAAAATGGCCTTAACTTTCACCAAGGGACGACACCGTCCAAATGCTCCAGCCAGAACCCTCATATCTCTCACTCTGCTGGGGTCAGCAAAAGACCTTTCATGGTATATTTATGGATGTCTTGTATTTATATTTAGAATGAAACTAGTCAACGCCAATATTTTAAAGAATGCTATGATTTTGAGGATATGTACGTAGTATTATTTTGTATCCATTCTTCCTCTGCGACGTACAGAAAGTATCTATACCACCTCGCTATTTTGTTATCGCAGTAAATGTATGGAATAATGTTCACGAACTGGGGATGAATTCTAAATAAAAGGATTTGGAAGAAGAATAGTGTTTTTGTGGTTTCTAATTGTTCCGACTACTGCATCAGTCAGTCGATGTGTTTGCTATAAATCTGTATTTTATGACATACTGGTCAATCACACAACCAAGTCAACACGTACATCTCATTTAATATAGTATCAAAACCACTTTTTCATCAACCACAACATGTAAAAAAGCTGTAAACATCAAAGTATTGAATGTGGTATTCTTTTTAAATACCGACCATGCTGTAAACCATGCTTACATTTGAGCAAAATATTTGATAATTACTAAGTTAAGATGTTTACTATTTGTATCTACAGTATATCCAATTATTCTTTTTTAGAGGTGTTCAAGTGCAGAAAGACAAGGCACAATTCCATCCCTATCCTTTTCCCTCTATTTGCCTAGATCTGAGAGGATTTGTTTAATGTGATTAATTGGTCAAAATGATTAAGAAGTACATGCTATATCTTACTTAAGAGTTTATCACTGTACCATTAAAAGCCATGTTAATCAAAATTCCAATCTCATCAATCGATGAAAAGCATCACTGTGCTGCATTGTTCAGGCAGTTGAGGAAGTAGGCCATGCTCTATTTCTAAACTCTTGTTACTCTTGGTTCAACTCATTATATGTCAGATGTAGCCCATGATCAATTCCTATAGCGGTCACCAAAGGGGTTCCACAAAGGTTTGTTTAATCTAGGGCCTCCTTTCAAAACGTAAAAAGCCTTTGCTTAGTTGTTTTGTAAATTGCACTCGTGTGTGGTTAGCTGTACTGCATGATTCACTTTACTAATATCTACGGTGGCCCTGAAGTGCAAAACACCCCCCTAATATGAGTGCGGTATTGAAGCGCAGCCCTATGGAACGGGTTTTTAAGGGGCACTCTTTCGACAGCGCCATTGGGCTGCGCTTTACCATCGCCATCTGGTGGTTTACTGTAAGGAACTGCACTTGTAATTCTAATTTTAAGACACTAGATAGGGTGATTGAGGCGCAACCCAATGATGGCATTATAATAGTACCCCTTTAAAAACTGCTTACATAGCGCTGTAATTTATTAGCTTCATTGGTAACATTAATCTGCAATGAATCAAAGTATGAATTAGTCAATCTAAATCAATATAATGGTATTGTTATTTTAAAGGCTACTTTTATCAAATGAGCAATGTGAATGAATGAGATGGTGCGAGATCTAGCTCGGCTAACAGGAAGTTCACAATGCTGTTTGTCCGTTGCATAGCAACAGCCACTATTTAAAGGGACTATTTTCTCGGCTACTGCAATGCGAAAACTATTTTGTGCTGAAAGGCAGCTTACTATTTATTTACTATTTATAACGTCTCTGGTAACCGTATTATAAAGGCAATAAGGTACGAGAGGCAGTACTTTATCGTCAATAAAGTACGTGTTCCAGGGTTTGCCGGAACACGTAGACTAACAACACCCTTGAACACGTACTTTATTGACGTTAAGGTACTGCTTCTCGTACCTTATTACTTAAGACAGGTGAGGGTG
>CAEFZP010001679.1:0-18156 GCA_903064625.1 Mallotus villosus
TCAACCACACACTGACACACAGCACACCCACCACACACACCACACTCTGACACACACACACAACACCACTTGCACACACACGCACACACACACTTCACACACACACACACGGACACACAACACTGACCACAGTCACACACACATGACACACACACACACCACACTGACACACCACACTGACACACACGACCTGACACACACACACACACACACTTACCACACCACACACACACTTACACACATACAAACACAGTCACACACTTCCACCCACACACACCCACTGTACACAAACACGACGCACACACACTGTACACTGACACACCACACACACACACTTACACCACACACACTACCTCACACACCACACACTTACACACACCCACTCACACCACTGGGACACAGCTACACACACACCTTACACACACCAAGCACACTGCACACACACTTACACACACACACACGCACCACACCTGTACACAGCACACACCTACACACACACACTCACGACATACTTACACACCGACAACTCACAGCACAGTGACACACACACCACCCACCATCATTACACACACACACACACTTACACACCACACCACTTACACACACACACACACACACACTGACCACACACACTTACACACACACAACCACACACACCACACACACACTTGACACACACACACGACACCACACACACACACACCACACACCACTACCCTACACACCCACACACCACACACACACACACTGACACACACACCACACTGACACATCACACACACACACATTGACACACACCACGCACACACTGACACACACACACACACACACACACATCACACACACACACTGACAGCTGTATCTGGTTATTTATTCAATATTTAACCTTTATATAACCAGACGGTCCCATTGAGATTAAAATCTGTTTTTCAAGAGAGACCTGGACAAGACAGGCAGCAACATTAAACAACAGTTACACACCAGAAGACACAGAAAGAGACTTTTAAAAAAACTAAAATTAGTGTCAGTTACATAGCCTGGTTAATTTAAAAAACATTGACATTTTTGGGAACCTGCCGCCCTTTCTGTCATTTAAAATGCAAAGCCGTAAGTGGTATCAGTTTCAACGAGTTTTAATCATTCTACGTTACGGTTGCCATGACAAGGCAGCTGTTGGAGGAGACAGCATCAGAAGGAGGTTCCTCATGCTGGGAGCTCCGGGTTTCTGTTATCAAAACCTCCTGTTGTGTAGCGGCGTGCGCTGGTGTGTCAGGGAGGACGCTAATCCCAGTGTTGATGTGTTATCATCTAGCAATAACTCCCCCCCCTGTGTGGACCCAGTTACTCACACAGGCTTCACCCCCCGGTGGACATGAACAAACCGGCATTCGGAGCGCACATGCAACACCCCACACAGCAACCTGCGCTCTTCACACCAAGCCAACCTATACGCTCTTCACACCACCAGCCAACCTATACGCTCTTCACACCCAACCACCTATCTCTTCACACAAGCCAACCTATACGCTCTTCACACACAAGCCACCTATCCTCTTCCACACAAGCCAACCTATACGCTCTTCACACACAAGCCAACCTATACGCTCTTCACACACAAGCCACCTGCGCTCTTCACACACAAGCCACCTGCGCTCTTCACACACAAGCCAACCTATACGCTCTTCACACACACCAACCTGCGCTCCTTCCACACCAAGCCAACCTATACGCTCTTCACACACAAGCCAACCTATCGCTCTCTTCACACACACAGCCAACCTATACGCTCTTCACACACCAAGCCAACCTATACGCTCTTCACACACAAGCCAACCTATACGCTCTTCACACACAGCCACCTGCGCTCTCTCACACACAGCCAACCTATACGCTCTTCACACACAGCCAACCTATACGCTCTTCACCCAAAGCCAACCTATACGCTCTTCACAACACAAGCCAACCTATACGCTCTTCACCCCAGCCACCTGCGCTCTTCACACACAAGCCAACCTATACGCTCCTCTTCACACACAAGCCAACCTATACGCTCTTCACACACAAGCCACCTATAACCTCTTCACACACAAGCCAACCTATACGCTCTTCCCACAACCAACCTATCGCTCTTCACACCACAAGCCAACCTATACGCTTCACACACACACAGGTCCACCTATACGCTCTTCACACACAAGCCAACCTGTACGCTCTTTCACCCACAAGCCACCTATACGCTCTTCACACCAGCCAACCTGGCTCTTACACACAAGCCACCTGCGCTCTTCACCACAAGCCAACCTATACGCTCTTCACCACACACAAGCCAACCTATACGACTTCACACCAAGCACTTCTTAAGAACGGGAAATGAAACCATGCAATGAGAAAAGCTTTTTCCATCAGAGATATATAGAGAGAGAGAGAGTAGGGGGATAGATTGAGTAGGAGGAGAGAGGGAAGAGAGAGATGTATAGATAGAGATATAGAGGAATTAGCGATATATAAGTTAAGATAGATATGTTAATCATCTCTCTCGCTCTATCTATACAATCCCAGAATCTCTCCGATCCTATCACTGATATAGTCAGATCATCGATATCGACATACAGAGATAGACAGACCTATAGAGATAGAGAGCACAAAACAATAAGCACTATAGCCCTCCCACAGATCGATCTTCATATACCAGACAGCTAGACAGGCACGATATCAGATAGTGGCTATTAGATCTGACTGGTCGAAGGCCAAACAGAGGGGCGGGACGCCATCTTCTCTGCTCTCTCCTTCCTCCCCCTGCGTCGCCAAATGCTCTTTGGCCCGTCCCTCTCCCCTCCCCCCTCTTCTCTACCTCGTCCCTCCCTGCCCCCCCCCCACCCATCCCTCTCGCTCTCTTCTCCTCTCTTCTCTACCCGCTGCTCTTCCATCTCTCTCCATTCTAACTTTTCCTCTTCCTTCTTCTCTCCTCTATCTCGTACCCGCTAACTCATCTCGTCGTCTACTCCTCTATATCTCTCCCTCTCCGTCTTCCCCGTCTAGCTATTAATATATAGCCCTATATAGATAGATATAGATACATATTCTTACAATATCTATAGATAATATATTTTGCTATATATATAAGCATAGGATATATTAATCAGCAATATATATATTATATGTATAGATATATATAAATATATATAATCTATAAATATATAGATAAATATATATATATATATTCTTATAACTCCAAAATCCAAATCACTCCGCTCAAATTTCATGTCGATTGTTTAGGTGTGGCCGCGGGTACTTTGTATTCTGAAGAATGGGCCTTTGTGAGGTTTTCAGTCGGACAAAGTTCTTTCTCTCCGCTTGCTCATTACTCACTGATATCCACACAGACTGGAATACAATGTTATAGCCTGTGTTGAGCATCACCTAATCACACAAGCTAGTAAAACAAAACAGAGAGCACACTCATTAAGAGACCTCTTCAGGTCCCTAGTACTGCCCTTATAAGGATGGTAGTAATTTTCTATCTAGAAGTACGCTCTCACTGCCAAATAGGAGACTTTAGTTTTGGTCAAGATCGGAAAATTACCACGTTTTCACACAGTTTTGTGTGTTTTTCTGTGACTTTGTCTGTACATGAGTCACACCTCTCTCTCAGCCCAACCCAAGGACCAATCAAGGGGGGACATCAGAGGGGGGGCCATCAGAGGGGTCCAGCAGACTCTGCAACCTCCATTGAATTATGGCTGCCAGGCATGGGCTGGGCCATGAGCCTAATGACCAACATTAGCCATGCTCTACTGTCTATACGCGCTCGCTATCGATCTGATGTTGACCCTCTCCCCGCGCAGCTCTTGTGTTTAGCAGCTAGCCGTCTACCGCGCACAGACAGAGCCTCCCCCCACACACACCCTCACACCCCCTCATCTCCATCCCACACCTCTTCTCACTGTCTTCCACAGCGGCTCAGAGTCTCCCCTCTTAACACAGCTGAACCGTTATTAAACTGACTGAGTCACTTGCTTAGAGAGTGGTGCATTAAGACGAGGGGTAGGGGTGGGATGGGGTGAGTGGGGGATGGGGGGTGAGGGGGGATGGAGTTACTACCTTGACTCTCTGTGCGAGGAGTACGCTGTGCTGGTGGAGTTGGAGTAGATGCAGAGCTTGGGGTTCCCTGAGTCAGACAGCCCCCTCCTGGACCTCGCTGGCTGGGGCTGGGCTGGGGCTGGGGGTGAGGCTGGGGCTGGTGGTGAGGCTGGGGTGGGGGTGGGTCGAGCTGGGGGTGAGGCTGGGGGTGAGCTGGGGCTGGGGTGAGTGCTGGGGCTTGGGGTAGGCTGGGCTGGTGTTAGGCTGGTTTGGGTGTGAGGCTGGGGCTGGGGGTTAGGCTGTGGGCTGTGGTGATGTCTGTGGCTGGTGTGTGAGGCTTGCTGTGGTGTGAGTCTGTGCTGGGTGTGAGGCTGGGGCTGGGGTGAGGCCTGGCTTGTGGTGAGTCTGTTGCTGTGTGCTGGTGTGAGGCTGGTGTCTGGGTTTGTGGTGCTGGGGTTTGGCGGTGTGTCACAGCAGATGGACTGCCATGGGAGATCTGCTTCCTCTGGAGGTGGTGGTCTCTCTGGTTGGTCTCTCTGACTCCACACACACGACACCTGGAACAGAGCAGTGAACATGAGTTTAGTCGGAGAGCAGTAAAACACCTGACATTTCATGTCAAGACAAACGTGGACATTCTACATGTTTATGCTGTCTGATTATCATGAGGTAGTGGGGTTTGGGTTTAGGAGGTATTACCCTCACCTCCTCAGAGAGGAAAACATGTGGGTAGAAAACACACACACCGCACACACACCACAGTCATCCTTTCTCATGAGGACAGCTACGGTGCATTGGGGAATATCTTCTGTTTTCTATGTGGGGTGATATCGGTGTATGAGGTGTGTTCGTGACTATCCACCTCCACAGAGAGAGAGAGAGTTAGAGAGAGAGTTAGAGAGAGAGAGCGAGAGTAGAAGAGATGCGAGAGTGAGAGAGAGCGAAGAGAGAGTAGATAGAGAGATGAGAGAGAGAGAGCAGATAGATCTCTCTCTCTACGCTCGCTCTCTCTCTCTCTCTCTCTCCTCGCTCTCTCGCTCTGCTCTCTCTCTCTCTCTCGCTCTCTCTCTCCTCTCTCCTCTCTACTCCTCTCCTCTCTCTCTCTCTCTCGCTCCTCTCTCTCTCTCGTCTCGCGCTCTCATCTCTCTCTCTCTCTCTTCTCTCTCTCGCTCTCTCTCTCTCTCTCTCCTCTCTCCTAATCGTCTACTCTCTCTCTACGAGGAGCGGCGAGTAATCATATAAGGTTCCCTCTCTGGTTCACGTACTCACTGTGCCTCACCACCGTCAGACTCAGACTCGATACACTGAGACTCTTGAAGACCAGACAGGGGTCAGGGGTCAGGGGACAATTCTAAGCTTGCTGCTCAACTAGAACTCCACAGGTGCTATTGGAAACGTTGTTTTTCTAGGCTGAAGGGAAAGCTCAGCTCCAAATGACAGCTGGGAATGGAGTTGTCTCTGGGGAGATGAAAGAGGATGAAAGAGGATGCCCAGAGGGACAGCAGCCCGTTTAGAACAACTTACCATGGGGAGATGATGAGGGCGCGCACCAGGAATGTCAGCATTGCAGACTGGATCCTGCAGGAGAGGGAGAGGGAGAGAGAGAAGAGACGATAGATAGAGAGAGACGAGAGAGAGAGAGAGAGAGAGAGAGAGAGATATAGAGAAGAGAGAGGGACTGATACGATACGTCTGAGATATCGATAGAGATATACGATAGATAGAGACATATAATATATATCTAGAATATTCTATATAAAGATATGTCCACACACAAATCAGATGATCCAGTATATAACCCAGTGGTGGAACCTTGTTCCACAGGATGCGTTTGAAGTGGGAGGCTAGGTCATAATGCCACTGTCATAATGCACTGGTCATAATGCCACTGATCATAATGCCACATGGCATACTGCCATCTGTCATAATGCCCACTGGTCCTAAATGCCACTGGTCATAATGCCACTGGTCATAATGCCACTGTCATAATGCCACTGGTCATAATGCCACTGGTCATAATGCCACTGGTCATAATGCCACTGGTCATAATGCCACTGGTCATAATGCCTCTGGTCATAATGCCACTGGTCATAATGCCACTGGTCATAATGCCCTGGTCATAATGCCACTGGTCATAATGCCACTGGTCATAATGCCACTGGTCATAATGCCACTGGTCATAATGCCAGTGTCTTCAACAGAGCACAGGTAACAGACATTCTAAAGGTGACTGAATCACCCAGACATACTGAGCCACAGAACACCCTCCACCTACAGAGTCTGGATGCACAACAGCAGCACACTAAGATAATACCATCAGAAGGGATGCAATGAATTATTTAACACACATTCCATTCACATTGGGCTCCAATTATGATTCCAAATGACGTTAGAATGAAAAGATATTCATACCTGTCACTGTAACATAACATTTCCACATTATCTATCAATTTGAATGCAATCGCAATACACATGATAGCTGAGGATTTATGCAACAACCAAATAAACAATCACCTAAAACCAATTCAAGTTGACACTTTACAAATGCTGTTTAGATTATTACGTAATGCTGTGCCATACTCACATTGTTGTTATGAGTGAGAGAGCATGGCCTCTGTGCAGGTTGGGATGAATCTCACGGAGGAGGAGGAGGAGGAGGAGGAGGAGGAGGAGGAGGAGGAGGAGGAGGAAGGAGGAGGAGGAGGAGGAGGAGGAGGAGGAGGAGGAGGAGGAGGAGGAGGAGGAGGAGAGGAGAGAGAGAGCAGAGGAGGAGGAGGAGGAGGAGGAGAGTGCCTTATGTCCAGTGAGCTATGATGGAGAGCTCTGTACTAGTTTAAACCTGCAGAAAGACAGATGGTAACAATAAGTAATTTCCCACCTGTGTTATTGAGAAAATGGGAAACGGGGAAAAACAATTCTATTTAATTCAGCGAATTTCTAAACCACGTGTTCCACGCCAACTCCATCTTCACTGACGACTTTTTTCAAAGTAATTTCCTGTGTAACAGCACAGACAGACAGTAACAAAAGGCTATTTGTTTTGTTCCACATTTCTAGTATCGCTGCAGTCTGAGAAATATTCCATACATTTTTCTCCTCAGTTGTTTCAACTGATGATGATTTAACCGCCAGATCTTCCCCTAAAACACGTTGTGTTGGAACAATTCAGAGCTCATCCAATCAGCTTGCTCCGCTCTAACAAAATATGTCCCTTGTTTAGAAACCCTACTCTCACACCGAACATCAGCGCGTGGCAGGGGGATCACATTATTGGCAAAAAACATAGCACACGTCAGTGCCTCTACTCACTAATTCATGCATATGCATCCAAACAGTGCATCCCATAATATGCGTCTGTAACCCGAGACACTACAACAACTGGTGATGTGTTATTCAATGTTATAGCGCCCTGCATCTATTTATCAGGATGTTATCGAACTGCAGGGGGCTTAGGGTGACATGGATGAAGCCTTATTGATCCAATTGATCCTATTGATCCGCGATAAACAGGTGACACGTGACTTGATTCGCCCAACGGTCTGTCTCAGGGATATTCCAAGATTCCAAGATTCACGCGCTGCCCCAGCCATGCTGTAGCGCGAGCCCCAAACGCTCATCCAAGCGCGCGACTTTCCTAAAGCTCCAAAACCAAACTCCTCCCTAAATGACACGAACAAGACGTTAATAACGATTCCTCCAGCTAGAAGAGATCCGGAGATCTGTTCGTACATAAAGTAGAATGCTACTATGATATTCGCGTGTTTCATCAACACCCTTTTCACTGTGCTGTCTATGTTTATAGACGGAAACCAAAATGCGTAAAGAATCAATAGCCTACTGACTTTAACTTGTAACTCAGTAACAAAAAAAACGAAACAACAATGTGGTTATCCTCTCGTCACAAACACCAACACGTCAACTATGTCTGGGATGTTGCGCCTGACTATCAAAACTTAATAAAAAGGAAACTTGAAATGACAGGTAGACACTATCGTGTTTTCTTACTTGTTAGTCTTCTTCAACCGGTGTGTCAGCCTGGGCAGCATGAGTGGAAGTCCTTTTAAGTTTTCTTAAATCTACCCCCTCGTATCATGACCGTAGCACTTACAAATCCTGTCCTGACTTTTCCTGTCTTAATATTTCCCAAATGTTCTTCCCGCCTGTCACAGAGAAGCGCCCGCACGTCTGCGATCTTCACACGAGACTCCTTACAGATAGAGGGAGGAGTTTGAGAGACAATGTCGTCACGAGTTGCGCACCCTTGCTGTCTCAGTTGTCCTGCTCGCGCGTAGCCGTTATTTTTATTGTCTTGAACTATACAGTATATATTACAAAATATTATAAACAATGATGTTCTTCTTGTATATTATTTAGTATACCATAAGTCTTTAATATGCAAGCAGAGAAGGCATTGCCTTGGCTAATATTGTGTCTACGCCAGGGAAACTACTTTTCAGCAGGATGATCTCATGATGATGTCATAGGCACACAAGGCATTAAGCGAAAATCTTAGTATTATGAATGGTTTCGCAAAATGAATAAAAAAAAACAAAAACTGTCACATATTGTCACATTTGCAAAGTGAGAGGACGTGTTTTCCCCTTAAGTTTGGATCGCAGAGTGACTATAGGAGGACGATAACACATTATTCAACCACTGTAGGTCGTCGTGTGGGCTGAATACGACAGGCCACCAAATGATTCACTCAATTTCCTTTCCCTTTTAATACTCCTGGGAATTGTTGTTCTGTACTGTAGTTATTAAGAATGTGCTGCATCAGCAAATGTAGTAATGGAAGAACCCGTCAAACAGGACCTACTTATTAACACCACATAAATCAACTGACTTCCACGGAACTTAATAAAAAAAACCACACTCTTTTCACTGGCTGTGGGGCGTCACAATAATTCTACAGCCATGCCCAACATGAATATCTCAGTGAAAAAACTCTGGTTTAGTCAGATAAACGTTCCCCAGAAGGCCAGTATTGTCCTGAGAAGGTTTATCTGAACATAGCAGGCTCCTTGGTGACGGTGTCGGTTCAGACCATGAATCAGAGTTTGGGTGGAGCAGAGCAGAGCCCCTGGAGCAGAGCAGAGCTACAGATGTGGAAAACCCAGGGGGGTAAACAAGTAACACGACTGCCACATCCTGGTAAAAATGATTTGTCCCCCCGAATAAATCACTGTAAACATAAGGAAATGTCAATAATATACATTTAACATATTACAATGTAGCATATGTGTTACAGCAGTAACTTTTGGTGCTCCCCTCAGGAATTGCTCTTGAGAAAATGTCATATAATTGCCCCCCCCCAAATTGATAGCAGATTTTCTCCACTGGCTACAGACAGGGCTAAAAACTTCATGCTCTAATGATTCTTCCCTTATTTTTGTTTTTAAGTTTTTTTTCACAATGTATGATTCATGTTTGACTACTTGCAATGTTGGGGATATTTTGTTGTTATGATCAGTGACCTATGCACTATTGTAAAGCTCTCTCTTGGAAGTCGCTTTGGATAAAAGCGTCTGCTAAATGAACAAATGTAAATGTAAAAACAAGTGAAAATCCTCCTGCTCTTTAGACATGTGCTCTGAGTGAGTCAGACCAGATGAATAATAGATGTTCTGTTAGTCGGCTAAAAGCCAAATGGCAACTCTGATAGTCCAGCTCATCAGGATGATTGATCACATATGTTGTGTATTTGTAACAACGATAGGTGGTGGACTCAAACGCACGACTCTGAGTATTCAAGAAAAAGGCTTTTACTGGCAGAGACTGACATGAGGTACATGAGTGTGTGTTAGAGAAAGGCAGCTACGCGTGTGTGTGTGTGTGTGTGTGTGTGTGTGTGTGTGTGTGATTGCTATTGTCACATCTCCGACAGTTAGCCCCGCCCCTCTCCATCATTATGCTGCCTGTTAGTTGGAAGCAGAGAAACAATCATTGAGACGTCTCGACTTCCAGTGAAAGCAGTCAGTGTAGGTGTGTGCTGTCAAGGTGTTGCGATGCTTTGTGCAGGATGACTCACTAACACGGAACAACTCACCACACACAACTCTGATCCCGTATAAAGACTGAAGATGTTGTTCTGTCACAGCTACGACTACCGTCTGCTCTGTTGTCAACGCATAAAACAATCAAAACAACATTTCTCTATTGTATAGCTTTTATCTGCTCATCCTGGGTAATACAATGTCTCATTTAAAGTGATGCCTTCCATTAAAGCATTTTCTGAAGATTTTTTTCCCAATCTTGGCTATAGCGTGACAGTGACAGTGACAGAGGAGACCCTTCGCTGAGACGAGCAAACAGACTTATCCACGAAGGAGAAATAAAGGTGACATCATCCCCCCACACACACACGTGGATGAGGTCACTCCTGAATGACATCATCACCGGCAGACTCGCCTAGGTCACCCTCTGAGGAGGATGGTCACGCGGTGATGATGTCATTAAATATTCACGCGCGGCTTTCCCAGTCTGAAGTGCTCGCGAGCGTGTGAGTATGTGCGGTGTCGTTTGGAATCGCTCAGGACTTAACCACTTAACAAGGTCACAGTTATCTGTTTGACGTTATGGCATTATTCCAGATATATTAAAGAACCATTTAGGCTAGAAGGAGCAGGGAAGAACAGATTGATTTACAATCTAGAACCACAATATGTAGGTGTGCTTAGACTATTTTGACTTCCTGTTTCCTGTGACATCACTTGTCTGTGTCCACCAGCAGGGACTGTGACCGAGGTGTGACTTCTTGTTAACCCCTTGTGCTGCCTTATGAGGTCACAATGACCCTTGTGCTGCCTTATGAGGTCACAATGACCCGAAGGTTCACAACGATCCATAATTCTACTGCAACACTTTTACCCAATACAAAAACAAATAAAAAGCATTTTCTTTGAACATTTGCGCTGTGGGGGGTGTGAGGCAGCCCGACGGTTAAAAGAAAATGCTTCACTTTATTTTGTATGAGGTAAAGTTGTCACAACACTGGGGGGGTCACAATGACTGAAGGGTCACAATGACCTGAAGAGAACACAAGGGTTAATAAATAAACACAGTCATGGTGTTAAATAATATAAACATGAAGCGAGGGGGCACTCAGGCCTACTGTTTACGGGACAAAACTCAAGTTTTCCAAAGAAAACCGTGTGTTCTGTTGATGTTCGGATATTGGTGTGGCATTTCCCGCAACAAGACAAAGCCAAGTATTAATATAGCTTGTGCATATTTTCATGTTTGTGGGGGGGTTGTTCAGTGGAAATCCTCAAAATATTTCCATTGGCTTTTTGCCCAGAGTCAACAGCCATGAGTAACACTGTGTACTAGGCCTGCCGTTGGGAGACCTATAGCAAGAATAAGTTAGCTGTTTCTCCAAGGGGCACGGAAAACCCAACCAGACAAACAAGAGCGGTCTATATTTACAGTTCTAGAGGCCTACTTGCTTAGTGTGACTCTTGACAACAGCTCTCTGTATAGGCTACAATGTTGTGATGGCAAAATACAGAAAAGCATGCCTTCTCCTATTTTCCGCATCTCTGTGCGAAGATAATGTGTTTTCCAGTACTGAAGTGCATCAGATCAGATGTCACGAAACTATACATGCCAAATAGAAGGCCTGACTCAATCTGTGGCTTTTGCTGTAAACCAGAACCACAAACTGAAGTCCGTCTGAGACATAAAACAGTCACACTTTCACCGTCAGCCAGAGAGGACAGGAAACTGCTGATCTGTAGGGTAACGCAGTGTGCTAGCTTGTGAAAAGGAAATGGAGTCATAAAAAACATCTCCATACGTCGACAGTTAGGATAGGTAAAAACACTGTACAAAAACATTTTAGGTAACAGTTGAGATGACCCCCTGTCCTGAATTGAGAGAAACGAGTGTGTGTGTGTGTGTGTGTGTGTGTAATGATGAGTCAAGGTGGTGTGTAACGTGAACAGATGGCTAAGTCATAATCGCCACCAGTCTTTTCTTCTCCCCTCAAAGTTGTTAAAGTTTCTGTTACTCTTCTGTTATTATTCTCTTCCCTTCTGGAACCATCTGAACCTGCCTCCCTGCCTCCCTGCCTGCCTCCCTGCCTGCCTCCCTGCCTGCCTCCCTGCCTGCCTCCCTGCCTCCCTGCCACCCTGCCTCCCTGCCTCCCTGCCTCCCTGCCTCCCTGCCTCCCTGCCTCCCTGCCTCCCTGCCTCCCTGCCACCCTGCCTCCCTGCCTCCCTGCCTCCCTGCCTCCCTGCCTCCCTCCCTGCCTCCCTGCCTCCCTGCCTCCCTGCCTCCCTCCCTCCATACCTCCCTCCCTCCCTCCCTGCCTCCCTGCCTCCCTGCCTCAAAATTCGGCGCAGATCTACACGCGCCCAACGCCACTTCACACCCAATCAGTAGCTCCTGTAACACGGGAGGTTCAGAATGAGCCAGATGTTGTCAGTAGATGTAATGCTGCTCAGATGGTGTAGCGGAGCGTGCCAACTGATGCACAAAGACACCGTTTGTTCCTAACTGTTTGGACCCCAAGTTGTTGTGAAAGACTGCTGGTGTGTGCTGGACAACCGCAAGGCGTCTCCCAGGGAGTCTGGGGTGCGAGGCAGGGTGCGAGGCAGGGTGCGAGGCAGGGTGAGAGGCAGGGTGCGAGGCAGGGTGCGAGGCAGGGTGCGAGGCGGGTGCGAGGCGGGGTGAGAGGCGGGGTGAGAGGCAGGGTGAGAGGCGGGTGAGAGGCAGGGTGCGAGGCAGGGTGAGAGGCAGGGTGCGAGGCAGGGTGAGAGGCAGGGTGAGAGGCAGGGGTGAGAGCAGGGTGCGAGGCGGGTGAGAGGCAGGGTGCGAGGCAGGGTGAGAGGCAGGGTGCGAGGCAGGGTGCGAGGCAGGGTGAGAGGCGGGGTGAGAGGCAGGGTGCGAGGCAGGGTGAGAGGCAGGGTGAGAGGCAGGGTGAGAGGCAGGGTGCGAGGCAGGGTGAGAGGCAGGGTGAGAGGCAGGGTGCGAGGCAGGGTGAGAGGCAGGGTGCGAGGCAGGGTGAGAGGCAGGGTGCGAGGCAGGGGTGCGAGGCGGGGTGCGAGGCAGGGTGAGAGGCAGGGTGCGAGGCGGGGTGCGAGGCGGGGTGCGAGGCAGGGTGAGAGGCAGGGTGAGAGGCAGGGTGCGAGGCAGGGTGAGAGGCAGGGTGCGAGGCAGGGTGAGAGGCGGGGTGCGAGGCAGGGTGCGAGGCAGGGTGAGAGGCAGGTGCGAGGCAGGGTGAGAGGCAGGGTGCGAGGCAGGGTGCGAGGCAGGGTGCGAGGCGGGTGAGAGGCAGGGTGAGAGGCGGGGTGCGCGGCGGGGTGAGAGGCAGGTGAGAGGCGGGGTGAGAGGCGGGGTGAGAGGCGGAGTGCGAGGCAGGGTGCGAGGCAGGGTGCGAGGCATGGGTGCGAGGCGGGGTGCGAGGCAGGGTGAGAGGCAGGGTGCGAGGCAGGGTGCGAGGCAGGGTGAGAGGCAGGGTGAGAGGCAGGGTGAGAGGCAGGGTGCGAGGCAGGGTGCGAGGCGGGGTGCGAGGCGGGGTGCGAGGCAGGGTGCGAGGCAGGGTGAGAGGCAGGGTGAGAGGCAGGGTGAGAGGCGGGGTGAGAGGCGGGGTGAGAGGCGGGGTGAGAGGCGGGGTGAGAGGCAGGGTGAGAGGCAGGGTGCGAGGCAGGTGAGAGGCAGGGTGAGAGGCAGGGTGAGAGGCAGGGTGAGAGGCAGGGTGCGAGGCAGGGTGCGAGGCAGGGTGAGAGGCAGGGTGAGAGGCAGGGTGCGAGGCAGGGTGAGAGGCAGGGTGAGAGGCAGGGTGAGAGGCAGGGTGCGAGGCAGGGTGCGAGGCGGAGTGCCTGGGCTCCATGCCAAGACCAGAGGGATGGGATTGAGTTTTCGAGTCTTTGTCATCCTCAAGGAGGGTTGGGGCTGGGGGCAGTGAGGGGAGAAAGGGGGGTGGGGCTGGGGGCAGTGAGGGGAGAAAGGGGGGTTGGGGCTGGGGGCAGTGAGGGGAGAAAGGGGGGTGGGGGTGGGGCAGTGAGGGGAGAAAGGGGGGTGGGGGTGGTGAGGGGAGAAAGGAGGGTTGGGCTGGGGGCAGTGAGGGGGGAAGGGGGGTGGGGGTGTCGATGCCTTGTGCGGTACTCCCATGCTGACGTAGAACTTCATGGTCGAATAGTTTGATGGAGTGAGTCATAAAACGACTCACATCATCACCCCCTCTCAAACACAATCTCCTCCTCACTCTCATGCCCCAACATCTCTCCCTCTCCCTCCCCTCTCCCTCTCCTCTCCCTCTCCCTCTCCCTCTCCCTCTCCCTCTCCCTCTCCCTCTCCCCTCCCTCTCCCTCTCCCTCTCCCTCTCTCTCTCCATCTCTCTCATCTCTCGCTCTCCCTCCCTGTAATCATCATCGTCGCATGGGCTTGGTAACGTCATTCCAGACTAACGCATGCAGATTCAACCCGTGTCCCCTCCTCCTCCAGCCCACCTCCCAGATGTCGAGATGGGATTGAAAGAGCGAAGGATGGGGAGGGAGGGGTGGAGGGCGGGTGATGTGGGAGAGGGAGAGTGAGAGTGAGAGGGAGATGCGAGGAAGAGGAGAGGGAGTCGGGTAGAGGTAGAGGAGAGCTTGAGAGTATAGGGAGCTAGTTTCTTTCGGGCTTTCTGGCTTGGCGCTCTTTCTCTTTGCTCTTTCTCGTTCTCGTTCTCTCGCTTCTCTTTCGCTCGTGCTCGGTCTCGTGCGTTGCGCTGTGCGCGTGCTCTTGTCTCCTTCTCTTTCTCCTTTCTCGTCTGTCTCGTTTCTCTAGGGCGAGAGGGAGAGGGAGAGGCGAGGAGAGGGGCTGCATCGTGGTTTATGCGTCATTCACTTGTATTGTCCTCCTGGTGAGCATCACACTAACGTAATGATGCGGGACATCAGGGTCATTTGGTAAGAGCAGAGACACAGTCACTGGGTTTCATCTTGGTTTGGATCAGAACAAATACCAGTAACTTAGTTTGAGCTTTTTCCTCAATGAAAAACAAAAATACTGAAAGGACCCTGGACTTGAATGATGTCTCAGAGTGTTTTGTAAGGATCTGATGACCGAAAAGAAGAAGCTACCACTAAATGATCTAAAAATATGTCGCTGGTAAATTGTGAGAAATCCACGCGCAAAGAGCCATGAATGACAACCTCAGTCACAGAAAGAGAGCGAGAGAGAGACAGAGAGAGAGGGAGAGAGGAAGGGACAGAGACAGAAGACAGAGAGACAGAGAGCAGAGAGACAGAGAGACAGAGAGAGAGAGAGAGAGAGACAGAGAGACAAGAGACAGAGAGACAGAGACGATAGACAGAGAACAGAGAGAGAGACAGAGAGAGAGGAGAGAGGCAGGATACAGAAGACAAGAGACAAGAGACGAGACAGAGAGACCAGAGACATAAACAGAGAGACAGAGAACAGAGACAGAGAGAGTACAGAGAGACGAGAGACAGAGAACGAGAGACAGATGACAAAGAGATAGAGCAGAGATACAGAGAGACAGAGAGACAGAGAAGAGTTGATAGACAGAGAGACAGAGAGACAGAGAGACAGAGAGACAGAGAGACAGAGACAGAGAGACAGAGAGAGAGACAGAGAGACAGAGAAGAGAGAGAGACAGAGAGACAGAGAGAAGAGAGACAGAGAGACAGAGAGACAGAGAATGATTCAACGTAGCTAATTGACCATGATAGTAAATCCGTCTTCCTGGAAGCTGTTGAGCCTGGGTCCACCACAACAACAGAAGCATATGTCCAGGCGAACGCCAGGCGAACGCTACGGTGTCATTAACTGACCCGGACTCAGCGCTGATAATGCCAACGCTAATGAACGTGCCTCGGACCCACATTTGAATCTGCACTCACTCGAAAAACATATACAAACATAATATACTCTCTCGTACTTAGTTTAAATGGGCGCTCGGCAATTATGCGTATGGAGGAACTGTGTACAGAATGTTTGTGCGTTAAATGGAATCCGGCAAAACCTTTCATTGGAAAAGGTGAGACAAAAGGCAGGGTCTGTTGTCATGACGACTACACCCACCCCTGAAGGTACAGGGGGAGTGAGTGTGGCGTTATTCACCTGATAATGTCCGGTCTGGTTTTCTCCGAACTCAACCGGAATATCGATCTAGAACAGTCTACCTCCTGAGGCTATACGAGGAGTAAAGACCTAGCTGTGCTTCATCTCAGCGGACACTCAAGGAGTACGCTGAACCCCGGCCCTGTGTGGCTTCAGTTTAAAGGTGTGTGGGGGGCGACAAGCTTTACCAAAGGATGTTGACTTTGTACAGCTTCACAGAGAAGTATTTCACAACAAAACGTGAAAAACGTTTGTGGGGAAAGCCACAGGCCGCAGTGAGAGATACAGAGTGCAGTGGTGAGAAGGAGAGGAACGGCAGTGAGAGATGCAGAGTGCAGTGGTGAGACGGAGAGGAACAGCAGTGAGAGATACAGAGTGCAGTGGTGAGACGGAGAGGAACGGCAGTGAGAGATACAGAGTGCAGTGGTGAGACGGAGAGGAACAGCAGTGAGAGATACAGAGTGCAGTGGTGAGACGGAGAGGAACGGCAGTGAGAGATGCAGAGTGCAGTGGTGAGAAGGAGAGGAACAGCAGTGAGAGATACAGAGTGCAGTGGTGAGACGGAGAGGAACAACAGTGAGAGATACAGAGTGCAGTGGTGAGATGGAGAGGAACATCAGTGAGAGATACAGAGTGCAGTGGTGAGACGGAGAGGAACAGCAGTGAGAGATGCAGAGTGCAGTGGTGAGACGGAGAGGAATGGCAGTGAGAGATGCAGAGTGCAGTGGTGAGACGGAGAGGAACAGCAGTGAGAGATACAGAGTGCAGTGGTGAGAAGGAGAGGAACGGCAGTGAGAGATGCAGAGTGCAGTGGTGAGAAGGAGAGGAACGGCAGTGAGAGATACAGAGTGCAGTGGTGAGAAGGAGAGGAACAGCAGTGAGAGATACAGAGTGCAGTGGTGAGAAGGAGAGGAACGGCAGTGAGAGATGCAGAGTGCAGTGGTGAGACGGAGAGGAACAGCTGTGAGAGATGCAGAGTGCAGTGGTGAGAAGGAGAGGAACGGCAGTGAGAGATGCAGAGTGCAGTGGTGAGATGGAGAGGAACATCAGTGAGAGATACAGAGTGCAGTGGTGAGAAGGAGAGGAACGGCAGTGAGAGATACAGAGTGCAGTGGTGAGACGGAGAGGAACAGCAGTGAGAGATACAGAGTGCAGTGGTGAGACGGAGAGGAACAGCAGTGAGAGATACAGAGTGCAGTGGTGAGACGGAGAGGAACAGCAGTGAGAGATACAGAGTGCAGTGGTGAGACGGAGAAGAACGGCAGTGAGAGATGCAGAGTGCAGTGGTGAGACGGAGAGGAACGGCAGTGAGAGATACAGAGTGCAGTGGTGAGACGGAGAGGAACGGCAGTGAGAGATGCAGAGTGCAGTGGTGAGACGGAGAGGAACAGCAGTGAGAGATGCAGAGTGCAGTGGTGAGACGGAGAGGAACAGCAGTGAGAGATGCAGAGTGCAGTGGTGAGACGGAGAGGAACAACAGTGAGAGATACAGAGTGCAGTGGTGAGACGGAGAGGAACAGCAGTGAGAGATGCAGAGTGCAGTGGTGAGATGGAGAGGAACGGCAGTGAGAGATACAGAGTGCAGTGGTGAGACGGAGAGGAACAGCAGTGAGAGATACAGAGTGCAGTGGTGAGAAGGAGAGGAACGGCAGTGAGAGATACAGAGTGCAGTGGTGAGAAGGAGAGGAACGGCAGTGAGAGATGCAGAGTGCAGTGGTGAGAAGGAGAGGAACGGCAGTGAGAGATGCAGAGTGCAGTGGTGAGACGGAGAGGAACAGCAGTGAGAGATACAGAGTGCAGTGGTGAGACGGAGAGGAACGGCAGTGAGAGATACAGAGTGCAGTGGTGAGACGGAGAGGAACAGCAGTGAGAGATACAGAGTGCAGTGGTGAGACGGAGAGGAACAGCAGTGAGAGATGCAGAGTGCAGTGGTGAGACGGAGAGGAACAGCAGTGAGAGATACAGAGTGCAGTGGTGAGACGGAGAGGAACAGCAGTGAGAGAT
>CAEFZP010001680.1:0-10000 GCA_903064625.1 Mallotus villosus
AGGACGTGGAGGGGGGAAGGAGGATGAGGACGTGGAGGGGGGGAAGGAGGATGAGGAAGTGGATGAAGGAGGATGAGGACGTGGAGGGGGAAGGAGGATGAGGACGTGGAGGGGGGGAAGGAGGAGTGAGGACGTGGAGGGGGGAAGGAGGATGAGACGTGGAGGGGGGAAGGGAAGGAGGATGAGGACGTGGAGGGGGGAAGGAGGGCGCTGTTGGAAGGATACATGGCTGCTCGGCCTGGATCAGGGGTTTGGGGTCGCAGGACGTGCAGGTGTGTCTGGCGTCCGACACGATGAACACCAGGTTCGTCTTCCACAGCTTCTCTGCGTGGTAGATCCTGAGGAGACAGAGAGGGGGATGAGAACTACATCCTGAGGAGACAGAGAGGGGATGAGAACTACATCCTGAGGAGACAGAGAGGGGATGAGAGCTAGAGGGGATGAGAGCTACATCCTGAGGAGACAGAGAGGGGATGAGAGCTAGAGGGGATGAGAGCTAGAGGGGATGAGAGCTACATCCTGAGGAGACAGAGAGGGGATGAGAACTACATCCTGAGGAGACAGAGAGGGGATGAGAGCTAGAGGGGATGAGAGCTAGAGGGGATGAGAGCTAGAGGGGATGAGAGCTACATCCTGAGGAGACAGAGAGGGGATGAGAACTACATCCTGAGGAGACAGAGAGGGGATGAGAGCTAGAGGGGATGAGAGCTAGAGGGGATGAGAGCTACATCCTGAGGAGACAGAGAGGGGATGAGAGCTAGAGGGGATGAGAACTACATCCTGAGGAGACAGAGAGGGGATGAGAACTACATCCTGAGGAGACAGAGAGGGGATGAGAGCTAGAGGGGATGAGAGCTACATCCTGAGGAGACAGAGAGGGGATGAGAGCTAGAGGGGATGAGAGCTACATCCTGAGGAGACAGAGAGGGGGATGAGAGCTAGAGGGGATGAGAACTACATCCTGAGGAGACAGAGAGGGGATGAGAGCTAGAGGGGATGAGAGCTAGAGGGGATGAGAGCTAGAGGGGATGAGAACTACATCCTGAGGAGACAGAGAGGGGATGAGAGCTAGAGGGGATGAGAACTACATCCTGAGGAGAGAGAGAGGGGATGAGAGCTAGAGGGGATGAGAGCTAGAGGGGATGAGAGCTACATCCTGAGGAGACAGAGAGGGGATGAGAGCTAGAGGGATGAGAGCTACATCCTGAGGAGACAGAGAGGGGATGAGAGCTAGAGGGGATGAGAGCTACATCCTGAGGAGACAGAGAGGGGATGAGAACTACATCTGAGGAGACAGAGAGGGGATGAGAGCTAGAGGGGATGAGAGCTAGAGGGGATGAGAGCTACATCCTGAGGAGACAGAGAGGGGATGAGAGCTAGAGGGGATGAGAGCTACATCCTGAGGAGACAGAGAGGGGATGAGAGCTAGAGGGGATGAGAGCTACATCCTGAGGAGAGAGAGAGGGGATGAGAGCTAGAGGGGATGAGAGCTACATCCTGAGGAGACAGAGAGGGGATGAGAGACACACAGGGTTCTGCACAGGGTTCTTTTTTTTATGGCGCTCATTAAAGGCCAACGTGCGGGGCTGCACAGGAACACCATGTCTCTCCATTAGACAGCACGAGGGGGCCTTAAAACAGGCACTCCATTAGACAGCACGAGGGGGCCTTAAAACAGGCACTCCATTAGACAGCACAAGGGGGCCTTAAAACAGCAAACAGGCGGGCGGACGGTGGTCTCGCTAGCCGCTCCACCTCACCTTCAAGGCACGCAGGGTTTTATAAGCCCCGCCCCCTGGGGACTTGACTCTGCAGGGCCAGCTGATGGTACCAGCAGAGCTGATCTAGGACCTGCTCCTGTGTGTGTGGTGTGTGTGAGGTGTGTGGTGTGTGTGGTGTGTGAGGGTGGTGTGTGTGTGAGGTGTGTGTGCTGTTGGGTGTGTGGCTGTGTGTGTGAGGTGTGTGTGGTGTGTGTGAGGTGTGTGTGGGTGTGGTGTGTGTGTGTGTGTGTGGTGTTGTGTGGGTGTGTGTGGTGGGTGGTGGTGTGTGTGGTGTGTGGTGTGTGGTGTGGGTGTGGGGTGTGTTGTGTGGTGTGTGTGGTGTGTGGAGGTGGGTGTGGTGTGGTGCGGTGTGTGTGTGGTGTTGTGGGTGTGTGTGGGTGTGTGGTGTGGTGTGTGGGGGTGTGGTTGTGTGGTGTGTGGGTGTGTGTGGTGTGTGTGGGTGTGGTGTGTGTGTGTGTGTGCGGGGTGTGGTGTGTGTTTTGTAGTGTGTGTGAGGTGTGTGTGAGGTGTGTGGGTGGGGTGTGTGTGTGTGGTCGTGTTGTGGTGTGTGTCGTGGTGTGTGAGGTTGTGGCGGTGGGTGTGTTTGTGTGTGTGCGGTGTGTGTGGGTGGTGTGCGGTGTGTGTGTTGTGTGTTGTGTTGTGTGTGCGGTGTGTGTGTGGCTTTGTGTGTGAGTGGTGTGTGTGGTGTGTTGTGTGTTGTGTGGTGTGTGGTGTGTGTCTGGTGTGTGTGTGGTGGTGGGTGGTGGTGTGTCGTAGTGTTGCGGTGTGGATGTGCTGTGTGTGTGTGTGAGGTTGTGTGGGTGGTGTGGCTTTTGTGTGTGTGTGTGTGTTGTGTGTGGTGTGTGTGGGCTATGTGTGGTGTTTGTTGGTGTGTGTGTGTGTGTGCGTGTGTGTGTGGGTTGTGGTGTGTGGGTGTGTGTGGGTGTGTGGTTGTGTGTGTGGCTGTGTGTGGTGTGTGTTCGTGTGGTGTGTGTGCGGTGTGGTGAGGTGTGTGTGCGGTGTGGTGTGCGTGTGTGTGTGGTGGTGTGTGTGGTGTGTGTGGGTGTGTGGTGTGTGTGTGGGTGTGTGTGTGTGTGTGTGTAGGTGTGTGTGGTGTGTGTGCGGTGTGTGGTGTGTGTGGTGTGTGTGTGAGTCCCACCTGGAACAGTTGTCACAGTCCAGGGCTCCTTTGAAGGACCTCTCGTCTGTGTTGTCGAAGAAGAACTGAGTCTGCATGGTGATGCAGCTCTGCTTCATCAGGAGGTCCGACAGGTCCTCCTCAGCCTCAGCTGTGGAGAGAACACACAGACGACACGCACACACACACGACACACACACACGACACATGCACGCCAAGACTGTCAAGGATCCAGCAAGGTAAAGTAATCTCTGCTAGATGTCGGTGCACACACACACACACACACACACACACACACACACACACACACACACACACACACACACCACACACACACACACACACACACACACACACACACACACACACACACACACACACACACACCACACACACACACACACCACACACACACACACACACACACACACACACACACAGACTCTACAACACACACACACACACACACACACACACACACAACAGACTCTACAACACACACACCACACACACACACACACACAACAGACTCTACAACACACACACACACACACACACACACACACACAACAGACTCTACAACACACACACACACACCACACACACACACACACAACAGACTCTACAACACACAGACAAAAACATTTCCTTTGGTGGCTAAAACACAGACATCCAAGCATGTTACTCATTTTACCTAACCATGTACACATGAAGAACATCATTTCTTGAGAAACCACATATTCACTGGATTCCACTTGACCAAACCGATTGTTCTCGACACAGACTTTCTTAACTCAGGACCAGAGTAACTGTGGGCCATGCAGGACAGGAGAAGGTAGCGTACCTGCTTGTAGGAACCTGGGGAAGGTGATGCCCACCAGCAGCTGCTGCAGGATGGACCTGAGGACCAGAGAAGACCTCGTCTGACACAACACCAGAAAAGCCAGCTAAGGATGACAGGCACCCTCGTCTGACACAACAGGCACCCTCGTCTGACACAACACACAACAAATCACGCCTCGCTGCACAACACAATCTAAAAGAAAATCTGTCCTCGCAGATTTCATATGGTAAGGTTATCGTGCTTCGAAATGGACCGCAAAACTTCATAATTAAAAAGCCTGGAAGTATTACGTTAACCCTTACAGTCGACATATCAAAAGACCCGGGCGTCCATTTATTGAACGCAACGTCACCGTTAATGAAAGCTGAAGAGAAGCAGGACACGGGAAGAGATCGTAAACAGAGATAAATTATGATTTATGGTGATTTAAATGGGTTGTGAGTTTACAGATGTCCTGGGTGCAGTTTGAGGGATGTGCAGATGGCCTCCACCTGTCTCTCTGTGTGGTAAGACCTGAGCTGAGATCAGTTTCAGGGAGTACAGATGGCCTCCACCTGTATCTCCGTGTGCTTAGAGCTGAGCTGAGATCAGTTTCAGGGAGTAGAGATGGCCTCCACCTGTATCTCCGTGTGCTTAGAGCTGAGCTGAGATCAGTTTCAGGGAGTACAGATGGCCTCCACCTGTCTCTCTGTGTGGTAAGACCTGAGCTGAGATCAGTTTCAGGGAGTACAGATGGCCTCCGCCTGTATCTCCGTGTGCTTAGAGCTGAGCTGAGATCAGTTTCAGGGAGTACAGATGGCCTCCACCTGTCTCTCTGTGTGGTAAGAGCTGAGCTGAGATCAGTTTCAGGGAGTACAGATGGCCTCCACCTGTATCTCCGTGTGCTTAGAGCTGAGCTGAGATCAGTTTCAGGGAGTACTCACCAGGCAACAGCCGAGGCCCACCAACCAACGTTCAAAATGTCCACTATGGTGGGCTAAGAGGGACAAAAACAGATCATTAAACACTTGAGAGTACCCCGAACGTAGACCAAGACAGAAACCTAACCCCAACCCCCCCGACCATGACGGCTGTTTCAGAACGATGCAGAAACGATGCCTTAATGTTGAACTCCAAACATCCTGATTGTGTTGGCATCCAACTGGACACAAGGAGGTGCCAAGTAAGCAGAACGCAGAGCCAGATACCCCACCCACCCCCCTCCCCCCCCTCCCCCGAAGGAAATTAGCACAGGGTGCACCACAACAGATGCTAGCACACATATACAAACAAAGACGAAAAAGAAAAAAGGCCGAAAAGAACAACAAGCAAAGGAATGATCTGGCTTGAGTTAAAGACGGGCCGTCCGGTTCTGATTAGGATGATCATGTGACTCAGCTGGTCATGTGACTCAGGGCAGTGTACTGGCTGGTCATGTGACTCAGGGCAGTGTACTGGATGATCATGTGACTCAGGGCAGTGTACCGGTTGGTCATGTGACTCAGGGCAGTGTACTGGCTGGTCATGTGACTCAGGGCAGTGTACTGGCTGGTCATGTGACTCAGGGCAGTGTACTGGCTGGTCATGTGACTCAGGGCAGTGTACTGGCTGGTCATGTGACTCGGCAGTTTACTGGCTGGTCATGTGACTCAGGGCAGCGTACTGGCTGGTCATGTGACTCAGGGCAGTGTACTGGCTGGTCATGTGACTCGGCAGTTTACTGGCTGGTCATGTGACTCGGCAGTTTACTGGCTGGTCATGTGACTCAGGACAGTGTACTGGCTGCTCATGTGACTCAGGGCAGTGTACTGGCATCATGTATAAAGTCTCGTCAGGTCATCCCATCATGTATAAGGCTGAGTGTATGAACCCTCCTCTCTCTAACTGCCACTGGAACCTCATGAGAAGGCAATGGAGTGGTCTGGAAATGACTTCCACTGAAGCCAAACAGGAAGCTTGTGTGTTTGGGGCAACATGCTCCATCACTCCCTCCCTCCAGCGCCCCATCATCTATCATTAGAGGTGTTGTCCATTGGCTGGTCTGGATAATCCAATTCAGTGACTTGATCTCCCGTCTACCCACAGCCCCACAGCCCTGAGGCCCCCTGTCGGAACATCTGTATTTATGGCTCTCTGGAGAGTGTGTGTATGTGTGTGTGTGTGTGTGTGATCTCTGGAGAGTGTGTGTGCGTGTGTGATCTCTGGAGAGTGTGTGTGTGTGTGTGATCTCTGGCTAGTGTGTGTGTGTGATCTCTGGCTAGTGTGTGTGTGTGTGTGTGTGTGTGATCTCTGGCTAGTGTGTGTGTGTGTGTGTGGTGTGATATCTGGCTAGTGTGTGTGTGTGTGTGTGTGTGATCTCTGGCTAGTGTGTGTGGTGTGTGTGTGTGATCTCTGGCTAGTGTGTGTGAGTGTGTGTGAGATCTCTGGCTAGTGTGTGTGTGTGTGTGTGTGCTCTGGCTAGTGTGTGTGTGTGTGTGTGCTCTGGCTAGTGTGTGTGTGTGTGTGCTCTGGCTAGTGTGTGTGTGTGTGTGCTCTGGCTAGTGTGTGTGTGTGTGTGCTCTGGCTAGTGTGCGTGTGTGTGTGCTCTGGCTAGTGTGTGCGTGTGTGTGTGTGTGCTCTGGCTAGTGTGTGTGTGTGTGTGATCTCTGGCTAGTGTAACTCACCACGTAGACAGAGCGCATGCCAGCGTCGGCCTTACTCTCCCTCTCAGGGTCACACAGTGACTGGTAGTCGTACGTCTTGTTGAAGGTGAACAGAGACATGTTGACCAGGTCGGTCATCAGGATGGGGTCAATCACCCCGAAGAACTGACCGATCTGGAGGACACACACACACACACACCACACCTGTAAGTTCCCATACAACCACTACAGAATAACACTTTACTGAAGGTCTTAGCACAGGTGATTTGGAAGATAAAGGCCCATTCAGAAAAACGTCATTACTATGAACTACAACCTCTTAAAAACACGTTTCTGTAATACCCGGAGGATTCCTTTTTATTGAGGAGATGTAAATCAAACTCTTTAATCTTTGTGAAATATCACGCAGACATTTGCACACACAGTAAATCAGCCAAGTTGATAGGCCAGCAATGGAATCCAGTTTAATCTGGTTAAGACGTCACAAAAGTAAATCGTAAATGAACAATGAAGAAGGCGTCTACACTAGACATATCTGAGATGAGACAGAAGTGCATTGTTTATGTGTGTGTTCGTGTGTTTTTCAAAGAAACTCTAATCTGTTTCTCTTTGTCGGGGTCACAGCCAATAACCCCAAATCTCTCCCCTCCCCCTCTCAATCCAAGTCCATCTACCTCCTTCTTAGCAGTCCAAAAGGAAGTATAAATCTCCACCACTATAAAGATTATCCCTTCTCTCCCCTCCCTCTCCAATAACACAAATAATGAATTAACAGTCCCGGCCCTCCTGGCCGACGGAAAGCCCTCAGGAGCAGAGGGAACTCCGTCCCTCCAGTAGGGAAATATGATTTAGGGCAGAGCGGCCTTCTCCAAACAAAGACCACGGTCCCTCGCTTTTAGTGTTCCTGCCAAACTTCAGAGGTGGACTGATTTATCCAGCGCACACCCCGGGCTGATTAGAGACCCGCGCCGGAGCAGCATGGAAACCCTTTACCCCGGGGTAAGGAGGGGAGGAGGGGGTAGACAGGGGGATGGGGTGGGAGGAGAGGTGGAGGAGGGGAGGTGGAGAGGGGAGGTAGACTGGGGGAGGAGGTGAAAAAAAGGATTAGGGTCAACTAGGGTTTGAGAGGGATCTGAATGAGTTAGTTTGGGAAGGTGGAACGAGGTTGCAAATTGCTGAGGTGAGCTGAGGATGTACCACGTACTACGAAAAGTGGAGGTGGGGGGAAGGGGAGGAGGAGGAGAGGAGGTGGGAGAAGGGGAGGGGGAGGAAGGGGAGGAGGGGGAGGGGGGGGAAGGGGAGGAGGAGGAGAGGAGGGTGGGAGGAAGGGAGGGGGAGGGGAGGGGGGGGGAAGGGGAGGGGGGGGAAGGGGAGGGGGGGGAGGGGGGGGACGGGGGAGGAGGGGGACGAAGGGGAGGAGGGGGAGAAGGGGAGGAGGGGGAAGGGGAGGGAGGGGAAGGGGAGGGGGGGGAAGGGGATGGGGGGGAGGGGGAGAGGGGAGGGGGAGGAGGGGGAGGGGGGGGAAGGGGAGGAGGGGGAGGGGGGGGAAGGGGAGGGGGGGGAAGGGGATGGTGGGGAGGGGGAGAGGGGAGGGGGAGGAGGGGGGAGGGGGGGGAGAAGGGGAGGAGGAGGAGAGGAGGGGGAGGAGGGGAGGGGGAGGGGAGGGGGGGGGAGGGGAAGAGGTGGAGAGGGGAGGTGGAGGAGGGGGAGGAGGGGGAGGTGGGGGAAGGGGAGGAGGGGGAGGTGGGGGAAGGGGGAGGAGGTGTAAGGGGAGGAGGGGAGGTGGAGAAGGGGAGGTGGAGAGGGGGGGAGTGGGAGGTGGAGAAGGGGAGGTGGAGGAGGGGGAGGAGGGGAGGTTGGGGAAGGGGAGGTGGAAGAGGGGAGGTGGAGGAGAGGAGGTGGAGGAGGGGAGGATGGGGAAGGGGAGGTGTAAGAGGGGAGGTGGAGAGTTGTGACAGAGTTGTCGTCCGCTCGCTTGCCCACCTGTTCAATGTACTCGTCCCTGTTGGCCATGACCAGGAAGCCGCCGTCATCCAGGATGACACAGTCCAAATGCTGCAGAGCAACACACACAACACATCACCGTGAAGCACGCTTGACCTCACAGCATATTCCCAGACTACTACGGCACTAAATAAAAACCAAACTTTAACAGTGTATCTGTGAGGTGTTCTCTGACTCACCGCATCGTTCCGGAGACATCCGCAGTACTCGTCTCTGCACTGCAGGAGACAGAAGAGAGATTTACACACAGACCCAGAGGAGAACAGCCTCCTCACATCCTGCTCCCCAGAGGAGAACAGCCTCCTCACTTCCTGCTCCCCAGAGGAGAACAGCCTCCTCACATCCTGCTCCCCAGAGGAGAACAGCCTCCTCACATCCTGCTCCCCAGAGGAGACCAGCCTCCTCACTTCCTGCTCCCAGAGGAGAACAGCCTCCTCACTTCCTGCTCCCCAGAGGAGAACAGCCTCCTCACTTCCTGTCCTGCTCCCCAGAGGAGAACAGCCTCCTCACATCCTGCTCCCCAGAGGAGAACAGCCTCCTCACTTCCTGTCCTGCTCCCCAGAGGAGAAACAGCCTCCTCACATCCTGCTCCCCAGAGGAGAACAGCCTCCTCACTTCCTGTCCTGCTCCCCAGAGGAGAACAGCCTCCTCACATCCTGCTCCCCACAGGAGGAGAACAGCCTTCTCACTTCCTGCTCCCCAGAGGAGAACAGCCTCCTCACTTCCTGCTCCCCAGAGGAGAACAGCCTCCTCACTTCCTGCTCCCCAGAGGAGAACAGCCTCCTCACTTCCTGTCCTGCTCCCCAGAGGAGAACAGCCTCCTCACTTCCTGCTCCCCAGAGGAGAACAGCCTCCTCACATCCTGCTCCCAGAGGAGAACAGCCTCCTCACTTCCTGCTCCCCAGAGGAGAACAGCCTCCTCACTTCCTGCTCCCCAGAGGAGAACAGCCTCCTCACTTCCTGCTCCCCAGAGGAGACCAGCCTCCTCACTTCCTGCTCCCCAGAGGAGACCAGCCTCCTCACTTCCTGCTCCCCAGAGGAGACCAGCTTCCTCACTTCCTGTCCTGCTCCCCAGAGGAGAACAGCCTCCTCACTTCCTGTCCTGCTCCCCAGAGGAGAACAGCCTCCTCACTTCCTGTCCTGCTCCCCAGAGGAGAACAGCCTCCTCACTTCCTGTCCTGCTCCCCAGAGGAGAACAGCCTCCTCACTTCCTGTCCTGCTCCCCAGAGGAGAACAGCCTCCTCACTTCCTGTCCTGCTCCCCAGAGGAGAACAGCCTCCTCACATCCTGTCCTGCTCCCCAGAGGAGAACAGCCTCCTCACATCCTGCTCCCCAGAGGAGAACAGCCTCCTCACATCCTGCTCCCCAGAGGAGAACAGCCTCCTCACTTCCTGCTCCCCAGAGGAGAACAGCCTCCTCACATCCTGCTCCCCAGAGGAGAACAGCCTCCTCACTTCCTGCTCCCCAGAGGAGAACAGCCTCCTCACATCCTGCTCCCCAGAGGAGAACAGCCTCCTCACTTCCTGCTCCCCAGAGGAGAACAGCCTCCTCACTTCCTGCTCCCCGTCCATGTACTCACATTCATGGTCAACGTGGCGTTGATGAAGCTGGCCATCCAAGCGTTGATATCTAA
>CAEFZP010001680.1:15000-31855 GCA_903064625.1 Mallotus villosus
GGGGGTCTACAAAGGAGAACCCTACACTGCTGTTTCTGGCCAGGTACCCAAGGGAACAGGTTCAACTGGCTCTATTCCACTAAACCTTCAACAGAAACCTGAAAAAGGCGGTTACTTTGTCGTTCCTTTCTTCATAGAGAAATCTCTGGCGTGTCAAACCTGGACGGGCGACTGTTTTGTATTTTCCACAAACTTGAACACTTTTTAGGCAGAGAACAAGCTTTGTACGGGGATTCATATCAGAGTGTAATAAACTGCCTTTGAGTTTCAGAGCCGGTCTGACCGTGGTACATTTGGCCTCTTAATGTAAACATGATAGAGGGTTAATCTGGTAGTATTAAAACCAACACTTCTTAAGGTAACAACACTGTCTGTTCATCCAGGAAGTGGAGATATCAGGGAGTGTAGAGATCAGGGAGTGTAGAGATCAGGGAGTGGAGAGATCAGGGAGTGTAGAGATCAGGGAGTGGAGAGATCAGGGAGTGGAGAGACCAGGGAGTGGAGAGATCAGGGAGTGGAGAGATCAGGGAGTGTAGAGATCAGGGAGTGGAGAGATCAGGGAGTGGAGAGATCAGGGAGGGAGTGGAGAGATCAGGGAGTGGAGAGACCAGGGAGTGCAGAGATCAGGGAGAGGAGAGATCAGGGAGTGGAGAGATCAGGAAGTGGAGAGACCAGGGAGTGGAGAGACCAGGGAGTGGAGAGATCAGGGAGTGGAGAGATCAGGGAGTGGAGAGATCAGGGAGTGTAGAGATCAGGGAGTGGAGAGATCAGGGAGTGGAGAGATCAGGGAGTGGAGAGATCAGGGAGTGGAGAGATCAGGGAGTGGAGAGATCAGGGAGTGGAGAGATCAGGGAGTGGAGAGATCAGGGAGTGGAGAGATCAGGGAGTGGAGAGATCAGGGAGTGGAGAGATCAGGGAGGGAGTGGAGAGATCAGGGAGTGGAGAGACCAGGGAGTGCAGAGATCAGGGAGAGGAGAGATCAGGGAGTGTAGAGATCAGGGAGTGGAGAGATCAGGGAGTGGAGAGACCAGGGAGTGTAGAGACCAGGGAGTGGAGAGATCAGGGAGGGAGTGGAGAGATCAGGGAGTGGAGAGACCAGGGAGTGCAGAGATCAGGGAGAGGAGAGATCAGGGAGTGGAGATATCAGGGAGTGTAGAGATCAGGGAGTGGAGAGATCAGGGAGTGGAGAGACCAGGGAGTGGAGAGATCAGGGAGTGGAGAGATCAGGGAGTGGAGAGATCAGGGAGTGTAGAGATCAGGGAGTGGAGAGATCAGGGAGTGGAGAGATCAGGGAGTGGAGAGATCAGGGAGTGGAGAGATCAGGGAGGGAGTGGAGAGATCAGGGAGTGGAGAGACCAGGGAGTGCAGAGATCAGGGAGAGGAGAGATCAGGGAGTGGAGAGATCAGGAAGTGGAGAGACCAGGGAGTGGAGAGACCAGGGAGTGGAGAGATCAGGGAGTGGAGAGATCAGGAAGTGGAGAGATCAGGGAGGGAGTGGAGAGATCAGGGAGTGGAGAGACCAGGGAGTGCAGAGATCAGGGAGAGGAGAGATCAGGGAGTGGAGAGATCAGGAAGTGGAGAGACCAGGGAGTGGAGAGATCAGGGAGTGTAGAGATCAGGGATTGAAGAGACCAGGGAGTGGAGAGATCAGGGAGTGTAGAGATCAGGGATTGAAGAGACCAGGGAGTGGAGAGATCAGGGAGTGTAGAGATCAGGGATTGAAGAGATCAGGGAGTGGAGAGATCAGGAAGTGGAGAGACCAGGGAGTGGAGAGATCAGGGAGTGTAGAGATCAGGGATTGAAGAGACCAGGGAGTGGAGAGATCAGGGAGTGTAGAGATCAGGGATTGAAGAGACCAGGGAGTGGAGAGATCAGGGAGTGTAGAGATCAGGGATTGAAGAGATCAGGGAGTGGAGAGATCAGGGAGTGTAGAGATCAGGGATTGAAGAGACCAGGGAGTGGAGAGATCAGGGAGTGGAGAGATCAGGGAATACGTCCTGCTTGTATCTCTGTCCTTGGTGCTGGACAACTACACTGAGGGTTGCTAGGCGTGGGGCTGGGTGGGTACATACACTGAGGGTTGCTAGGCGTGGGGCTGGGTGGGTACATACACTGAGGGTTGCTAGGCGTGGGGCTGGGAGGGAGGGTACATACACTGAGGGTTGCTAGGCGTGGGGCTGGGTGGGAGGGTACTTACACTGAGGGTTGCTAGGCGTGGGGCTGGGTGGGTACATACACTGAGGGTTGCTAGGCGTGGGGCTGGGTGGGTACATACACTGAGGGTTGCTAGGCGTGGGGCTGGGAGGGAGGGTACTTACACTGAGGGTTGCTAGGCGTGGGGCTGGGTGGGTACTTACACTGAGGGTTGTTCGGCGTCTTCCTGTCGATGTACTCGTTGAATTCCATCAAAAACTGAGAGTTATTTTTCGAGGGCTTCAGGTCTTTGCAGTACTCTCTGTGGAGAGAGGATGTGACATCACGTGTTACACTGTGTCCGGGTGTCATACGGATTTACTTTCCACCCCGGAAGGATGAGGGGAATAAGGCCTTACCTCGGAGCGATGAGCGTGTATCCGTAATCGTCAAACTTGTCTTCCTGTAGGCTTTCCGAGACTGATGAAACACAAAGAGACATGAGTCTTTGAAATCTCGCACACGCTCACTTACGTAGATGATGCTAACGCACACTCAAGCACACACAGCACATGCGCACATACACATGTAAATGACACGTACTAAATGGTCCGGAGTAGTCGTTGCTCATAATTAACCGTGTAACCGTTAACCGACAATACGAATGTTTAACGATTAATAGTTTACTAACAAATCTGGCTCCATTCTGCTACTTTGGCAATCGCAATCTCTCCCTCTCTCTCTATCTTTCATATTGTGAATCTTGTCGGTTAACGGTCGTTCACGAGCGTCAAACTTTTTTCTTCTTCTAAATGAGCATACCTAGTCCGGAGCTAGCATGACTGCATATTTTAAGTTGTAAAGCATGAACCACAACAGCTGACAATCAACGAAGCTCCTAGCCTCTGAGTATCGACAGTGACAACGTGACATAGACAAGTCTTAAAGCAGCAGGTCCCTGCGTACAGTTAGCCTACAGAGTAGACTACGATCTTGAGAGATTCATTAAAAAACCTTTTGGTGTCTTCCATGGGCGTATCTAGCCCTAATTTGGGGGGGCTGGAGCCCCCAAAAGTTTCATTAGACCCCCCCAAATAAAAAAAATAAAAAACATATATATATATTTTTTCATATTTTAAATCTAAATGTGTTCATTTCTCTTCTTAAAACCCACTAGAGGACGATATTTAAAAGGATATTTTCCAAAATTTCTTCTGGGTGAACCTGCCCCCAGACCCCCCCTAATTTTTCTGGATCACAGAAAAAATAATAGGTTTTATCTAGGGGCTTAGCCTCCCCCAAAAGTGGGAACCTAGATTCGTCCCTGGTGTCTTCTATCTCCTCATCAGGGTATTGAAGGTAGGGGAGGGAATACTCAGAATCTCATCCCATAATATGCGTTGTCACCCTCCCTCCACTCTATCGCCAAAGAGGCTTGGCTCTCGAGTAATGTTTAGGTAACATGCTAAGTTTTGTGTAGCTGTTTGGGGGTGTTAGCATTTGAATAGAAGACAGAATACGGTACAGTGACACTTCAGTGGATCGTCTATTGGGCAGCAACTGTCAAGGCTGTCCCAATGCCAAACAGAAGAACATGTGGAAGCAAATCAGTGAATTTTGAAGGGCATTGAATACTTAATATTGAGATTTAAACACCATCAAATTTGCTGGTTTTGAATTTACCTCTTTAAAATGAACTATTAATTGATTTCAATGTTTAAAAAAAATAAAATTCTGGTTTCTCAAATTCGAACAGTAATGTTCAGAATTTTACTGTTCGAATTTTAGCTAACCGATTTTCCGAACCTTGACATTTTGGATCAGAAATAAATTCATTAAAAAGTTGATTTCGAAACCAAAGAATTCGGTGATGTATACATTTCATATTAAGTATTCAAAGCCTTTTGAAATTCAAAACATGACGTCACTGATTTGCTTAAGAACAGAACTAACAGCTAGCGGCTCAAATTATGAGAGAACGTGAGCGGGACACACTTGGTGGAAAAAGCTGCCCTAAGCATGCTTGGGAAGGACGAACAAGAACATTAAACAGAAGGAGAGAGACAAAAGGAGGGGAAATACTTGCCATCTTTCCCTGGAGTGGAAAAACAATCCAGGCAGAAGAGAGAATTTGAGAGATTCATCCCGAGGGAGGTGAGGAAGAGGAGGGAAAAGGAAAATAAGAGACAGGGTAAAACCACAGGGTTCAAAGGTCAGCAATATTTTATTCACAGAACGAGTTCGGAATAGAAATATTGCAAATCTATCAAAAAGCTTTTTTTTTGCACTGAAATGCAAATAGGGAAAATAAGGGATGAAAAGTGAAGCTTTAACATGTGGTTGTGGATTAGCATTTTAGCATTAGCTGAATACAGCGTTGGTGACAAACTGACGTATAAATTGTGAGTAATGTATTCAAAGAATGTTGATGGGGAAGTTGATATCCTGACCATATGCTTTGATATTCTCAAAATAGCTCTCTACTTTATGATATAATATCTTTAACTACATGCTCTTATGGTTCTTCCCATTGGCACTTATTTGCTTTTCATGTTTGGCTACTCGCAATGTTTTGTCTCGTTGTTATGATCAGTGACCCATGCTCTTTTGTAAATCTCTCTCTTGGAAGTCGCTTTGGATAAAACCATATGTTAAATGAATAAATGTAAAAAGTAATTTAAATGTAAATATAATAGGCTTAGCTGACCTCTTTGGTGGTCATGATTGAAAAATAATTCGGACCAGGTGAATACCTGCTTTGTTGTTAAATGCATTTATGATTCATAATTCAGCAGTTGGATTACACACTTTCTTCTTACTGTAGCAGTTTGAACTTTGAAGAAGAAATTACATTACCACAAACCCCAAAGTCTTTTGAGTTTATACGTTTTAAATGTATAAATTGAGGACGCAAAAATGTCATGTTGAAATGAAAGGCAAATATGAAAAATTATATTATTGACTGAGGTTGATTGAACTTTTGCTAAAATTGTAAGACGCTTCCTGCAGAGTATAAGTGTTCAGATCACCTATCCTCCATTTACGTAATAGTTTATTGGCTAATAAGGTTAATCTAATAATAAACATATATATCCTTAAAAATTCCTAACCAACGGCAGATGACGTACAGAATATGAAATAGACCAGTTCAGTTGTTAGTAATGAAATCAGACATTTAAACCCAAGACTCCATTGATGAGTCCGTCTTGCTATTTGGGTGGCGACCGATAAAGAAAGATGGCCCCAGCGATCAGACATATCTTTAGCGTTAGCTGTTAGCGACGGCTCTGACTCAGCGACCACATTTAATACAAACAAGAGACAAAAGGAGAGAGGCTTTCAGGACACACAGAAGGAAGAGAGAGAAAGGTGATGCTCTGAGGGGCTAGGGAGGGATTCTGTCTTTCATTAAAACTGTGTTTTTTACGAGTCGGCGTAAACCTCAAGATGATTCAAAAAGAGCGACTCAGAAAGAGAGGAAACCTAACCACTCTTGTTTTGGGTGAACGCTCACAGCTTTCTCTTTTATGGTTTCACCTAAAATAATGCAAACATCCTGTCCTGTGCCCTGCCTGCTGGGCCTGGCTGGTGCCAAAACCACATCTAAGGGCAGGACAGGTGGGGCACAAGAACCTCTCTCTATTTGTCTCTCTCTCTGTCTCTCTGTCCTTCTCTCTTTCTCTATCTCTCTCTGTGCACATGTGGAGGCTGACTCTTTCTGTCTCTCTCTGTCTCTCTCTGTCTCTCTCTGTCTGTCTCTGTCTCTCTCTGTCTCTCTCTGTCTCTCTCCATCTCTCTCCGTCTCTCTCCGTCTCTCTCACTATCTGTCTCTCTCTGTCTGTCTCTCTCTTTGTCTCTCTCTCTGTCCTTCTCTCTTTCTCTATCTCTCTCTGTGCACATGTGGAGGCTGACTCTTTCTGTCTCTCTCTCTGTCTCTCTCTGTCTGTCTCTGTCTCTCTCTGTCTCTCTCCATCTCTCTCGTCTCTCTCCGTCTCTCTCACTATCTGTCTCTCTCTGTCTCTCTATCTCTCTCTCTCTATCTCTCTCTATCTCTCTCTATCTCTATCTCTTTCTGTCTCTCTCTGTCTCTCTCTCTCTCTGTCTCTCCATCTCTCTCTCCATCTCTCTCTATCTCTCTCTATCTCTATCTCTCTTTCTGTCTCTCTCTGTCTCTCTCTCTCTCTGTCTCTCCATCTCTCTCTCCATCTCTCTCTATCTCTCTCCATCTCTCTCTCCATCTCTCTCTATCTCTCTCTATCTCTCTCTGTGCACATGTGGAGGCTGACTCTTTCCTGGCGTGCAGAGATCTCCCAGTGAGGGCAGACCCTCGTCTGGACCAGGGTGATCAACAAGCTCATTACTCCCCAGTCGTGTGTGCATGACTCGCATTCCTGCTGCGGTCCAAATCGCACGTGAACGTGCAGCGCTTGTCCGGACAGGGCGGCAGCTTGGCAGGAGGAGTGAAAAGGGGACAGGAAGAGCACAGGAGGAGAATACTTGCCCAAAAATGCTGAAGGGGGTTTCCACACAGCAACAGGACAGAAGGGAGTCAGAAGGTCAGGAGAGGAGGGGGGGAGGGAGAGAGGAGGGGGGGAGGAGGAGGAGAAGAAAAGGACGATAAGGAAAGAAGCAAACAGGGTTACACAATATTTTATTCAATTGAAGTGAATAATAATATTGCATCTTGAACACAGATGATTGGTGTGTGTACAGTACAAAAGCACAATGTGTGTGTGGGGTGTGTGTGTGTGTGTGTACGTGAGATGTTCCGTATAAACGGTTCCCCAACAGACAAATTGATCACAGGATTAAAAGCCACAAGAGGGCAGCCAGTTCAAACTTCCAAGTCTCGGAAGAACTCAAAGAACAAACTCAAAACAATCTCTCAAGACGTTCTCAAGACGTTCTCTGAGGAACCCAGCAGCACCAGGACTTCCAGTCCAAGTGGAACAGCTCAAGAGTGGCGTGACACGGACCGCGCTGACGCACGCCACGCCCACTAGACGACCCCAACAGGATACAGAGCAGAAACACTGTCATGAATCGATGACAGTGGTGTGAGAAACACTGTCATGAATCGATGACAGGAGTGTGTGTGATGAGTTTGGTGTGTGTGATGAGAGGGTGGGGGGCTGGATCCCTTTAGGACCAGTCGTCAAGTTGTCTGGCAACAAAACTTTGTGTTTACACCACAACTGAGGAAGCATGATGCCATCACGACGCAAGGGATGAGGGAGAGGGGGTGAGGGAGGGGGAGGGGGGGGTGAGGGAGAGGGGTGAGGGAGAGGGGTGAGGGAGGGGGGGGTGGGAGGGGGTGGGGGTGAGGGAGAGGGGTGGGGGTGGGGGAGGGAGGGGGAGGGGGGGGTGAGGGAGAGGGGTGAGGGAGTGGGGTGGGGGGGTGAGGGGTGAGGGAGTGGGGGGTGAGGGGGTGAGGGAGAGGGTGGAGGGAGTGGGGTGGGGGGGTGAGGGAGAGGGGGTGAGGGAGAGGGGTGAGGGAGGAGGGGGGTGGGGGGTGAGGGAGAGGGGTGAGGGAGTGGGAGGGGGGGGTGAGGGGTTGGGGTGAGGGAGAGGGGTGAGGGTGAGGGAGGGGGGGTGAGGGGTTGGGGTGAGGGAGAGGGGTGGGGGGTGAGGGAGAGGGGTGAGGGAGTGGGGGTGAGGGAGAGGGGGTGAGGGAGAGGGTGAGGGAGAGGGACGGGGAGAGGGGCTGGTTGGCAACTGCTAAAGATAAAACCATGCATTGAAACACGAGAGCTCGGACACCCCGCTTCATGTCATCGGCTTTGTCACTGGTAAGTGCTTCAGTCATCGTCTGTGTAAAAAGGTGGATGAGGTCATGTTTGATACGGCTGGTCAAATGGTTTCACGGTGCGACTTACATTTGGCTTGTGTGATCGTGTCTCCGATTGTGGCTCGGATGTAGTGCAGGCTGTACTCGGGCAGGACCAACGCTATGCTGTGAACACACACACACAGACACACACACACACACACACACACACACCACACACACACACACCACACACACGCACACACCACACACACGCACACGCACACACACACCACACACACGCACACACCACACACACACGCGCACACACGCACACACACGCACACGCACACACCCACACACACACCACACACACGCACACACACGCGAGGGTGAACATAAGCTCCCGATGCATAGGGGAACATTTGAACGTCGACAGAGACATCATTTTCCAATTTTTCACGGCCCAACTGGGAACACATTGGAGTAAATCACAGGCTGTATCCACACCACATGACAAACCTTTAAAGTCGAGCGACTTAACAAAACATACAGCACAACAAACATTTCATAAATCATTTAGACATTATTATAATAAACTCAATATAGAGCTCTTGCTTTCATGTCTAAAATGAACACATGACAATGTGTTGTCCTAATAAGAGAAGCGAGTAGGATGAGAGTAGCATGTTAGGGGTGATTGGCAGAGCAGACAGTGGCGTCTAACTCTGTCTGTTACAGACACATGTGCTGAGAAGCTGGATCTCAGGCGTAGAGGAGCAAGGTTATCACTTACTACTAGAGCCCCGACCGATAAAGGATTTTTAAGGCCGATACCGATACAAATATTTGGTGATTTAAAAATCCGATATTCCGATATCGGCCGATATAAAAAATTATCTAAAAAATCCAGAAACGCGTAACAAAACAAACTGATTTCCCTCACATTAGTTATTTGTAGTTCACATTTAGTTACTTTTAGCAGAAGTTCTTATCCAGAGCTACTAAGTACAGGGACATTCCCAGAGGCAAGTAGGGTTAAGTGCTTTGCCCAAGGACACAACGTCATTTGACACGGCCAGGAATCGAACCAGCAACCCTCTGATTAATAGCCCGATTCCCTAACTACTTAGCCATCTGACTCCTGTTATTATTTCCTCACTAAAATAATATGATAATGCAGTTTCTGATCAATAAAATGTATACAAATACAAACTTAAGATATGAAACTCAAATTCCTTTGAACAAAAACATAATTATAAAAAATAAAAATCTTTAATATTCATTTATCGGCCATTATATACCGATACCGATAGATCGGAAAATGCCTAATATCGGCCGATAATATCGGCCCGCCGATATATCGGTCGGGCTCTACTTACTACAGCCTCTACTGAACCAGGAACAAGGTTATCACTCATCATGTTGCCTACCTGTAGTCTGTTCCAATCACAGGAGCGAACGTGTATGATCTCAGGCTTCGGTCTATGTAGCGCTGTGGAGCAAACACAGCCAGATATCTGTCTTCATCATCATCACCACCACCACCATTATAATAACCATCATCATCATCATCACCATAGTTACCTCATCTTGGGATTTCACCAGTGTGTGTATCGTGTGGTTTCCTGTGTTTCCGTCAATCATTTTCTTTCTAATCTGCGGACAGAGAAACGAGCACATGGTAGTCAGGGAGTCAGGTGGCTGAGCGGTTAGGGAGTCGGACTCGTAATCTGAAGGTTACCGGATCGATTCCCGGCTGTGCCACATGACGTTGTGTCCTTGGGCAAGGCACTTCACCCTACTTGCCTCAGGGGGCAACTGTACTTACTGTAAGTCGCTCTGGATAAGAGCGTCTGCTAAATGACTAAATGTAAATGTAATGTAATGTACATGGTTATTTGTACGTCCCTCTGAATAGAAGCGTCACTCTCCTCGATGGACAAATGTAAATCCATCTATGGATAGTAAAGTTGATTTGCACAGAAGTTAAAATGGGCCAATCAGGCGTGTAGAACACACTCTCATCCTCACCTCCACTTTGATCTCATCCTCCAACTCGGCATCCAGGAAGTCCAGAGTCACCGGCTCCTGGAACTTAGGGTTCTGAAACGGAGAAGGATGACACATTCGGTTACAATGTTTCCCCACTTTGCCTTCTCCTCCACCTCTGCCTATCTAACAACACATTCCAAGTCCGAGTTTACAATCAATCACTCTTTGACTCAGGAAAACCCCTTGTGATTCTCTGTGTCAGTCGTCCTGCGTACAGCAGAACTGCAACACGTCCTGTTCGACTAACAAGGAACACATGGCTTCCATGTGTTACCCCATCGTCACTCTGTAGCGTGGAACTTCTCGCAAACATTTATCAATTAAAACCCTCCCATAGCGACCTTCAGAAAGATAACAGGGAAGCCAGCCAAACACAGCAAACAAGGCCCCGAGCCGCAGCCACAGCCACAGCAACCTGCTGGAGAGCACAGCCCGCTGGAGAGCACAGCCCCTGCTGGAGAGCACAGCCCCTGGAGAGCACAGCCCTGGAGAGCACAGCCCCTGGAGAGCACAGCCCCTGGAGAGCACAGCCCTCTGGAGAGCACAGCTTCTGGAGAGCACAGCCCCTGCTGGAGAGCACAGCCCCTGGAGAGCACAGCCCCTGGAGAGCACAGCCCCTGGAGAGCACAGCCCCTGCTGGAGAGCACAGCCCCTGCTGGAGAGCACAGCCCCTGCTGGAGAGCACAGCCCCTGCTGGAGAGCACAGCCCCTGCTGGAGAGCACAGCCCCTGGAGAGCACAGCTCCTGGAGAGCACAGCCCCTGCTGGAGAGCACAGCTCCTGGAGAGCACAGCCCCTGGAGAGCACAGCCCCTGGAGAGCACAGCCCCTGCTGGAGAGCACAGCTCCTGGAGAGCACAGCCCCTGGAGAGCACAGCCCCTGGAGAGCACAGCCCCTGCTGGAGAGCACAGCTCCTGGAGAGCACAGCCCCTGCTGGAGAGCACAGCTCCTGGAGAGCACAGCCCCTGCTGGAGAGCACAGCTCCTGGAGAGCACAGCTCCTGGAGAGCACAGCTCCTGGAGAGCACAGCCCCTGCTGGAGAGCACAGCTCCTGGAGAGCACAGCTCCTGGAGAGCACAGCCCCTGGAGAGCACAGCCCCTGAGGCTGTTGACAGGAATACTGCTGCTTAATGGGGCGATGAAGCGTGCTGTTCTTGTCTGCTGGAGGAGAGCAGTGATTGATTTACCTTCGGCTGCAGGTTGGGATGCAGCAGGACGTAACCGTTGGGGTCGATGGCGAAGTAGTAGCCGTTTGGTCCGAACTGGATGGGATAGGAGAGAACAGGAGGGGTGTGAGAGGACTGTGTGGTGTGTAGTAAGGTTGTGTAAGGGTAAGCAGCTCTGAGTGTGTGTGTGTGTGTGAGAGATCTTTTTTGTGTTTCTGTGTCTCTGTGTGTGTAACAGAGAGGATGAATGAGAAGCCACCTGAATGCTCTAAGTGCCTGCACAATCTGTTAACAGTGTGTGTGTGTGTGTGTGTGTGTGTGTGTGTGTGTGTGTGTGTGTGTGTGTGTGTGTGTGTGTGTGTGTGTGTGTGTGTGCGAATGCGAGCTCACAGTAAACCGAGGCGTTAGTCTCTTGATGTCGTCCAGGGACACATCGATAGCCATCACCCCCAGAATCAGCTGGTTCTGCGGCCTCTGGAAAACAACACAACCAGAACAGATGCAGCACGTTGGGTGATCGGGCTTCCTCTGTCTCTCTGTCTCTCTCTCTCTCTCTCTCTCTCTCTCTCTCTCTGCACGCTGGGTGATCGGGCTTCCACACCTCTCTCACACTCAGACTCTTTGGTCCTTTTGTCATGATCATCCCTCTGTGAGCCGTGTGAAGGTTTTTCTAAGAATACGTGAGTGTGGTCTCACAGAATACGTGAGTGTGGTCTCAGTCTGGACTCAAGGCTGCTCTCATCCTGACAGTCCCCCTGAGTCACTGCTGAGGTGTCCTCAGATCAGCTGCAGTAACACTGGAGGTACATCCACCCATCCTGAAGCACTTAGCTACTGGTATCTGATCGCTTTTGATGTCCAACATGCCCTCGACTTCACTTCCTGTAAAACTGAGTGGGCGGGCTTTGAATGACCACGCTGGATCGACAGAAGGTCCAATCAAAACCACTTTAAAGGCAGGATCACAGGAAGGATGAGACCGTTAAGAGACAGAGAGCGTGTTCACGTCTCGGTATACTAATTGCTTTCACGTGTCTGAAACCACGAGCCGGATTCTCTCATGAGGATGAAAGAGCAGGTCAAGGACGCATTGTGACACGTCTGGAAGGTCAACAGGCAGAATCGGAACACACTAAGACGTATTGAAGTTTTTTTAAATACTCTTGGTCACATGAGAGTTTCAGCGGTGAGGAGATGAAGGGGTGCTGCGATCCCAAACATCAGGAAGAACGGACATCCGACTGGCTCAGCTGGAACGGATGTTCTCTGAGGTCGGTCAGTTCAGGGGGTTTCAGCGTTATGATGACGGAGCAAGAGGCTAGAAGGTGAACTGCATTCTAGAATGGAAAACTGCCTCTCCGCATTCTAGAATGCTCGAGTGGAAAACAGCCTACCTGCATTCTAGAATGCTCGAGTGGAAAACAGCCTACCTGCATTCCTCTCTCCTTGTCAGCTTTGGTGTTGGTCTTGTTGAAGACCGGCAGAGTTCCTGTGATGACCAGGCCGAGTTCCTGTCAGGATCACATCAGAGACGGTGTTCAGTACTCACACTTGTGACTTTTACATTTCGGATTTCTCATATCAGAGAGCTAATGCTGTGATATTCAATGTTTGAGTTCCATAGTGCTGTATTGTTCAAATGTGTGTCTGGATGTATGTAAAACAATCTGTGTAGAGACACAATGTCGGCGCATACCAGTGAACTTATTAAAAGCCATAAACACCAGCTGTCAACAAATCTAAAATTATCACACAAACTCTGCAGTCTCTCTGCTTCTCAAAATAGTCCCTGTCAAGTTCATATTCTGAGTGAACTTAAACAGTGGATAAGAGAGGGGAACTCCAACAGGAGATTGTATGAGTCCAGAAGCTTCTTTACATTAGTATAGTAATAATAGATTGTTTGTTTTTGTATTTTGCTGTACTTTTATTCTAATGGAGATGTAGCGTCAATCCATCATAAAAAAAAATCTTAAAGCTCAAGTCATGTCTTACTGACACTCTGACACACGTCACTGGCCTTATCTGTTGTTTGGGTTCATACTGAGAATAACGAACTGGATTTGAGCTATTCATAGTCGAGACACACACCAGCGCCCGTAAAAAGCTGCTTGTTGTGTAATGTTATCAACAGAAGCTGATAGCTGGTGTTTACGCCTTTCAGAGTCATTTACGTCACTGTGTGCACTCTGCGACACGATACGGGAATATCTGGATTTGGACACGTCTCATTATCCGACTGTTCTGGGCCGGGACGACTTCACGAGGACTGAACTGTTTACATGCAGTTAGAACGTGGTGTGTGAGGGTTTAGGTTGGTTTAGGTGCAGTTCTTTGGGCGTATGTGAAGCCCTCTGTGACACTGCTTGTAAACAAGGTCTATACAAATAACATTGTATTTTATTTGATGATATTTTTAGAGAAAGAAACCGTTGGGCTGCCTGTGCACTTGAACAAAATGTGTGTTTTCTTTCTTCCTGTAGTTCTTTCAAACTTCCTGTAGTTCTCACGACATTCCTCTGGTCACACTGCGTTGCATCTCACCGGTCGTGGATAATCGTCTATATTTCACGTGTCTGAATTTACTGGTACTGAATCATCAATATTTGCAGTGTTTGATGTAGTGTGAATCATCAACATGTTCTGCGTTGTGTCCGTCTGTAGTCATGTGACCATGTCTGTCCTGGTGATGTGTCATGTGACCATCCATGTCTGTACTGGTGGTGTGTCATGTGACCATGTCTGTACTGGTGGTGTGTCATCATGTGACCATGTCTGTACTGGTGATGTGTCATGTGACCATCCATGTCTGTACTGGTGGTGTGTCATGTGACCACGTCTGTACTGGTGATGTGTCATGTGACCATGTCTGTACTGGTGGTGTGTCACGTGACCCCGTCTGTACTGGTGTGTCATGTGACCATGTCTGTACTGGTGGTGTGTCATGTGACCACGTCTGTACTGGTGTGTCATGTGAACACGTCTGTACTGGTGGTGTGTCATCATGTGACCATGTCTGTACTGGTGGTGTGTCACGTGACCATGTCTGTACTGGTGGTGTGTCATCATGTGACCACGTCTGTACTGGTGGTGTGTCATGTGACCACGTCTGTACTGGTGGTGTGTCATGTGACCACGTCTGTACTGGTGGTGTGTCATGTGACCATGTCTGTACTGGTGGTGTGTCATGTGACCATGTCTGTACTGGTGGTGTGTCATGTGACCATGTCTGTACTGGTGGTGTGTCACGTGACCATGTCTGTACTGGTGGTGTGTCATGTGACCATGTCTGTACTGGTGGTGTGTCATGTGACCATGTCTGTACTGGTGGTGTGTCATGTGACCATGTCTGTACTGGTGGTGTGTCATGTGACCATGTCTGTACTGGTGGTGTGTCATGTGACCATGTCTGTACTGGTGGTGTGTCATGTGACCATCCATGTCTGTACTGGTGGTGTGTCATGTGACCATGTCTGTACTGGTGGTGTGTCATGTGACCATCCATGTCTGTACTGGTGGTGTGTCATGTGACCATCCTGTCTGTACTGGTGGTGTGTCATGTGACCATGTCTGTACTGGTGGTGTGTCATCATGTGACCACGTCTGTACTGGTGGTGTGTCACTGTGACCCCGTCTGTACTGGTGATGTGTCACGTGACCACGTCTGTACTGGTGGTGTGTCACGTGATCACGTCTGTACTGGTGGTGTGTCATCATGTGATCACGTCTGTACTGGTGGTGTGTCATCATGTGACCACGTCTGTACTGGTGGTGTGTCACGTGATCACGTCTGTACTGGTGGTGTGTCATGTGACCAGTCTGTACTGGTGGTGTGTCATCATGTGACCATGTCTGTACTGGTGGTGTGTCATCATGTGACACGTCTGTACTGGTGGTGTGTCATGTGACCACGTCTGTACTGGTGTTGTGTCATGTGACCACGTCTGTACTGGTGGTGTGTCCATGTGACCACGTCTGTACTGGTGGTGTGTCATCATGTGACCACGTCTGTACTGGTGGTGTGTCACTGTGACCACGTCTGTACTGTGGTGTGTCATCGTGACCACGTCTGTACTGGTGGTGTGTCATCATGTGACCACGTCTGTACTGGTGGTGTGTCATGTGACCATGTCTGTACTGGTGGTGTGTCATGTGACCACTGTCTGTACTGGTGGTGTGTCATGTGATCACGTCTGTACTGGTGGTGTGTCATGTGACCACGTCTGTACTGGTGGTGTGTCACTGTGACCATGTCTGTACTGGTGGTGTGTCACTGTGACCATGTCTGTACTGGTGGTGTGTCATGTGACCATGTCTGTACTGGTGGTGTGTCACTGTGACCATGTCTGTACTGGTGGTGTGTCATGTGACCATGTCTGTACTGGTGGTGTGTCATGTGACCATGTCTGTACTGGTGGTGTGTCATGTGACCATGTCTGTACTGGTGGTGTGTCACGTGACCATGTCTGTACTGGTGGTGTGTCATGTGACCATGTCTGTACTGGTGGTGTGTCATGTGACCATGTCTGTACTGGTGGTGTGTCTCATGTGACCATGTCTGTACTGGTGGTGTGTCATCATGTGACACTGTCTGTACTGGTGGTGTGTCACATGTGACCACGTCTGTACTGGTGGTGTGTCATCATGTGACCACGTCTGTACTGGTGGTGTGTCATCATGTGACCACGTCTGTACTGGTGGTGTGTCATGTGACCACGTCTGTACTGGTGGTGTGTCATCATGTGACCACGTCTGTACTGGTGGTGTGTCATCAGTGACCATGTCTGTACTGGTGGTGTGTCATGTGACCATGTCTGTACTGGTGGTGTGTCATGTGACCATGTCTGTACTGGTGGTGTGTCACGTGACCATGTCTGTACTGGTGGTGTGTCATGTGACCATGTCTGTACTGGTGGTGTGTCATGTGACCATGTCTGTACTGGTGGTGTGTCATCATGTGATCACGTCTGTACTGGTGGTGTGTCACGTGACCACGTCTGTACTGGTGGTGTGTCACGTGACCACGTCTGTACTGGTGGTGTGTCATCATGTGACCACGTCTGTACTGGTGGTGTGTCATCGTGACCATGTCTGTACTGGTGGTGTGTCACGTGATCACGTCTGTACTGGTGGTGTGTCATCATTTGACCACGTCTGTACTGGTGGTGTGTCATCATGTGACCATGTCTGTACTGGTGGTGTGTCATGTGACCAGTCTGTACTGGTGGTGTGTCATGTGACCTGTCTGTACTGGTGGTGTGTCATGTGACCACGTCTGTACTGGTGGTGTGTCATGTGACCATGTCTGTACTGGTGGTGTGTCATGTGACCATGTCTGTACTGGTGGTGTGTCATGTGACCACGTCTGTACTGGTGGTGTGTCATGTGACCATGTCTGTACTGGTGGTGTGTCATGTGACCATGTCTGTACTGGTGGTGTGTCATGTGACCACGTCTGTACTGGTGGTGTGTCATGTGACCATGTCTGTACTGGTGGTGTGTCATGTGACCATGTCTGTACTGGTGGTGTGTCATGTGACCTGGTCTGTACTGGTGGAGTGTCATGTGAACACGTCTGTACTGGTGGTGTGTCATGTGACCATGTCTGTACTGGTGGTGTGTCATGTGACCATGTCTGTACTGGTGGTGTGTCATGTGACCAGGTCTGTACTGGTGGTGTGTCATGTGACCATGTCTGTACTGGTGGTGTGTCATGTGACCATGTCTGTACTGGT
>CAEFZP010001681.1:0-20152 GCA_903064625.1 Mallotus villosus
AGAAATCTGAAGAAGGCCAGACACACAAACCTCCATGTACTCTGAAACAGGGAGAGAGGACAGAGGCAGGAGACAGAAGGGAGGAGGAGGGAAGAGGAAAGAAGAGAGGAGAGATGGAGAGAGAGAGAGAAGAGATCAGATCCGCACAGGAGAAGCTGTGTGTCTGTGGCAGCTCTCCAGTCCCTACTGGATAAAACAGCACGCAGGAATGCTGGGATTCAAGCCAAAGTTTTGGCCAACCTCAAAACGCTGTAACTGACAAGAAAAATAGGAAGAGAGGAGAAGATAGACAGGGAAGTGTTAATTGGACGCGAGCGGAGTGATTGGGTGTGTGTGTGGTGTGTTGTGTGTGTGTTGTAGTGTGTGGTGTGTGTGTGTGTGCGTGTGTGTGTGTGTGCGTGTGCTAGCACGTACTACAGAAGACTAAAAGAGGCCATGTTTTCGAATCCTTCACATGTCCCAAAGTCCAGACTGTAAATAACATTTGATGTCATCATGCATTAATATGCACAATGTGTCAGTCCGAGATGGGTTGAACTTTTGAACGCGCTAGATGTTTAAAAAGAGAACAGTGCCCCGCTACTTCCCTGTCTCTCTACAATAGGAGTGTTCTATACTATTTCCTTACCCGTTCCACCAATAGGATGCCTGCGAATAGCCCCTCTCCTGTGTGTCCACCAATAGGAGATCCGCTGCCGAGGACATCATTCTGGATCTGATCACAGCTGCATCCTGAGGAACGCTACCTGTTCGTGGTCAACTCACCATGACACCTGCAGTCACGAGAGTAGTAGTAACGTGGTGAGTGTGCATTACACACACACACACACACACATCACACACCACACACACACACACCATGAACCCGGACAGTCCATTGACTGAGGGTGTGGTTAAGTAAGTGGTGCGTGGTGAGTGCATCCACCACACACCACACATACATGCACACTCACACACACACACGCACCACACACACGCACACACGCACACACACACGCACTGCACTGCACGGCACTGAACTACATTAGATTACAGGATGGACTACATTACAGTAAGATGGACGACTTGCAGGACTGTAGATCTTGGAACTGAAGTAGACATGGGGATCTCTCCCATGGAGGTCATGCCTGCCTGAGAGAGCAGACTGCTGACTGAAGTCTCTCTGTATGGACGTCAGCAGGAGCTTATAAAACTATGTACAGAGTGATTAGAGGTCCTTTCTGATGTCATCCATCACTTTTTAACACCGGCCCTTCTGAAGGGGAGGAGTGGGAGAGAGGAGGCCCCTCTCTGGAGGAGGAACACACCTGGAGTGCTTTCCGTCTGACAACTGGGAGACGATGCTGATCATGCATCGTGGATGCTGAAACGTGTGGTGTTGGGTTGGTATGTGTTGTGTGTGTGGGGGGTTTTGTTGGTGATGGGGGGGGTGGTGGGGTTGGTGGGGGGGACGAGGGGCAAGGACGTCTCCGCCCGAAACAGGTCGTTCTGAGCACAGAGGAGGAAGGTGGGAGGGGTCGCCGGGGGGAGTGAGGGTAGGGATCGAGGGGCAGGGGGAGAGGAGAGGACGAGTGGAACTGGGGGGGCCAGTGCGCGATTCTGTGACGTCTCTATAATTTTCTACGCGTTCGGGGAGGGTCAAAGTTGCGGGCAGGAGGGAAGGGAAAAATTAGGAGTGGGGTTACGGGAACATCCCTCTGGCAGGGCACTGTACTGCCTAGCGCGCTGCGGAGGGAGGGGAGAGGGGGGAGGGGACGTTCTAAGGGGGGGAAGGGAGGGGGGAGGGAGGGAGGAGGGGGGGAGGGAAGGTGGGAATGGGAGGAGGGGAGGAGGGGGAGGCAGATAGGGGAGGGGACGGTGGGAGGGATTCCAGGGCGGAGTGAGGCAGGGGGGGGGAGGGACGGGGGGGGAGGGGAGGGACGGTGGGAGGGAGTGGGGGAGGAGAGGGGGGAGGGATCGGGTGGGAGGGAGCGGCACGGGTGGGAGGGAGGTGGGAGGAGGGAGGGAGGGAGGGAGGGAGGGGGGCGGAGGGAGGGAGGTGGGAGGGCGGAATTGGGTGGGGAGGAGGGAGGTCGGAGGGAGGTGGGAGGGAGGGGGGAGGGTGTGGGAGGTGGGAGGGAGGGGGGAGGGAGGTGGGAGAGGTGGGGAGGGTGGGAGGTGGGAGGGAGGGAGGTGGAGGAGGTGGGAGGGGGGGGGAGGGAGGGAGGTGGGCGGGCAGGGAGGTGGGAGGGAGGTGGGGGGGGGAGGGTGGGAGGGAGGGAGGTGTCACGGTGGAAGACAGAGGAGGGCAGAGCTTTGAAGACGTGTGATTGCCAGGTGGGGGGCGTCCTGATCGGGGGAAGTGGACAGGGGGGTGGCGCAGCAGGGCTGCAGCTGCAGAGCCGCAGCTGCAGGGATGAGTTAGTGAACGAAGGTGATACTGCATGTGACATGACAGACGAACTGGAAGAACCTCACAACGCTGGGAGAGTCGGAGAGAGAGGGGGAGCGTAGGGACGTAGGGAGGGGAGCGAGGGAGTAGGGAGAGGTGGAGGCGGGATGAGGGGGAGCGGAGAGGGGGAGAGAAGGGGCGGGAGGGCAGAGAGGGGGAGAGGGCGGAGGGAGGAGATGAGAGGGGGACGGAGTAGCTGCTGAGACTGGGCCCGTGACGGGCAGTGATGAGGGGGAGGGACTGACGGGGCGTGAGAGAGGAGAGGGAGAGGGAGGGAGGGGGAGGGAGATGGGGTGATCACTTCCTTGCGTGCTGTTCTGTGCTGAGGCGATAACTCTACCATCTGTCAGTTTGGGTGCAGCGCAACTGAATAGAAGAGATCTTAAGGATACAATCTTTGATTGACAACTAATTACGAACAACGCGAGGCGCATCATATCCGGGAGGGAATAGAGGAAAGTAGACTTGAAATGACGTGGGACAAGGAGGAAAGGGAATAATAGAATATAATTGCGTAGAATATCCAGCTGATGAATATATAGAATCGACGTCCAATATAGTAGAGCAGAGTAGCGAGGACTGTGTGACTGATGAGAGGAGCGTTACTTTTAATGTTTGGAAGTCTCTGGAGGGTTATTATGAGGCCTGCGTGATCGCTCTCATCCAACGCTGTCCAGTGTAACACACGAAATGGAAACGAGCGTGGTAGCGACGGGATTCTAGAGGCAGTTAACTCCTGCTAATGAGCCACAGCTACTTCACCTCCTCAGCCAGACAGGGATGCAGACAGCTAGAGAAGCAAAAACCACATTGGTGGATTCGCGTTGTGGGGAGAGCGAGCACGACCCGCGCTGCGCGTGCAAGCATCGCTGCCGCCCGCCGCGCGCGCGCGCGTACAGCCCGCACCGAAGCGAGCGAGCTCTAGCACTATCCTGCCGCGCGAGTGCTCATCCCTCACAGCTCCCCGCTCTGACTCAGATCGACGCATCGCGCTCGCACGATCCTAATCGCACTCCTGCTCATCGAGCATCCCTCCTCCTCACATCTCTCACATCCCTGCCAGCCTCATCCCCTCCGCTCTCACATCCCTACCCGCCTACTCGTCCTCCATCCCTCTCTCTCTCTCGCGTGCTCCAGCATGGTGGCGCGGTCGTCACCGCAGCCTACACTACTTCCACGTACACCAACTTCTTCTGGCTGTGTGGCGAGGGAGCTCGCTACACTCACACGGGCCATCGTGCTCTCACCTACTCCACGGACAACTGCGATGGCAAGTGGATGTTCATCACTGCAGTCGGGTGGTGTGAGTACCGTAGGGAGGGAGCGCGAGGAAACTCTTAGACGCAGCATCAGGGTGCATATGCACATCCCTGAACACACATCCTGACACACACATCACTGAACACACATCCTGACACACATCCTGAACACACTGGCCTGCATGCACACTGCTGCACTACACATCCTGAACACACATCCTGAACACACATCCTGAACACACATCACTGGAATACACATCGAACACACATCAGAACTGAACACATAGCCACTGAACACACATACAATGAACCACACTGTACTGCAGGCACATCCCTGTGAACCACACAGTCCTCGAAACACACATCCATGAACACACACATCCTGAACACACATCCTGACACACATCCTGAACACACGTCTGTACCTGTACCTGTCACGCCTGCCCGCCTCACAGTCTGCAGATAGGGGCGTGTCTTCCAGGTATAGATCAGTAACCCCTCAATCTAAGCCCCCCCGGGACCCTGGGTCTCTAGGTCTCCATGGTAACAGTGTTTGTTTCAGGTATCCCTATGCCCATCATCGTGGCCTGGGCCATCGGCAAGCTGTACTACGACAACGAGAAGTAAGATGGCTTCCTCTGATGTCACTGCTGTCATCGTACCTCTCCAGGCTGTTGTCTCTCTCTCTATCGCTCTCTCCTCTCTGCTCTCTCTATCATCATCATCATCATCATCTGTATGATGACCGATCATGTTTTCACCCAATCATGTGTCATCTCCGTGTCTCCAGGGTCATTAAGTGATCGATGGCTCCCCTGGCTGGGTCCTAGTCGTGAGTTATGGTCGCAGCATCCGCATTGATCCTTCTGAATCTGGGGGCCACCATCATCAGTGTCCCTAACAACAACTCTCCCTTGTCAACCAGACAGCTCTAAACACTTAGCATGGGGTGGTACCAAGACAACCTGTATGCGCTGGTCAGGTCCTGTGATAGAAGACGACATCTTGTACGGACAGTGCGCCCGGCAGAGGGCATGCAGAGCAGCGACGCCAGCCCGCCGAAGCAGCAGACGAGCGCCGAAGACAAAAAAGACGAGAAGCACGCCACACGCAGACGCGCCGACAACACCGCAGCGGCGACGCCGACACCACAGCCGAAGCAGAAAAACAAAGCAGGAAGCCGGAAGCCACACAGCACGCGCGAGCAAACAACGAAGCCGCACAGGAGACACATACAAAGACGCCGCACGCACACCACAAACGAGTAGCGCCGACGCACACGCGCCGAGCAGAATCCACCCATCACTCTCCATCCCCAACCAATCGTCGACTCAGAGCCACCCCTACTCCGCTTCCTACGCTCCTCGCATCTCCGCACCATCCTCTCTCTCCTCCACCCCTCCTCCCCTGTTCCTCATCCTCCTGCGCCTCTCTCATCCGTCCACACTTCTGTCTACAATTCTTTCCTTCTCTAGTTTTCCACCCTCCTCTCTGGTCATCTCCTCCTCCTCCACCCCTCCTCTCCTCCTCCACCCTCTCCTCCTCCTCCACCTCTCCTCCTCCTTCACCCTCCACCTCTCCTCCTCAGACCGTAGATTAGCAGATGTATAGCAGCTCACTCTCCTCCTCCTCCTCCTCCACCCCTCCTCTCCTCTCCTCCTCAGACTGTAGACTTAGCAGATGTGTAACAGCTCGGCCCCATGGGAACGTCTCCATTTTTCATCTTGTGTTTCCTCTGCCAAGGAGAGGTGTTATTTAGCTTCTCCTATCCTCAGGACTCTTAAACCTTCCGCTCTCTCTCCTGCTCTGCCAGCCAGACTCGCACGCCCACTGCCCCCTCACTGATTGGCTCAGATTCAGAGCAGTCAGATTCATCACGGAGGAGAATAACTGAGCGAGGTGATTGGTTGGCTTGCTGCCACTGGCCTGTTTGATGACTGGCTGACAAGTGTGTCTGTGTGTGTCTGTGATTGGCTGGTTTCAGGTGCTGGTTTGGGAAGAGAGCTGGTGTCTATACGGACTACATCTACCAGGGTCCCAGTGATCCTGGGGCCTGCTGGTAACTATACTAACACTATGACTACACGATACTACACTATACTACACGAGACTACACGACACGGAGACATGACGAGACGACACGAGACGACACTGATACGAGACTAGACTACACGAGACGACACGACACTATACGAGACGAGACGACACTATACTACACTATACTATACTACACTACACTACACTATACTACACGATACTACACTATACTACTCTATACTAGCACCACACTATACTACACTATACTAGCACCACACTATACTACACTATACCTAGCACCACACTATACTACACTATACTAGCACCACACTATACTACACTATACTAGCACCACACTATACTACACTATACTAGCACCACACATACTACACTATACTAGCACCACACTATACTACACTATACTACACTCGACTACACTACACTATGACTATACTATACTACACTACACTATACTACACTATACACACACTATACTACTCTATACTAGCACCACACTATACTACACTATACTAGACACCCACACGATACTACACTATACTACACTATACTACACTATACTAGCACCACACTATACTACACTATACTAGCACCACACTATACTACACTATACTAGCACCACACTATACTACACTATACTAGCACCACACTATACTACACTATACTACACTATACTAGCACCACACTATACTACACTATACTAGCACCCACACTATACTACACTATACTAGCACCACACTATACTAGCACCAACACTATTCTACTACTCTACACTACACTACCCTACCCTATACTATATACACTATATTACTCTAGACTACTCTAAACTACACCACACTACCCCACACTATAATGCACTATACGACACACACTACACTCAGCTACACAATACCACATTTTCCTAGCATTACACTATACTACAATACTACACTCCAGTAACTACATTATACTACACTGCTGTAACTGCACTGAAACACAGTACATACTTGTGTCCAGTTGAATGTTTTCATGGTTTATAATCTGGTGAGATCTTGTGTGACTGAGTTGCGACACAGTCAGATAATAACAACCTTGGCCTGTTTGGAAAACAGAGAAAAGAGCCAGGATAATCACTTAAGCAACAACTGAAACAGTGTTCCTTTTTGTAGTACAGCTGTGATGTAATAAAGCCAGATGTGTTACTCTCTCCTCTCTCTCTCTCCTCTCTCTCTCTCTATCTCTCCTCTCTTTCCTCTCACTCTCCTCTCTCCTCTCCTCTCTCTGCGCTCATCTCGTCTCATCTCTACGCTCTCTATCATCCTCTCTCCTCTCTCTCCTCTCTCTCCTCTCTCTCCTCTCTTCTCTCTCCATCTCTCTCCTCACTCCTCTTCTCTCCTCCAGATCAACTTCATCTTCCTCTTCAACATCGTGAGGATCCTGATGACTAAGCTAAGAGCTTCCACCACCTCCGAGACCATCCAATACAGGTGCCTAACCCTAACCATCAGCAATAACCCAACATAGAACATGGCTTAGAACCAGTCTTAGAACCCAGCCCCAGCAGAGGAGTGCTGGTGTTCCTCCCTGTGTGCTAACGCTAACGCTAACGCTGTGTCTCCTGCAGGAAAGCAGTGAAGGCCACGCTGGTACTGCTTCCCCTCCTAGGAATCACCTACATGCTGTTCTTCGTCAACCCCGGAGGAGACGACGAGCTCGCTCAGGTCGTGTTCATCTACTTCAACTCATTCCTGGAGTCTTTTCAGGTTAGCATGCACTGCTAGCGCTCCGCTAGGAAATACACTGGACACATGCTAACTTCCCTAGCCACTTTGCTACACAAAACACATGCTAACTTCCCTAGCCACTTTGCTACACAAAACACATGCTAACTTCCCTAGCCACTTTGCTACACAAAACACATGGCGCTTAACGAATGTTGCTATGAATACCGTACATTGAGCCAATGTTAAACTTCCTGATGGTCTTATTATAGGTACACCTGTGTACTGCTAAACTTCCCTGGCTTCTTCTCTCCTTGCCTGAAGCCAGTGATTACAGAGTTATGGATTTGCTATTGCCGAGAATGACCTTGTTTTGGACCTGAATTTTTATAAACAACTATCTGTCCTGTCACACTCTCTCTCTCTCCCTCTCTCTCTCTGTCTCGGTCTCTCTCTCTGTCTGTCTATCTCTCTGTGTCTCTCTCTCTGTCCCCCTCAGGGTTTTTTCGTGTCAGTGTTCTACTGTTTCCTAAACAGCGAGGTAAGTACCTGATCATTCACGCTGCCTTCAACGAGTTTTCCTTCCCCCTTTCGTCCTCCTCTCCATCCCATCCATCCATTCTTTCCTTCATTCCATCCCCTTTCTACCTCCCTTTCTTCTCCTTGTCCCTTTGCACCTCACTTCTGCTCTGCTCTTCACCCCTCTCATTCTCTTCTCCTTCCTCTCCTCCTCTTCTCTCCTCCTTCCTCTCCTCCTCTCCTATCCTCCTTCCTCTCCCCCCCCTCCTCTGCCTATTCCCGGAGGCTATTGGAACAGGTCTTTTTTGTTTGCTTTGCAGTCTGAACTAAATTACCTCGTATTGATATACATGAGTCTAGAAGTGGGAGCAGATAGCCAATAGAAGCAGATCTCATGCAAGACAGGTGGATCGATTCAACCACCCCCTCTCCTCGACTACCCCACCCCCCCTCTCCTCGACCCCACCCTAGCCACCCCCTCCCCTCCACCGTGTCACCCACGCCCAGCAGACAGTCTCGTACAGCTCCAGTCATCAAATATTCAGCTGTTAGCCAAGCAAAAGTGGTGTGTGGTGACATGCCCTTTAAAAACACGACCGGACAAAACATGACCAGCCCCAGGGGCTTCTGGGGTAAGGTGCCCTTCAGTCGCCCTACACCCTGACCGGACACACACGCACGCACACGCATCTTCCATGACATGCATCTGAAAGTGAGGGAGACCCTCTCCACGTCCGCTATGCAGGGCACGACAGTAATGCTAGCTGTGCAGGGCACTACAGTAATGCTAGCTGTGCAGGGCACTACAGTAATGCTAGCTGTGCAGGGCACGACAGTAATGCTAGCTGTGCAGGGCACTACAGTAATAGAAGCAGTGCAGGGCACTACAGTAATGCTAGCTGTGCAGGGCACTACAGTAATGCTAGCTATGCAGGGCACTACAGTAATGCTAGCTGTGCAGGGCACTACAGTAATGCTAGCTGTGCAGGGCACTACAGTGATGCTAGCTATGCAGGGCACGACAGTAATGCTAGCTATGCAGGACACTACAGTAATGCTAGCTATGCAGGGCACTACAGTAATGCTAGCTATGCAGGGCACTACAGTAATGCTAGCTGTGCAGGGCACTACAGTAATGCTAGCTATGCAGGGCACTACAGTAATGCTAGCTGTGCAGGGCACTACAGTAATGCTAGCTGTGCAGGGCACTACAGTAACGCTAGCTATGCAGGGCACTACAGTAATGCTAGCTATGCAGGGCACTACAGTAATGCTAGCTATGCAGGGCACTACAGTAATGCTAGCTATGCAGGGCACTACAGTATGCTAGCTGTGCAGGGCACTACAGTATGCTAGCTGTGCAGGGCACTACAGTAATGTTAGCTATGCAGGGACACTACAGTGATGCTAGCTGTGCAGGGCACGACAGTAATGCTAGCTGTGCAGGGCACGACAGTAATGCTAGCTATGCAGGGCACTACAGTGATGCTAGCTGTGCAGGGCACTACAGTAATGCTAGCTGTGCAGGGCACTACAGTAATGCTAGCTATGCAGGGCACTACAGTATGCTAGCTGTGCAGGGCACTACAGTAATGCTAGCTGTGCAGGGCACTACAGTAATAGAAGCTGTGCAGGGCACTACAGTAATGCTAGCTATGCAAGGCACGACAGTAATAGAAGCTGTGCAGGGCACTACAGTAATGCTAGCTGTGCAGGGCACTACAGTAATAGAAGCTGTGCAGGGCACTACAGTAATGCTAGCTATGCAGGGCACGACAGTAATAGAAGCTGTGCAGGGGCACGACAGTAATAGAAGCTGTGCAGGGCACTACAGTAATGCTAGCTGTGCAGGGCACGACAGTAATGCTAGCTATGCAGGGCACTACAGTAATGCTAGCTATGCAGGGCACTACAGTAATGCTAGCTGTGCAGGGCACGACAGTAATGCTAGCTATGCAGGGCACTACAGTAATGCTAGCTATGCAGGGCACTACAGTAATGCTAGCTATGCAGGGCACTACAGTAATGCTAGCTATGCAGGGCACTACAGTAATGCTAGCTGTGCAGGGCACGACAGTAATGCTAGCTGTGCAGGGCACTACAGTAATGCTAGCTGTGCAGGGCACGACAGTAATGCTAGCTATGCAGGGCACTACAGTAATGCTAGCTATGCAGGGCACTACAGTAATGCTAGCTATGCAGGCCACTACAGTAATGCTAACTGTGCAGGGCACTACAGTAATGCTAGCAATGCAGGGCACGACAGTAATGCTAGCTGTGCAGGGCATGACAGTAATGCTATGCAGGGCACTACAGTAATGCTAGCTATGCAGGGCACGACAGTAATGCTAGCTATGCAGGGCACGACAGTAATGCTAGCTGTGCAGGGCACTACAGTAACGCTAGCTGTGCAGGGCACTACAGTAACGCTAGCTGTGCAGGGCACTACAGTAACGCTAGCTGTGCAGGTACTACAGTAATGCTAGCTATGCAGGGCACTACAGTAATGCTAGCTGTGCAGGGCACTACAGTAATGCTAGCTATGCAGGGCACTACAGTAATGCTAGCTATGCAGGGCACTACAGTAATGCTAGCTGTGCAGGGTCACTACAGTAATGCTAGCTATGCAGGGCACTACAGTAATGCTAGCTGTGCAGGGCACTACAGTAATGCTAGCTATGCAGGGCACTACAGTAATGCTAGCTATGCAGGGCACTACAGTAACACTAGCTGTCATAAGGCAGCTCCAGGTTATGTTCTTGTCATGCGTGCGGGAAGTGTTGGGTTATAATATTCATCTGATGTTAGATGGTACATACCTGGCCTGGGTCCAGTCTAACTGGCTCATGTTTCATCTGGCTCTACGGGAACAGAGGAGGCCACTGAGGAACAGCAATGGGTTCTGAGTTCTCCCAATGTGCCATACGTGTCAGGTAGCGTCCAAGAAGTCAGAGGCAGTTGTATGCAAGCTAAGGGTTTAATTAGAAAAACCGAAAAGGGGAAAAACGAAACCAAAAACACCTCGGCGAATCAGCCGGAAAAAACCAAAGCGCCCCGTTACAGTTAGGGAAAATAACAAAACACTAAACAGGAGTTCTCAACATGCGACGACCTGACAGGGACTTGCACACAGAAGGAACATTAAATTGACAAGGTAATCAGTGGGTTAACACAAGACAGGTGGTGATAATGACCGAAGACAAACGAGCTGACACCCACAAGGGGAGGGGAACAGAAAAACAGTCATGACAATATGTCATCTCATCCAACAGATTTCTCATGTACAGTTTCATGTGTGTGGGGGTGTGCGGGTGTGCGTGGGTGTGTGCGGGTGTGTGTGTTTAGGATCATGCCGAATTGCTCTCTGCCAGTTATTATCTCTCTTGAGTTCGGAGAGGAATTGCTGCACCAACCACACACACACACACCCACACACACACCACACACACACACACACACACACACACACACACACACACACATGTGCATTCCCACACACCCCCTCACACACACTGCTTATGCATGCATAGACATTTTCACAGAAATACTTTCAGTCACAACCTTGGTCCTGGTTGTCATTTATATGAAACTAATCCATTTCTTCTTCTTTCTTCTTGTTGCACGAGTCTTCTGGGCTTGGTGGGAGAGCAGAAAGGAATTCCTCTTTCTTTCATCTTCTGTCTCTCTGCACTCATCCCTTCATCTCATCATCCCTTTATTCTTCGCCCCCTCACTCTATTCGATCTGTTAAGGCTGTTCCATCTAGAGCTTAATAAAGCCTGCAGCTCCCACAGAGCCCACCAACACATGCTACTCAGGCCTCACCAGAGGCTGCCAGATAGGGACATCTGATCAGTTTTTCTCATCTCTCCCTCTCTCCCCCTCTTCCCCTCTCTCTTCTCCTCTCTTTCCCCTCTCTCTCCTCTCTCTCTCTCTCTACATCCTCTCTCTCTCTCTCTCTCCTCTCTCTCTCCCCCTCCTCCCTCTCTCCCCCTCTCTCTCCCCTCGCTCTCCTCTCTATCTCTCCCCCTCTCTCCCTCCTCCCTCTCTCTCTCTCTCTCGTACTCTCTCGCTCTCATCTCTCTCTCTCGATCTCCTGCTCCGCTCCCCCAGACCATCTCTCTCCCCTCTCTCGTCCCGATCTCTCTCTCCTCTCTACCTAGAGCTCTCGTTTCTTCATCCTCCTCTCTCTCCTACATCCCTCTCCAGCGCGCTCCTCGATCACTCCTCTCCTCCTCTATCTCTCCCTCTCATCATCCCTCTCTCATCACTCGACTCGGTCTCGAATCGACGTCAAGTCTCGCTCCCTCATCTCTCGCTCCAACTCTCTCTTGCCCCTCTCTCTCTCCTCTCTTCTCGCTCTTCTCCTCTCTCTCATCGGCGTCTCATCTCGTCGACTCCTCTCTCTCCTGCATTTCACAGTAACGTGTCATACTCGTCTCTCAACCTCTCATCTCTCGCACGTCCTCTCTCGCCCTCTCTCTCTCTCTCTCGTCCCGCGTCGCCTCTCAGTCTCTCCCGCACCTCTCTCCCTGTCTCTCTCCTCTCCTCAGGTACGGTCCTGCGGTGAGGAAGAGATGGCATCGCTGGCAGGATAAACACTCGATCCGTGCCCGCGTGGCGCGCGCCATGTCTATCCCCACCTCGCCCTACACGGGTCAGCTTCCACAGCATCAAGCAGTCGTCCGCTGTCTGACCCCTGACCCCTGACCCCTGAGCCCCTCGACCCCACAGCACCAGCTCACCCTGCTCAGAGCCCCGGGTCACACAGGGTCGTTACACTTCCTGGGAGGAAGTGGGGGGGGCCAGAGAACTTCCTGTCCCTCTGATCTGAGGGGTGGAGCCAATCAGCCGGATTGTCTGAAGGGGAGGGGCTCCGACTGTCCGACCAATCATACGACCATGTCAGACCCCCGACCGTCCTACAAGGAACTGAGACCTGCAGACTGGGAGACAAGGAAACCTTAGCTACACCAGGGTAGACACACACACTGACACAACACACACCACACATATATATATATTCTGTATATACAGTATATATATACTGGATATACACACTTATGTACAGAGATGTCAAAACGTTGGATGTCAGATAACAGTTTGATGTTTAGGTCTGTCGTCCATTCCTGTACCTCAGTATGTTTTGTAGTTCTGTCACTGTAGCTGGGTAGTGTAGTTTGGAGTAAGCTAGAGCTAGTACCAAGGTCACATGACCTCTTCAGGAGCACTCGTCATTGGACAGAGCGATGGCAAGAACGATGAGATGAAGAGGTGGATTGTGGGAAATGCAGTTCAGCTGAAGCCTGAGGACTTTTTAAACTCACACCAGCAAACATACAAATATATATATTTTGTCTGCATGTTTCAGTTTTTGCTTTCCGTTGAGCGATGTTGTATGTAACGCGTCGCCATGTAAAGCTGCTGTGATTGGTGGACTGTTAATGTCAGCCCCGCCCAGTGCACATGCCTTATTCGCTGGTCCACTTCCTGGTTCACCTGTTAGCGGCATCTCTGATTGGCCAGATGAACCCTGATAGGAGCTAACGCGTGTGTGGTTCCTGGGTAACATGGCTTGATTTTCATTATAATAAAACTCAGTGTGTTATGACCGGGGTGTGAATGATCACAGCTCTGTCATACCCCCCCCCCACCCACCCCCCCCGGAGAGCTGAGCTACACATTCCTCTCCTCTGTTCCCTCATCTCTTGCTTTCATCTCTCCTTCTCCTCCTTCTTCCTTCTTCCACAAGAGCACCAGGCCACAGATCCTCTGCCTCGGGCCTGAACGGTGTTTAGCTTCAACACGGAGCGTCACGCTTCGTTAGAGGCAGCTAAACAGACTCTCTCTGTGTACCATAAATCCACACGCAACTGCATCACAAACACTTAGACAGACACACACCCTTACACACACACCCTTACACACATAAAACAAACAATAACCATACATCACACACAGACATACACACACACAAACACATTAAATTCTAAAAATGATCTCCTTGTTGGAGGACGGAGCGTGTGAGACCATAGACAGGCCTGCCTCACATACGCTTCCAGTCTCCCGACTGAGTAAAGCCCCGCTGAATGTATTCAATTATCCTGAGTAGGATCCTCTCAGAAGCTCTCTGATTCAGGAGCATGTGGAGAGGGGCCTCGGCTGACTGGCTTCAAGCAGGCAGGCAGAGGGAGGTGAACCGGGGGGGAGAGATCTGGGGGAGATATGAGAGAGATAAGGAGCCGTAGGAGAGAGAGAGAGGGGCGTTACGGTACAGGCTCCTTGCTGAGCAGCTCCAGTGAGACTGAGCTGTAACCCAGCTGAGGGAGGCTCGGCCACGCTGACCCTGGCTCTGGCTCGCTTCCTTTCTTATACTTTGGACTCTCGTCTCTCTCTGGGAGCATTCCCTCTGGATAGCTTGCAGGGGGCAGGGCCTCAGAGGGGGCAGGGCCTCAGACAGTAGTGCTGTTATCTGTTCTGTCAGGACAGAAGAGCCAGGAGACACAGGATGACCTGGACAGAGACTGAGAGGAGCTGGAGGAGAAGGAGCAGCCACGGGGGAGACACAGGGATGAGAGGGAAAGTAGCAGGGAGATACATAGTCGCTCCATCTCTCTCCTCTCTCCTTCTACATCTACATCACTTTCTTTCCCAGTCCCTTGTCTCTCTACATCCCCCTTAGTCTCCCCCATAGACCCTCTGTCTGTCCTTCTCCCTCTCTGTCTCTCTCTCTCTCTCTCCTCTCTTCCTGTCTGTCCCTCTCTCTCCCTCTCTGTCCCCTCTCTCTCTCTCCCTCTCTCCCTCTCTTCCTGTCTGTCCCTCTCTCTCCCTCTCTGTCCCCTCTCTCTCTCTCCCTCTCTGTCTCTCTGACTCTGTCTCTCTCTCCCTCTCTGTCTCTCTCTCCTTCTCCCTCTCTCCTCTCTCCCTCTCTCCCTCTCTCCCCTCTCTCTCTCCCTCCTCTCCCTCTCTCCCTCTCTCCTCTCTCTCTCTCTCCTCTCCCTCTCTCTCTCCCTCTCTTCCTGTCTGTCCCCTCTCTCTCTCTTCCTGTGTTTTCCTCTCCTCTCCCTTAGTGGACGTTAGTGACATCACCACTAACGTTCAAACTGAAACTGTGCTGTCTGTGAACACACAGACACTATATCAAACGCAGGAAGCAGACTGTCTCCTCGTGTGTGTCGCAGCGAGGAGATGTGGGCCTCATGGGGTTGTGAGGTCATAGAGGCATGGGGTTGTGAGGTCATAGAGGCCTGGTGAGGTCATAGAGGCATCGTCGCCAGCTGGTTGTTTGGGTTGGTCTGGACCAGACCATAATAGGTCTTCTACCCCAGATGCATTCTGGGTGGTCCTCGTTGTTGATGTTGCTGGTGTTTTCTTCACGGGTGGAATAGTGATGCTACCAGAAATATGTATTTGCAGTTTATCATGTTGTTTCTGAGTTAGCTGTTCTGTCTCCATAGTAACGATGTGTCTCGTTGTCACGAGGTGTTACACAGTGTCAACACTCGGAATACTCCCGTTTCACTCTGAACACTCCAGTTCCAAATGAAAAAATTATGTTTGAAACAATCCAATTCCAAGTTAATTGCCAAATTGACCTACCTAACTATCGTGTGTAATTCAAAACTGTCAAACACAATTTGGAACTGACGAATTCCACTCTAAAGCAGCTAGAAACCTTCTACACATTTACACACTTAAAACTATTAGTTTAGCAGACACTTTCATCCAAAGCCATGTACTAACGGGGCATAGAAAGTTCAACAGAAAATCAAGCATCAGAAGTGCATCCACGTGTCTGGAAGATGTGAGCCCAGTAGTGAAGGCTTGATCAGTAATCTGTCGACCCAGCCTCAAACTACCAGTCCCTCCAGTAATCTGTCGACCCAGCCTCAAGATACCAGTCCCTCCAGTAATCTGTCGACCCAGCCTCAAGTTACCAGTCCCTCCAGTAATCTGTCGACCCAGCCTCAAGTTACCAGTCCCTCCAGTAATCTGTCGACCCCAGCCTCAAACTACCAGTCCCCTCCAGTAAGATGTCGACCCAGCCTCAAGATACCAGTCCCTCCAGTAATCTGTCGACCCAGCCTCAAGCTACCAGTCCCAAACTCCCAGTCCCTCCAGTAATCTGTCGACCCAGCCTCAAACTACCAGTCCCTCCAGTAAGATGTCGACCCAGCCTCAACTACCAGTCCCTCCAGTAATCTGTCGACCCAGCCTCAAGATCCCAGTCCCTCCAGTAATCTGTCGACCCAGCCTCAAACTACCAGTCCCTCCAGTAATCTGTCGACCCAGCCTCAAGTTACCAGTCCCTCCAGTAATCTGTCGACCCAGCCTCAAGATACCAGTCCCTCCAGTAATCTGTCGACCCAGCCTCAAGATACCAGTCCCTCCAGTAATCTGTCGACCCAGCCTCAAGCTACCAGTCCCTCCAGTAATCTGTCGACCCAGCCTCAAACTACCAGTCCCTCCAGTAATCTGTCGACCCAGCCTCAAACTCCCAGTCCCTCCAGTAATCTGTCGACCCAGCCTCAAACTACCAGTCCCTCCAGTAATCTGTCGACCCAGCCTCAAGATCCCAGTCCCTCCAGTAATCTGTCGACCCAGCCTCAAGCTACCAGTCCCTCCAGTAATCTGTCGACCCAGCCTCAAGATCCCAGTCCCTCCAGTAATCTGTCGACCCAGCCTCAAGATCCCAGTCCCTCCAGTAATCTGTCGACCCAGCCTCAAGCTACCAGTCCCTCCAGTAATCTGTCGACCCAGCCTCAAACTCCCAGTCCTTGTCGCTGGTCTTGGTTATTATTCTTCAAACAGTGAGATCGCTGCTCCTGTTGCCAGGCGCCCGTCTCCATGGACTCATCACACACAGCCTGTTCTCCATCACACCTTTGATCATCGTCATGGAAATGAGGCCAGATGGAATGTGTCTATGCGGCTCGCTCGCTAGCTCAAGACGCTTCGTTTCGGAGGAATTCACCGTTTCAGAGCTGATGCTTCATAAGAAGTACAATAAGCACTGAACTACATCACCCATTACAGTTACATTAGTCGACAGAAGAACTTCAGTAATTATGCAGATCAATGGGTCTACCAGGCAAACGTGTTCTTTTCACAAAATAGGAATGAGAGAGGATAGAGAGAACTTGTACATAGGAGGAGAGGGAGAGAAAGAGGGGGAGGGAGCGTGGCAGAAGAGACAGTATAGAGGAGGAAGGGGAGAGGAGGAGAGACAGTATAGAGGAGGAGAGGGATAGGAGGAGAGGGAGAGGAGGAGAGCAGGAGAGACAGTAAGAGGAGGAGAGGGAGAGGATGAGAGACAGTATAGAGGAGGATAGAGTGCCAGACATCCAGCTGGTCCCGGAGGCCGTAACCGGCTGGGCGCTCGGCAGCCACGGCACCGGCCCGGCAACAGACTGCACAGAGAGCGCGCGCGCGCCCCACCGGGATACGCGCGTGCGCGCGTCGCGCGCGCAGCTCTCTGCGCGCGCGCGCGCGCACCCTCGCTCGCGCGCTCGCTCGCGCACCCTACGCTCTCAGCTCTAGCTCTCGCCCACTCTCTCTCTCTCGCTCTCGCCACACGCTCTCTCTCGCTCTCTCGCCACCCTCGGCGCTCGCTGCGCCCACCCTCCTACTCGCTCTACCACCTCTCGCCGCGCGCTACTCCCACCTCCGTCTCGCTCTCCTCACACGCTCTATACCCTCTCTCGCGCTCTCTCTCTCGCTCTCTTCGTCTCGCCACGCCCTCGTCGCGCTCGCGCGCGTCCTCCCACCCGACCCCTCGCTCTCTCGCTCTCTCTCTCTCTCGCTCTCATCTCTCGCTCGAGCAGGCTCTCTGCGCTCTCCTCATCTCTCACTCCCACCCAGCCGCCCCTACCTTCGCTTCGCTCTCTCTCACCCCTACGCATCATCTCTCTCGCTACCTCCATGGGACCCACCAAAACCGACTCTCTCGCTCTCTCTCTCGCTCTGGATCGAGCTCTCCCACCTAACGCTCAATCTCTTCTCTCTCCCACCCTACACTCTCTGTGTTCTCTCTCTCTCTCTCCACCCTCTCTCTCTCTCTCTCCCACCCTCTCTCTCTCTCTCTCTCCCACACCCTCTCTCTCTCTGTCCTGCCAGACAGCTCTGTGCTGCTTGCTGGTCCATGCTGACAGTAAGCAGCCTCCAGTTCAGCTGGCCATGACAGACAGGGACCACAGAGCTCCATGTCCCCTCTGTCCCCACATGTCCCCTCTGTCCCCACATGTCTCCTCTGTCCCCAAGTGTCCCCTCTGTCCCCACATGTCCCCTCTGTCCCACATGTCCCCTGTGCTCGTCAAACACACACCAATGAAGTGTTTGTAAATAGTATTTAATGTGAGTATTGGAAGCTCTTCTGTCACCTTGTCCTCTGCGACTGTAACGTCCTTCTTGTCAAGTGTCATTCTGTTTCAGTTTGTTTAATTTTTTAATTTTTCTATCGTCAAAGATGCCAGTAGGTATTTCTTCAGTGCTGGGGTGAGATGGACGTGTTGGACTGTTACTTACAGGTTCTGAGTTACTGTATATAGTTTGTATAAAGACAAATCAATAAAAGAGAAGAGGTATATATGTCAAAAGACCATATAATGAACAGTGCTGTTTCAGCTGTGTGTTAATAAACTGGGGGTTTTCCAGAGCGTTTGTGTTTGTGTGGTTTTTACAGAGCGTGTTTGTGTGTGTGTGTGTGTGTGTGTGTGTGGTGTGTGAAGGGTTGTGTGTGTGTGGTGGTGTGTGTGTGCGTGTGTGTGTGTGGTGTGTGTGTGTGAGTGCGTGTGTGTGTGGTGTGTGTGTGTGTGTGTGTGTGAGTGCGTGTGTGTGTGTGTGTGCGTGTTTGTGTGAGTGTGTGTGTGTGTGTGTGTGTGTGTGCGTGTTTGTGTGAGTGTGTGTGTGTGTGTGTGTGTGTGAGTGTGTGTGTGTGTGTGTGTGTGTGAGTGCGTGTGTGTGTGTGTGAGTGTGTGTGTGTGTGTGTGTGTGTGTTGCCAGTCTTCATCCCACTGGGGTTCCAGGCTGTGGAGCTGCTTCATCTGCTGTCAGCTCTCATGGACCTCCCCCCTGTGCCACACACTCTCCCTCTCCCCCCCTGTGCCACACACTCTCCCTCTCCCCCCTGTGCCACACACTCTCCCTCTCCCCCCTGTGCCACACACTCTCCCTCTCCCCCCTGTGCCACACACTCTCCCTCTCCCCCCTGTGCCACACACTCTCCCTCTCCCCCCTGTGCCACACACTCTCCCTCTTCCAGCCCTGCACACCACACACACACACAACCCTGCAAACACACACACACACACACACACCACAACCCTACACACACACACAACACACGCACAACCCTGCACAATCACACACGCGCAGTCCTGCACACACACACACACACAACCCTGCACACACACACACACACAACCCTGCACACACACACACACAACCCTGCACACACACACAACCCTGCACAATCACACACGGACAACCCTGCACAATCACACACACACAAGCAGTCCTGCACAATCACACACACACACAACCCTGCACAATCACAATCACACAGACAAACCCATAGGCCTAGCTCATGCTTACGCTAACATGAACATAAAAATACCTTGCATAATTCAAAATCCTTTCCACACGCAGAGCATCCAAAATACCATGGACTCGCACACACACACACACACACACACACACACACACACACAAACTGTGTGTCATGTCCCTGTCTCAAGCCTAGAACACACACACACACACCACACACACACACACACACACATGCACCTCCGTGCGTCATTCCCAGAAACTCCCTGAGCGCCGAGCGCAGTCTGTTAGTGAGAGGTTAGAGCACACAGCTTTATTGAACAGCACACAGCTTTATTGACAGGGGGGCTGTTGACGACAGACAGACATGAAAGAGAGAGCTGCTGACTGGATCTTATCTCAGCCACTCAGGACTCTGGCCAAGACAAACACACTCACTCACTTTGTCTACAAATACCCCCGTCTGGGTGAGATGTGTCCGTGTGTGTGTGTGGTGTGTGATGGGTGAGTGTGTGTGTGTGAGGGGTGAGTGTGTGTGTGTGTGTGATGGGTGAGTGTGTGTGTGTGTGATGGGTGAGTGTGTGTGTGTGATGGGTGAGTGTGTGTGTGTGTGATGGGTGAGTGTGTGTGTGTGATGGGTGAGT
>CAEFZP010001682.1:0-22123 GCA_903064625.1 Mallotus villosus
ACACACAAACAGACCCACGCACATGCAGTACAATATTAAACACACAAATGACACCCCACACACACACCCCCATACAATATTAAACCAACGAAATGACACCACATTTTCCCCCCCCCCTGCTGACATTTTTGGACCCTCCTCCTCTTTCACACCTGAACGAGTGCTGGTAAGCGGTCCCTCTGGTTTTGCCAGGGAAACAACCAGGAGACGGGGGGGCGCAAAGCCAGGGGCTTCAACACCCCACTTCCTGAGTGCTCTGATTGTTGGGATGAGTTGCAACGCCTGCCCGTCCTGCAGAGAGAGAGGAGGAGAGGGATACCGACGGTTTCCACTACAGTATGTGTGTGTGTGTGTGCTGTGTTGTGTGTGTGTGTGTTGTGTGTGTGTGTGTGTGCGTGTTGTGTGTGTGTGTGCGTGTGTGTGTGTGCGTGTGTATGTGTGTGTGTGTATTTGTGTGTCATGTGGCCTGTGTGTTTGCTGTTGTGTGTGCATGTGTGTGTGTGAGTGTGTGTGTATGTGCTGGGTGCGTGTGATGGTGTGTATGTGTGTGTGTATGTGTATGTGTGTGTGTGTAGGTGTCTTTTTGTGTGTGTGTGTGTGTGTGTGTGCGTGTGCATGTCTATGTGTGTGTGTGTGTATGTGTGTCTGTGTGTGGTGCGCTGTGCGTGTGTGTGCTTGTGTAGCGTCGTGTGTTGTTGTGCGTGTGATGCTCTGTAGTTGCTTGTGCCTGGGTGTCGATATGTGTGTTTGTTTGGGGTTGCGTGTGTTGTGTGTGTCCGGTGTTCCTTTGTGCCTGTGTCGTGTCTGTGGTGTTTGTGTGTTTGTGTGTTGTGTGTGGTGTGTGCGTTATGTGTGCTGGTGTATGCGTGTTGTGTTTTGTGTTCGGTTGTTTGTTTGTGTGCGTTGTGTTTGTGCCGTGTGTGTGTCAGGTGTGTTGTCTCTGTTCCTTGGGTGTGCTGTGTGTTGTGTGTGTCATGTAGTGTGTGCGTGTGTGCTATTTTTGTGTCGTGCATGTGCCTGTGTTGTGTTTGTGTTGATTTTTTCGTGTGTGTGTACCGCGTGTGGAGGGTGACTCAGCGAGCTCCAGTAGAGAGTTGTCATGTGTCCTGATCAAACCATAGCCGAGGCAGCAGAGCAGCGATCTCCACCCAACTGCTCGAGTGGTCTAGAGGACAGACTCCCACATGGCAGAGCCATCACAGCGACTCCACTGTCATCAACGCACTTTGCTGATGAGAGAGAGGCATCGAGCGAGAGAGAGAGAGACATGAGAGAGAGAGAGAGAGAGAGAGAGAGAGAGATAGAGAGAAGCGAGGAGCATAGTAGCAGTAGAGAAGCGAGACAGATCGCGCGCTCTCTCTCTCGCGCGTTTCTTTCCTCGACAGCTCGAGGCATAGAGACCTAGCGTCGCGTGTGAGAGTGCAGCAGAGCGAGGCGCAGATAGCTAGTGCAGAGAGAGACTGCAGACAACAGAGTGAGATAGAGCTAGATAGAGAGAAGATGAGAGAGAGAGAGAGACAGAGAGATAGAGAGAGGAGAGAGAGAGAGAGAGAGAGAGAGAGCAGAGAGAGATAGACACACACATGACGGACAGTGTGAGAGGAGAGAGAGAGGCAAGACGAGATGCGTACGAGGTAGAGAGAGAGAGATAGAGCGAGACGAGATAGAGAGAGAGAGGAGAGACATAGAGAGAGATCGAGCGGAGAGAGCGAGAGCAGAGAGATAGAGAGAGAGAGAGACACAGACAGACAGTGTGAGAGGAAGATCACCTTTGGCACAGTTGTCAGAGAAACAGGACTATCTGAGGCGCCACAATTTAGCTGTCACCATGGCGATGTTACCTCTGACAGGTGTGCTACATTCCTTGTTGGTCGTGAACACACACAGACAGCCGATACCGACGCCCGCTCTCCAGAATCCACCTGTCCTCCTCCTCCACAGAGAGGGGCTGCACACACACACACACACACACACACACACACGCACACACACACACGCACACACACACACACACACACACGCACACACACGCACACACACACACCACACACACACAACACACGCACACACACACACACCATGAACCCTGTCAGCTGTGCTGAGCCCGTAGCTCTCCCAGACACACAAGCACTCACTCAGATAGCTGGGCTCCACCACAAACACACAAGCACTCACTCAGATAGCTGGGCTCCACCACAAACACACAAGCACTCACTCAGATAGCTGGCTCCACCACAAACACACAAGCACTCACTCAGATAGCTGGGCTCCACCACAAACACACAAGCACTCACTCAGATAGCTGGGCTCCACCACAAACACACAAGCACTCACTCAGATAGCTGGGCTCCACCACAAACACACAAGCACTCACTCAGATAGCTGGCTCCACCACAAACACACAAGCACTCACTCAGATAGCTGGGCTCCACCACAACACACAAGCACTCACTCAGATAGCTGGGCTCCACCACAAACCACAAGCACTCACTCAGATAGCTGGGCTCCACCACAAACACACAAGCACTCACTCAGATAGCTGGGCTCCACCACAAACACACAAGCACTCACTCAGATAGCTGGGCTCCACCACAAACACACAAGCACTCACTCAGATAGCTGGGCTCCACCACAAACACACAAGCACTCACTCAGATAGCTGGGCTCCACCACAAACACACACAGCACTCACTCAGATAGCTGGGCTCCACCACAAACACACAAGCACTCACTCAGATAGCTGGGCTCCACACAAACACACAAGCACTCACTCAGATAGCTGGGCTCCACCACAAACACACAAGCACTCACTCAGATAGCTGGGCTCCACCACAAACACACAAGCACTCACTCAGATAGCTGGGCTCCACCACAAACACACAAGCACTCACTCAGATAGCTGGGCTCCACCACAAACACACAAGCACTCACTCAGATAGCTGGCCTCCACCACAAACACAAGCACTCCTCAATGCGGCTCCACCACAAACACAGCACTCACTCAGATAGCTGGGCTCCACCACAAACACACAAGCACTCACTCAGATAGCTGGGCTCCACCACAAACACACAAGCACTCACTCAGATAGCTGGGCTCCACCACAAACACACAAGCACTCACTCAGATAGCTGGGCTCCACCACAAACACACAAGCACTCACTCAGATAGCTGGGCTCCACCACAAACACGGAGCCTTGAGGTAGGGAGGCTGAGAGCCCGGGGACACCTGCACACGGCACTGAGGAAATACACACTGACTACACTGTGTGTGTGTGTGTGTGTGTGTGTGTGTGTGTGTGACTACACTCCCCCATGTTGTGTGTGTGTGTGTGTGTGGGGACTTGTTTAGTATCCTTGTGTGGACAGAAAGTCCCCAAGGAATAATACAAGAAAAAAGTGAAACCTGTGGTGACATTTTGTTGGTTCAAGCGCTTCTCCTGGGGAGTTTGAGGTGTTTGGTGTTAGGGTTAGAGGTTAGAGAAAACAGGCTTTTGAATGGGAGTGGCTTGTGAGTGTTTCTAAGGATACTGGCGTGTTTCAGAGACAGCGTGGCGTGGCCCAGATGAACAGCAGTGACCGTGGCTGTTTCCTGGTCGACGGTGACGACATCATCCTCCCCTTCATCAGGGTCTCTTTCAACGACCAACTCGTACCCCCCCCCACACCCAGGACCACATCTGAGAGAGGGGGGAGAGAGAGAGAGAGAGAGAGAGAGAGAGAGGGGGAGAGAGGAAGAAAAGGGAGAGAGGGAGAGAGAACAGAGAGAGAGCGAAGATGATCTGTTAACACAGTCCTGCTCTACAGGTAACAACTCCCAGAGTTCCATCTGTTCTGGCCCACCTGTGCGAGCGTCGTACACCGTCTTCCAGACACGGTAGGAGAGGGAGGAGCCAAGCAGCAGGTAAGTGTCGTGGGCGGGGCTTAGGTAAAGCCTGTCAGTCACTGATAGGATCACCGTCACTGGCTCCACCCCCTAGAGAGAGGCACACACAAACACACAGTGAAACGCAGGTGTTTATGCTGTAGGTTGACAGTTTAGCTTCAGTCAGAAAAACATCCACTTTCGTGTCAGGATCAGTCTGCACACAGGATGGAGTGCGTCTGGGCGTTCACAGCGTATCGCTGCAGTTCCTCACCTTGTACTCAGGGATGGGCTAGCGAGACTCGAACCCGAGCCACCCCGCTCCTGACCCCCTCCAGCAGGACCGTGTCCCCCCTCCGGCCAGCGTCCTCCAGGGACAGGATGTGACGAGGAGGAGAGTATCCCGCCTCGGAGAAACGTACAAACCTGCGGGGGTAAACAGCACGCCGTCACGCACCCGACGCCACGGAGGTTCTAACGACCGTCAGATCTCTCCGTTTCATTCCCCTCGCTCCCCGCCTGCCTCACCTTGTGATGTCTGCTGTGTCTGCATCCTTCACTGACAGCCACTGAAACTGCAGCCCTGCAAGACTACTGAAGGTGTTTCCTAACACAGAGAGAGGAGAGGTCAGACTACTGAGGTGTCCCACGAGAGAGAGAGAGTCAAAGAGAGTCAAAGAGAAGGAGATGTCTGTCAGAGTATTTAAGAACCGAGGTATATCACGCCTGTGATCGATTCATCTTACTATCCTATGATTTCTGAATCGAAGTACCCCCCTATACCGTATTTATATATTACACCCACATGTTCATGATTTACTCTGAGTTTTATCCATCTTCCACTTTCTCTCACGTTCCCCTTTGTTGTACCTCAGCGTACCCCTAGGGATGTGTGTACCCCAGTGGAGAGGTACTGGCTTGTCAGAATAGAAGGCTTATTAATAGATGTCCTGCAGCTGAGAACTTATGAAGGGCAGTCACCTCCTGAGTCCAAGCCACGACGGACAACTGGAGGGGCGGGTCGTCCGTGAACAGCTGGCGCGTCGTCGTGACAACGCGAATCTGGTGAATGTGATCGATGTGGACGTCGCAACGCAGTGTGTGGCCTGTGACTGGGAGGAAATGGGGGGGGGGTGGGGAGGTTAGAATACTGTAGTACTCTTATCCTGTATGTCTGTGTTTCTTTTAGGCTTCTCTCTCTCTCACAAGCTCTGCCCTCCTTTTTCTACTGGCCCCTCTCTCTCTCTTTATCCCCCTTCCTCTCTATCTCTCTTCTGTTCCCTTGCTTCTGTCTCACCAGTGTCTTGGCCCTGTATGAGGCTGGCCTCACGGCTCTCCAGTGGAGTGTGTGACCAGCTGGACACTACTGCCTGCTGGCTACAGGCAGAAGACGGAAGGAGGGAGGGAGGCTTGGTGGCGGAGAGTGGCTGGACACTGACTGCATCGGGTTTTGAAGACAGCCTGAAAACGATGCATATAAACACATTCAAATGAACGCAAATCTACTCATGACATAAGTTGTCCCTCAGTGTAATGAAGATGATTGTAGCGTCGTTAATCGTTAAATGAGCTAGTTTTGGGAAGAGTGATCCTTCACTCACCATGTATAACAACCTCTTTCTACTTTCAGAGTAAAATCGACGTTGACCTCAGTTGAACGGGGCAACAGTAATTTCGGAACATTCAACTTCGTGCACTGACTCAAGGCAATAACAGTTAAAGTAAATATCAAAAGTTGACATATTACTCTTGATTTAAAACCAAGTCTTTGCCATTATCCTATAAATACATTGTCAGTTTCCACTAGTCATTTTCGAATATATTCAAACGGTTCTTTTGGGCCGTCCTCGTCGATGCCAACAGCGTGTTCGATTGTTGACAGGTCCTGGTCGGCAAGCTAGCTAGCACAGCAGCTAGCAACCGACAGAAACGCAAAGTAAAGTTATAGTATTAGTTTTGTCACATATCGCTAAAAAGTTTGATATGACTCGATTTAACTTGTTAGTGCTAAATATATTCCCCCAGCAAAACAGTATGGTAACAACAAAATATGTTAGCCATGACGCTAATTGTCAAAAACGGAGTTTGAGCTATAGAATGATGGAAGGGATGACAGGAGGATAAACAATGTCGTTCAGGTACAATGTCAGTACCAAGTTCATTCTCAGTCATAAATAAATATATAAAAACAAGAGAACACGGACAACAGGACAGCACACAGACACGGTTATGTTATATAGATATATACTTTAATAATTCTCTCTGGTAAAATAAAATTACAAAATATTTCAACCTCAAACGCATAAACCTCCCTTTTCCGTAAATTTATTATTAAAGTTTTTAGTAATACATTTATCATAATTGTCATAACAATGAGAAGAATACTATAGTATAATAATATTAGATATATCAGCTAACTGCGTCTAATCGTAACGGTAGAAAAGACTAAAAGCAATACAAAGCTAGGTTAAGTAACAGCTTAATGTACAATATTCCAAGCATATGTAATTCAGTATTCCGGCCACAGGATGTCGCTATAAGACAGTTTCAAAATGGTCTCCATAGAAATAGATTGGATAACTGTTTAGTGTCTTTTTCCATCACAACACTGTCATTATTCTGTCAGATTCTCTTCCATTATTCCACGCCTTTCATGAGCAACTGTACCTTCAAAGCAGTGTGATGCTTAACCACGTTTATGTTCTTTAATTGTCGATTACACGTCCATCTTTTCTCTCTGGCTCTGAAAGGTATTGTCCATTAAGCAATAAGCCCACTTCCAGATTCTCAGTTATTCCCTTAAAATCAGGGTCAGGAGATCTGCAAACGCCTCGCATCTCTGGTCCCTGGTGACAGATCCTCCATATTGGTAGTTCATTTGAGAGAGAGAGAGAGCACTTTGGTAGCAAAGATTGTGTGTGTATATAAGTGTGTGTCTGTGTGTGTGTGTGTGTGTGTTTAATGTTTGTTAAATGTGTGCATGCTGTGTGCATGCTGTGTGTATGTGAGAGTGTGTTTAGTGTCGCATGCATGTGTTTGTTGGTCCAAGTGTGTACATTCAACATAACAGTAGTTAGTTGTTTGGAAACGTGGGCTTATATATGGCAGCAGTATTCCGTTGGAGTCTAAATTGCTCGGCAGTGAATTCTTTTTCAATTTGATTTAGTGCATTGTGACTTGGCAGTGCAGGCTTCAATAAACTGTCTGGTGATCTAGTGCATCGTTGTTTAAGTTAAAGGTACTTGTGACTGATTGTGTACGTGTTTGTATATGTGTGTGTATATTGCATGAAAGCTGTGTTGACAACAAGAGTCGCATGTTACGTGCAAAATGTCGGGTGTGTATCAACGGTAAGTGTCATATTGTGTGTGTGTGCCACTAGTTTGTATCGTTGTCATGGTGATTAAACCTCTAGTTAAAGGGATGCTCGTTAACACACAATTAGTAGTTCGATATAAAAACACATTTCAAGGATAAAAGTCATTGTCATTATTTCCTGATGGATGCAGACATAGAGGGAGAGAGATTAAATGAGACATGTCATTAGAGTGGATTCCATTTAAGAATACTGCGTTCATCTTATCACTCCTCATTCTTTCTCCTCTCCACACCGTCTCTGTGTGTCTCTCCAGCGCACACCGACTATCTAACCTAACTCCTTTTTTTATCTCTCTATCTACACTTCCTAGTATCTTCAAAAGTCCTCCTCATCCTTACCCGCCATTCAGAAAGTGCAATTACTTCCTTCCTCCATCCCTAATCCATCTCTCAACTCTCCTCCCCCTTTCTCATCTATCAACCATCTCTATCGACTCTACCTCCACTTCTCAGCAGATTGCTTCTAGTCCCATCTTCTCTCTTTCCTTCTTCACCCTCTATCCTCCTCTTCCTCCTCTATAGCAGGAGGTAGTTAAGATCCTTCCTCCCTTCCCTCTGCTCTCTCTTCCCTCCCTCCCTCCCTCGCTGTTCTCCCTCTCGCTTCTCTCCTTCCTCCCTCCCTCCCTCCCCCCCTCGCTGTTCTCCTCCTTCCTTCCTCCCTCCCTCCCCCCCTCGCTGTTCTCCTCTCCTTCCTTCCTTCCTCCCTCCCTCCCCCCCCTCGCTGTTCTCTCTCCTTCCTTCCTCCCTCCCTCCCCCCCTCGCTGTTTCTCTCCTTCCTTCCTCCCTCTCCTCTCCCTCCCCTCCCTCGCTTTTCTCCCTCCCTTCCTTCCTCCCTCCCTCCCCCCCTCCCTCGTCTCTCCTCCTTCCTCTCCCTCCCTCCCCCCCTCGCTGTTCTCTCCTTCCTTCCTCCCTCCCTCCCTCCCCCCTCTCTGTTTCTCTCCTTCCTTCCTCCCTCCCTCCCTCCCTCGTCCTTTTCTCCTCCTTCCTTCCTCCCTCCCTCCCCCCCCTCTGCTGTTTCTCGTCCTTCCTTCCTCCCTCTCCCTCCCCCCCCTCGCTGTTTCTCTCCTTCCTTCCTCCCTCCCTCCCCCCCCTCTGCTGTTCTCCGTCCTTCCTTCCTTCCTCCCTCCTTCCCCCCCTCGCTGTTCTCTCCTCTCCTTCCTCCCTCCCTCCCTCCCCCCCCTCTCTGTTTCTCCCGTCATCCTCCCTCTCCTCTCAACTCCTCAGCGCCCGGGGGTCCAGTGTTAGAACATGGACTAGTCTCCTTGCTCCCCTCTGGTGTCTGCACTGGCTGGGCTGCCTGTTGTGTGTCTAGGACCAGACAGGGGCTGGGTCTGGGGTTGAGGCTGAGGCTGGGGGTAGGGCTAGGGTTGGGGCTGTGCCAGGGGACAGGACGGGGGCTGGAGGCGGGGCCTGGGTCTGTGCTGGTGCCAGGGGAACCATGGCGCCCAGGCCAGGGCCGCCTCTCCAGTCCCGGGCATCCCTCTCTCGAGCAGGTGGAGGAGGGCGGCGTGCTGGGCGCTGAGGGTGGCCGACAGGTGGGCCGGGAGCGCCGTGAAGCCGGCGGTGAGCTGCTCCACTCTCGTCTCCAGAGACAGCATCTGACGCTCCAGGTCTTCACTGCGGTCGTTCAGCTCTGACATCAGCTCGTACATCACGCTCTGCATCTGGGAGGGGCCACAGGGAGGGGGGGGGTCACATGGAGTCACATGGAGTCCATGAGTCATGGCCTGTGTACCTATGTAACACCCTTTGGTGGTGAGACGGTGGGGGCAGTTACATCACTTATAGTAATAACAGTGTTCTTTCTTTTTGTCTTTGTTCTGGAACAACAAACGTTGCGGTCCAATAAATGTTCTTGAATTGAATTAGGAGAGAGCAGTGGTCAGTGAGCACATAGACAGAAGAGAGAGAGAGAGAGAGAGAGAGAGAGACGAGAGAGAGAGAGAGAGTAGAGCATAGAGCAGATACGAGTACGTCGAGGATAGACGACTCCTCTCTCGCTTATGGCGATCTCTCGCGCTCCTGATGCTACGTCTATCAGCAGCTTACCCATACGCACCACCCTTCGTCTATGTCTGCTGAGACAGTCACCCGATGCGGGGCGTTATCATAGAAGGAGAAGAATAGAGAGAGAGGAACGAGAGTGTCCCTTGCTCATCGTCATAGCAGCCGTAACCATGGTAAACTCACAAGTGGCCGATTGAGATGGATCATCAGAAAATTGTGGGGCACAAACACATGGCCCACACACACACCCACACGTCTACACACCACACCACGTCCACAACACACACAAACACATACCCACGTCCACACACCCATCACGCACTAGAGAACCACTCACAACCACATACGCAAACCCACAACATAGAACATAGACACACAGAGAAACACAAGACTCCCACAAGTAATCACACACAACATTTGCACACACACTATCGTTACACAACACACACACACACACACACACAACAAACAGCAGATACAAATCCTCCCTCATACACCCACACAGGAGCAGACAGACAGGAGAGGGTCCCTCCCTCCTCCCCCTCCCTCCCCCCTCCTCTCCCTCCCTCCCTCCCTCCCTCCCTCCCTCCCTCCCTCCCTCCCCCCTCCCTCCCTCCCTCCCTCCCTCCCTCCCTCCCATCCCTCCCTCCCTCCCTCCCTCCCTCCCCTTCCCTCCTCCCTCCCTCCCTCCCTCCCTCCCTCCCTCCTCATCCTCCCCCTCCCTCCGCTCCCTCCCTCCCCTCCCCCTCCCCCCGCTCCCTCCCTCCTCCCTCCCTCCCCTCCCCTCCCTCCCCACCTCCTCTCCCTCCCTCCCCGCCCTCCCCTCCTCCCTCCCTCCCTCCCTCCTCCCCCTCCTCCCTCCCTCCCTCCCTCCCCTCCCTCCCTCCCTCCCCTCCCCTCCCTCCATCCCCTCCCCTCTCCCTCCCTGCCCCGTCCCTCCCTCTCTCTCTACCTCTCGTCTCTCTCACTCAGTCATCCCTCTTCTAACACTTGTTCTGGTTGCTAGGAGACCCAAAGCCACGGAAACAGGCAGGGTCAGCATGGAAACAGAGGAATACTGATATATATCAGGGCCCAGTTATGTGTTCTGGTCCGGACTTAAAGGTATTGTCCATGTTGTTCTGTGTGTGTGTGTATGTGTGTGTGCGTGTGTGTGTATGTCACCTTTGACAGATCCACCAGTGTGTGTTGTGGTTGTGTGTGTCTGTGTGTGTGTGTGTGGTTGTGTATGTCACCTTTGACAGATCCACCAGTGTGTGTGTGTGTGTGTGTGTGTGCGTGTGTGTGTGTGGTTGTGTATGTCACCTTTGACAGATCCACCAGTGTGTGGGTGTGGTTGTGTGTGTGTCTGTGTTTGTGTGTGTGGTTGTGTGTGTGTGTGTGTCACCTTTGACAGATCCACCAGTGTGTGGGTGTGTGTGTGTGTGTGTGTGTCACCTTTGACAGATCCACCAGTGTGTGTGTGTGTGTGTGTGTGTGTGTGTGTGTGTGTCACCTTTGACAGATCCACCAGTGTGTGGTGTGTGTGTGGTGTGTGTGTGTGTGTGTGTCACCTTTGACAGATCCACCAGTGTGTTGGCCTGGTCGCTCAGCTTTCTCTGTTCCATCTTCACACTGCGTAATCTGCAACACACACAGAACAGAACAGACAGACAGGCTTTCGCCTGAGCAACCATGGAGGGAGGGTACACTGTTGCTACAGCAGTGAGTTGGCATTAGCAGAAGGAGTCTGTGTGTGGCCTGGTGTGTGTGTGTGGGGCCTCGACTGGCCTGGTGTGTGTGTGTGTGTGTGTGTGTGTGCCTGTGTGTGTGTGTGTCTGTCTGTGTGTGTGTGTGTTTGCGTGTGTGTGTGTGTGTCTGTGTGTGTGTGTGTGTGTGTGTGTGGTGTGCGTGTGCGTGTGGTGTGCGTGTGTCTCACTGGTGGATGGCCTGGCCTAGTGTGTGTGTGTGTGCCTGTATGTGTGTGTGTGTGTGCGTGTGTGTGCGTGTGTGTGTCTCACTGGTGGATGGCCTGCAGGAACTTCCTCTGGTGTTTGCGCACTCTGGAGTGGTCGATCTTCTTCTGCAGTTTGGTGTGTTTGTAGATGAGCCAGGTCTCCCTCAGCACGTTGGCCGCCGCGTTCTTAATCTGCACACAAACAATCCCAGCACGGCGTTAGCAACAGGTAGCCCCTGGAAACCCAGCACGGCAACAGGTCTAACCCCACCCCCCACCCCTCAGCCTCCATCTCCAGCAGCTCGCTCTCTCTCTCTCTCTCTCTCTCTCTCTCTCTCTCTCTCCTCTCTCTCTTCATCTCTCTCTCTCTCTCTCTCTGTCACACACACACACACACTTGGCGATGCTCTTCATGCTAGATTAAGAACCGTATCTTCAGGGAGGGGCATCAGTGTGACATGAGAAGTGTGTTTGTGTGGTAACTAAGGCAACACACGCAGACCCCATCAGTCTGTGACTGCAGCCCTGCAGAGCCCCCAGCGCTCTGTGTCTGCAGCCCTGCAGCGACCCCATCAGTCTGTGTCTGCAGCCCTGCAGAGCCCCCAGCAGTCTGTGTCTGCAGCGCTGCAGAGCCCCCATCAGTCTGTGACTGCAGCGCTGCAGCGACCCCATCAGTCTGTGACTGCAGGCTGCAGCGACCCCATCGGTCTGTGTCTGCAGCGCTGCAGCGACCCCAGCGGTCTGTGTCTGCAGCGCTGCAGCGACCCCAGCTGCAGCTGGGACAGACACAGCAGTAATGATAATATCCTGTTACTTCCTGGTACATTTGTAATTAGGTGAGGAGTTGTGGTGGGGCTGTAATTTTCCACTGGGATCGATACTGTACTTCTCAACTCTAGTCTACTCTAATGTACTCTACTCTGTTCTACTCTCCACACACATCACATTGCTCTTTTGACCTATCCAATGTGCTCGATTGCTGACCCTGTGCAATGTAACGCACATCTCGGGTGTTTCACTCATAGACATAATAAACATTAGATGCCAGCACTGTGCAGAATATTCCTGATCAAATCGGCGGACCATCGCAAACAGGGCTCGAGGGATTACTTTTCACAAGATATAACATGACCGTACTATCGGTTGTGTTTTGTGAAACCATGTCCTGTAGTATAGCTACATGTATGACCTTTGCAGAAGAAAAAAAAGCGTGAAAATCAGTTCGGTATTCAGTTTGGTAGGATTAATTAAATGCGCTGACAGCTCATTGGCCGAGCCAAACAGATGACACTGAGTGGAGCGAGCGCCCGTTCCAAGATGGCGGCCCAACGGCTCGTCAGCGCCAGTGGGCAGTAGCGGTCGATGTGGCGTCTAGACGTCTGCTCTTTATCATGTCTATGGTTCCACGTCCCAGGATGTTGGTTCACCGCAACAGCGCCCCCCTACCTGTAGTTTAGAGATCTACCCTGTTGAGCTTGACGCCTGGAAGAGGAGAGGTGCCTGGATGGAGAAGCTCTACTGGGGACAGCCTGCCACAGGTGGAGCTAGCCAGAGCCTGGGCCTGCCTGAGCTCCAGAGGGCCTCCTAAGAGCCTGGGCCTGCCTGTCCTCCAGAGAGCCTCATGAGAGCCTGGGCCTGCCTGTCCTCCAGAGAGCCTGGGCCTGCCTGTCCTCCAGAGAGCCTCCTGAGAGCCTGGGCCTGCCTGTCCTCCAGTGGGCCTCCAGAGAGCCTGGGCCTGCCTGTCCTCCAGAGGGCCTCCTGAGAGCCTGGGCCTGCCTGTCCTCCAGAGGGCCTGGGCCTGCCTGTCCTCCAGAGGGCCTCCTAAGAGCCTGGGCCTGCCTGTCCTCCAGGGGGCCTCCTGAGAGCCTGGGCCTGCCTGTCCTCCTGAGAGCCTCCTGAGTGTATGTACTTTCAATGTAAAGGTAGTATGTGTATGTACTTTCAATGTAAACTTACGGTGTGATGTCGACGGGGGACGGGGCATTCTCACCCTTATTCTATAAATACTTATTTTAGAGTTCTTTCCCCTGGAACAGATTTTATGTTCCAACCGAGGGGGGCTGGCGGTGTCTTAGTGTCTAAGGCTGCACCAAATACCCTTGTTTAAATCGCTGCATTAGTCCACACTTGACCGGTGGGGATCTCATTCTAATATCATTGTAACTATTAGCTTCTCCTGGCATTCTCTAATCCCTGCTTTCCTCTCTCTGTCCCCCCTCCACACATCCCCTGTGGTGTGGGGGGTTTTGGAGCTGTCAGCACCTGCCTGGTCATCGGTCCGCCAACGCTGGACCTATTCACCAACCGGAAACTAGTCTCCGTGACGGGCAACAGCGAGTTTTCCCGATCCCTTCCTACATCTACCAAGCTGGACAATGGATTTTGGTGTTTCTAAACCCATTGGCACTTCCCTGTGTATTACTATGTTTAGCCTGTGTTCTGCTCCTCTCTTTCACCAACCGTTTCTGGAGGAGGGGATCCCTCACTGAATTGCTCCTCCCGAGGTTTCTTTCCATTTTTTCTCTTGCATTGAGTTTTTCTGGGAGTTTTTCCTTGTCTTCCTTGAGGGTTTAGGTTGGTTGAGGGGCAGTTTTCATGGGCGTATGTGAAGCCCTCTGTGACATGCTTGCGTGTAAAAAGGGCTATACAAATAAATTTTGATTTGATTTGATTTGATCTGAGAGCCTGGGCCTGCCTGTCCTCCAGAGAGCCTCCTGAGAGCCTGGGCCTGCCTGTCCTCCAGGGGGCCTCCTGAGAGCCTGGGCCTGCCTGTCCTCCAGAGAGCCTCCTGAGAGCCTGCCTGTCCTCCAGAGAGCCTCCTGAGAGCCTGCCTGTCCTCCAGAGAGCCTCCTGAGAGCCTGGGCCTGCCTGTCCTCCAGAGGGCCTCCTAAGAGCCTGGGCCTGCCTGTCCTCCAGAGAGCCTCCTGAGAGCCTGGGCCTGCCTGTCCTCCAGAGGGCCTCCTGAGAGCCTGGGCCTGCCTGTCCTCCAGAGAGCCTCCCTGAGAGCCTGGGCCTGCCTGTCCTCCAGAGAGCCTGGGCCTGCCTGTCCTCCAGAGAGCCTCCTGAGAGCCTGGGCCTGCCTGAGCTCCAGAGGGCCTCCTGAGAGCCTGGGCCTGCCTGTCCTCCAGAGAGCCTCCTGAGAGCCTGGGCCTGCCTGTCCTCCAGAGAGCCTCCTGAGGGCCTGGACCTGCCTGTCCTCCAGAGAGCCTGGGCCTGCCTGTCCTCCTGAGAGCCTGGGCCTGCCTGTCCTCCTGAGAGCCTCCTGAGGGCCTGGACCTGCCTGTCCTCCAGAGAGCCTCCTGAGAGCCTGCCTGTCCTCCTGAGAGCCTGGGCCTGCCTGTCCTCCTGAGAGCCTGGGCCTGCCTGTCCTCCTGAGAGCCTGGGCCTGCCTGTCCTCCTGAGAGCCTCCTGAGAGCCTGGGCCTGCCTGTCCTCCAGTGAGCCTCCTGAGAGCCTGCCTGTCCTCCTGAGGGCCTCCTGAGAGCCTGCCTGTCCTCCTGAGAGCCTGGGCCTGCCTGTCCTCCTGAGAGCCTGGGCCTGCCTGTCCTCCTGAGAGCCTCCTGAGAGCCTGGGCCTGCCTGTCCTCCTGAGAGCCTGGGCCTGCCTGTCCTCCAGAGAGCCTCCTGAGAGCCTGGGCCTGCCTGTCTTCCAGAGGGCCTCCTGAGAGCCTGGGCCTGCCTGTCCTCCAGAGAGCCTCCTAAGAGCCTGGGCCTGCCTGTTCTCCAGAGGGCCTCCTGAGAGCCTGGGCCTGCCTGTCCTCCAGAGAGCCTCCTGAGAGCCTGGGGCCTGCCTGTCTTCCAGAGGGCCTCCTGAGAGCCTGGGCCTGCCTGTTCTCCAGAGGGCCTCCTGAGAGCCTGAACCCCTGGATATCACGCTGCCTACAGATCAGTAAGCTTCCTGTTTCCTTCTGAAGGTTGCTGTGCAATTAAGACCCGGGGGTCTGGCATGAGCCTCAAGGGGAGGAGTGGGAGTGAGCGGGAGCACAGAACAAGGGGAGGGGAGAGCTGGGAGGACGTGACATCACAGACTGAATGAGAGACTTCAAAGAGAGGCAGGGAAATGAACAAAGACCAGTTATCCTCTGTTGTAGGAGAGGAGGCTGCGGCTCCTATAATCAGCACATGTCCACCGCAGTCAAGGGCTGTTCACACCACGCACACACCACACACACACACACACGTGGCTACACACACATACACACACACACACCACACACACACACACACCCCCACACAACATGGAAGCAGCAGCACTTCAATGTCAACGGTTTTTGAAACGAGTCAGAAGACAAACGGTCTCATTGGCTACATTTCGGACTCTTAGACTTCGGAAAACATTCATGACCTTGTTGAAACCATGACAGAGACACCAAGTCACTCCTGTCACCATGTCTGTGTGCAGCTGCCACCATAAGGTCACACAGAGGTCAAAGTCCCACAACAAACGTCACATCATCAATTATCGCATTCTAATGTAGGCTACTTCAAATCTTGTCACGACTCGTTTGCAACACTTCGTCACGTCACGTCGAAGACAGCTACTCCCAGAGTGTGCGACCCCCAGGTTCAGAAGCCGTCTGCAGGGTGATCACAGTTCAAAGGTCATTCCGGAACCTTCTGAGGCATGATAAAAGGACAAGCTGTTAGAAGGAGATTTATTCAAAGGAATATACAGTGTATCATCAGTCTAAAAGTTACTTTTAGACTGAATCTCATCACAAATAAACCTTCCATTAAGTCCTTCGCTTCGGCTGGGATCATCTCATTACACACTGCTTTCTCTCTCTCTCCTCCTCCCCCCCCCATCTCTCTCTCTCTCTCCTGCCAATCATGTGTCTCTCCACTCTCCTTGCTTTTTAAGAAGGAAGCTAGCAGATTGGTCTGAATCTTTCCAGAGGGAGTGGGATTCGCTTCAGACTCTATGGGATTCGCTTCAGACTCTGAGCTATGACAAAACACCTATCAGGAGGAACAAATGAACTGGGGGGTTACGATTCACTAGTTCCTTTGAGACGGACAAGCTCAATCATGCACAGCTGATGCTTTTGAAAGGAAGAATGAAGTGATGTCTTAGAGAACAGTAGCCGTGTGTGTTCCATCTTCTGGCTTATACAGGTATCTGACCCCTGACCTATCCTCTGTGTGTGAGTGTGTGGTGTGTGTGTGTGTGTGTGTGTGTGTGTGTGTGTGTGTTGTGTATGAGAGTGTATGAGAGTGTGTGTGTGTGTGTGTGTGTTTGTGTGTGTTTGTGTGTGTATGTGTTTTATTGGTGTGTGTGTTTGTGTGAGTGTATGAGTTGTTTGTGTGTGTGTATGTTGTGTGTGTGTGTTGTGTTGTGTTTGTTTCTGTGTTGTTGTGTGTTTGTGTGTGTGTTTTGTATGTGTGATGTGTTGTGTCGCTTGTTTCGATGAGTGTGTCTGTCTTTTTGTTTGTGGTTTTTTGCGTGTGTGTTTTTCTTTTGTTTGTGCGTTTTTGTCTTGTGTGTGTGTGTTGTTGTTGTTTGCTGGTTGTGTGTGCTTTTGTGTGTGTTGTGTGTGTGTGTCGTGTCTGTGTGTGTGTGTGTTGTGCGGGAGAGAGTGATCAAGGGTAGATGCCAAACAAACCTCTAGGGCCAAGCCCAGGGTCGTTGGAGACACTAGACCTAGACACTAGTTCTGGCCCCCACTAAAAGGTTAGGATTCAAACATTGATTGGAATTTAATTGACATGCTTGTTAATCTTGTGAAGGATAGACATTCACACGGGTACATTCTGATTGGTTGAAACCCGGGAAGGAGGAGGAGTGTTCATCACCACGACAACAGGTTTTCAGTGCTCTCATGCCGTTCTTTCAAAGCCCGGCGAGACTGCTGTTGCCATGGAACTGAGGAATCTCTGTCTTAACACATTCAGTGGTTTGAATCAACTTTATTTTAGATTCTGGCAACTTCGTTACACAAACAAACCGTCATCCACTCTGAATGTTTTACTTGTTTTCATGTTCATCAAAGGGAGACTGAGCCAACTGAATTATAAGTTCTGCTGATTAAACATCTTGTTGAGACCACCAGATGAAAGCAACATCATTTAAACGGACTTAGTTTATTACTTAAAACTTCTAGTTGATGTTTTCACAAAATTAATTCAACTTAAAGAAGTCCTGACAGGTTTATTCGTATTTCCAAGTCGTCATATTCTACGAAGGAGTCTCCTTGACATACAAGATCCCTCTCCCCTTTCTGCTTCGGCGTAAACACAGCTGTTTGTGTCGACCTGTTGGGCCCACTCTATAACCTTCTAGTTCACTCGACTAGAAACAACGCCTTAGATCACATTCTACATTTACTCAACTTCCTTGACCACCAAAATATGTTGTGTACTCGCGACAGAAAGCACGTGCACCTCTCTCGTGCACGCTCACGCTTGGCCTGCGACCAGGACGAGTAGGACGACTCTAATCTAAGAACAGATTTAGTTTAACACACAGCGTTTCCCTCCTTGTCAATACTTTATCTGAAATTATTGATCACCCCCTAGTCCCAGACCGCTTGATGCACTGCAGCCATAATGTACCCTACATATTTGATATGGGAGCTATTTTTGAAACTTGGTCTTTCGACTGCATGAAAATTGAAAGGATCGAAGGAGGGAGGACTGACTGTGACTGGGGGGTGTACTGGCGAGTTCGCTGGTGGCTACTCGTGGTGGTCTCAAGAAGTCCGAGCGGTCGCCCGAGCCACAGCGAGTCGAGAGAGAGAGCGCGCGCGCCCGCAAAGCTCGCGCGCGCGCGCGCGCGCCATCGCGCGCGCGCGCGCGCTAGCCGTACGCGCGCCCGCGCTATAGCGACGCGCCCGCCGTGGAGGGGTGTGTGTGGGGCAGGATATGCACAGGGGCACGAAGGGTTAGATTCACCAACATATATTATACTGATACTCCCAGCATGCAGCAGCTCCGAGGATGAACACTCACACACACACATACACAACCTCCTCACCACACCCCACTCACACACACACACATCCTACACACCACACACACATCACTCACACAAGCACACGCACACACACACGCACACCCTTGACTTTATTCTGTGGTGATACTCCAGGCCGCAACACACACCTACACACACCACACACACACACACACACCATACATACACACACCACAGCACACACACACATACATACACACACCCACTCACACATCACACACACACACACACACCCACAATCACACCGACCCGACACTCCCCACCACACATCACACCACACACACCTTGGACTCTTCTGTTGGTAGGAACTACTCACACCACACACCTGAATACACAGCACCTCTTAGTGAGCTGCGTGTCCATCATGAGTTGTGCACATGCTTCTCAGCTCCCGTTTGGTCAAGCTCACTTCTGGCTAACCAACGGGCTCACCAGAGAGCTGTGCAAGGTAGCCCGAGGCAAAGGAGGCCGGGGAGAGAATGCCGATTCAATTCCAGCAAAGCTGGGTATCAGCCCCTGCAGTCAATATACCCTCAGACTGAGAGAGCAGAGAGAGTAGAGATAGAGAGAGATGAGTGATTGCGGGAGAGTGAGATCTGAGAGAGATATCCGACGAGCGAGAATCTAGATCGCTCTATAGATGATGTCCCTGCGCTCTCTCTCTCTCTCTCTATCGCGCTACTCCCCTCTGGATCTCGCGCGCTCGCTCTCTCGCTCCTCGCGCGTCTCTCTCTCTCGAGCGCCGCGGTCTGCTCGCTGCGCGCGTCTCTCTCCATCTCTCTACCTGTCTTCTCGCTCTCTCTCTCTCTCTCTCGCTCTTTCTTTCTCGTCGTCGCTCTCGTGCTCGCGCTCCGCCCTCGTCATTGAGCTCCCTTCCCTCTGCTCCGTTGTCCTCGCTCTCCCCTGTCCCGTCCGCTCCCGCCCCACCCGCGCGTCCGTAGCGCCTGCGTCGCGGCGCGTGGTCTGGTTCCCTCACAACACGTATCAAATGAGTTCATACTGTCCAACCCCTCTGTCTGAATGCAGCACAGCCACTGCCGCAAGTTCATATTTGTCATTTGAAACTTCAATCTGTCAGAAATGTTCTGCCAATGAACAGGCAAAGATTGGCACCAACTAATCCCCTTTAAATTATTAATTAAACGTAGCAACGCTAATCCCCGTCTCCTCATGTCATCTAAGCTAAGACGCTCAGATGGGATTTGATGCCCAACCAATGACATGTGGGAAATACATGGACTTGTTTGAGTAAATACAGTATAATCAGTAGATCAGAGAGAGAGAGAAGGGGAGAGGGAGAGGTGAAGAGGAAGATGAGAGAAGGAGAGAAGTACGGGTGAGTGACATAAGTAGTCGTGTGCTCGTCTCGTCGTGGGTGTGCATAGGGGTCTTCGTTCGTATCTCAGCTTTTTCGCTTCGTTCTCTCTTCTTTTGCTCTCTCGCCCCTTCTCTCTTCCTTTCTCTCCTCTTTCTCTTCCGGCGTGGTTTCGTCGTCCCTCCCCTCCCTATAAGGACTGCATTACGATCACACATGGTGTTTCATGACACTGCTGTGTGTGGTCTCACTCTTGCCTGTGTGTGTGTAATCGAAACGAGAGAAAGACCAGAGAGCGAGACAGAGAGACGGAGGAGAGACGGAGAGATGACATGAGAGCCAGAGAGAGACTGAGAGAGACAGAGAGCAGACATGAGAGACGACGAGAGACCTAGAGATAGGATTTTATGAACATGAATGGTACAGATGCAAACTTGGAAAACACAGAAGTCCTTTTGCTGAATATACTTCTAACTTCTGAGTCTAAAAAGTACAAAAAGCCTGCATACACCTAATGTGCTCTTTGTGTTTCCTCCAAAACTATGAATAAAATATGATGAGAAAGACTGAAAGGTGGTCACACACACACGAGAGGTCACACACACGAGTGTGTACGAGAAATTGTGGTGTGTGTGTGTCTAAGACTGTCTAATTCTGAGTGTGTTTGTGAGTGTATGAGTGGTAGTGTGTGCTAGAAGATAGAACTCCAAATGTCTATGTCCACACCACCATTTACCGTTCACCTCACAGCCTCACCCCACAGCCTCACCCCACAGCCTCTACCACAAAAGTTTTTTAAAGGCTGACAAATATTAAAAAAAACGTTTTTAAAGGTTTAGAAAGTTGATACTGACTCTACTTCCCTCTACTCTATTGTACTCTGCTCTGCATGGTCCTCTACTCTATTGTACTCTACTCTGCTCTGCTGCCCTCTACTGCTATTGTACTGCTCTCGCTGTCCTCTACGCGATTGTCCTCTGTGCTGTCCTCTACTCTATTGTACTCTGCTCTGCTGCCCTCTACTCGATTGGACTCTGCTCTGCTGTCCGCTCCTCTCTATTGTCCTCTGCTGTCTCATACTCTATTGTACTCTGCTCTACTGTCCTCTGCTCTGCTGCCCTCGTACTCTATTGTACTCTGCTCTGCTGTCCTCTACTCTATTGTACTCTGCTCTACTGCCCCGTCTACTCTATTGTACTCTGCTCTGCTGTCCTCTACTCTATTGTCCTCTGCTGTCCTCTACTCTATTGTACTCTGCTCTGCTGCCTCTTACTCTATTGTACTCTTCGCTACTACTACTCTTGCCCTATACTCTATTGTACTCTGCTCTGCTGTCCCGCCTCTACTCTATGGGTCCTCGGCTGTCCTCTACTCTATTGTACTCTGCTCTGCTGCCCTCTACTCTTTCTATCTATTGTCCTCTGCTCGGCCTGTCCTCTACTCTATTGTCCTCATGTCTGTCCGCTACTCTATGTACGCTGCTCTGCTGTCCTCTACTCTATTGTAACTCTGCTCTACATCGCCAACACTCCCCAAAACACAGACTCTATTGTGACTCTGCTCTCTGCGCCTCGCTACTCTATTGTAACTACTCTGCTCTCTCTGCCCTCTACTCGATTGTCCTCTGCTGTCCTCTACTCTATTGTACTCCTGCTCTGCTGGCCCTCTACTCTATTGTACTCTGCTCTAACTTGCCCTCTACTCGATTGTCCTCTGCTGGTCCTCTACTCTATTGTACTCTGCTCTACTGCCCCTCTACTCTATTGTACTCTGCTCTGCTGCCCTCTACTCTATTGTCCTCTGCTCTGCTGTCCTCTACTCTATTGTCCCTCTGCTGTCCTCTACTCTATTGTACTCTGCTCTGCTGTCCCTCTACTCTATTGTACTCTGCTCTACTGCCCTCTACTCTATTGTACTCTGCTCTACTGTCCTCTACTCTATTGTACTCTGCTCTGCTGTCCTCTACTCTATGTCCCTCTGCTGTCCTCTACTCTATTGTCCTCTGCTGTCCTCTACTCTATTGTCCTCTGCTGTCCTCTACCTCTATTGTCCTCTGCTGTCCTCTACTCTATTGTACTCTGCTCTGCTGCCCTCTGCTCTACTGTACTCTGCTCTACTGTCCTCTACTCTATTGTACTCTGCTCTGCTGTCCTCTACTCTATTGTCCTCTGCTGTCCTCTACTCTATGTGTACTCTGCTCTGCTGCCCTCTACTCTATTGTACTCTGGCTCTGCTGTCCTCTACTCTATTGTCTCTGCTGTCCTCTACTCTATTGTACTCTGCTCTATCTCCTATACGCTATTGTCTCTGCTCTGCTGTCCTCTACTCTATTGTGCCCTGCTGTCCTCTACGCTATTGTACTCTGCTCTGCCTGCTGCCTCTACTCTATTGTCCTCTGCTCTGCTGTCCTCTACTCTATTGTCATCTGCTGTCCTCCACTCTATTGTACTCGCTCTGCTGTCCTCTACCGTCTATTGTACTCTGCTCTGCTGCCGGCCCTCTATTCTAAATTGTACTCCTGCTCTGCGCTCTGTGTCCTCTACTCTATTGTCCTCTGCTGTCCTCTACTACTCTATTGGACTCTGCTCTGCGGTCCTCTCACTCTATGTACACTCTGCCTGTGCTGCCCTCTACTCTATTGTCCTCATGCTGTCCT